>CM067527.1:13475000-13670000 GCA_034509925.1 Hirudinaria manillensis
GTGGAGATAATTATAATGATGATAAATGATATTATGTTAGTCATAATTATATGTAACCGTTTGACCATCATTGCAGGCATCTCCATGATGGACGACTTCAGGAGCGCCTCGCAGTTCAGCATGAGTCCAGAGACGTACACCACAGCCCTCATGGATTTCAAGACCGACGCGAGGCCGGGTCAAGACCGAGGCCAGCAACAAGACCAGGTCTTATTTTCACCTTCGCCTGTAGCTAAAGATCAAACGTCGTCGTCACCATCATCGTCTGCTCGGTGCAAAGAGGTCAAACAGATTGTAAACAAATGCGTTCTCCTGTAGTCTCTTTTTTTTTTTGCCATCTCTTCTTGTTCTTTCTATCAGTCCTTCTTTGATAATCCCTTTGTTTTTCCTTTATTTTTCAACTATTTTTTCAAAAATTCACAAAAACAACAACTAACAGAATTTCACCTGCCACTTCACCACCATATGACTTGGCATCAGTTTCTAACCCACCAGTTACCACGTCTGCCAGAGTTACGAATCGATTTTGTTTCTCCTTTCGTTCATCGTTCTGTCGCTCGGAGATCTGTCGAGTTTCTATCCGACTAACCAACAACAATCAAGACCGAGACGTGGAATGCATGTCCAGGAATTGTCTCTAAGAAAAGTACAGATTTGTACAGGAATGAATGCAATGCTTCCTTCCTTTCGTAGCAACAACAGCTTCTTTTCCTCATTTATTTTTTTTTCTTTTATTATTCCTTCCTCCCTTCAGAACCACTTTTTGTTGCCAAGCAACGAAACAAAACAAAAGTTGGCAACGTTTTGGTTTCGTTTGTCGCTTTGAAAACAGATTTTTGCGAAAACCTTTTTTAGACGACCGAGTTTCTCGAGATAGCTCGATTCTTATCGATCCCTATCGATTCCTGTCGATTCTTATCGATTCCTGTCGATTCTTATCGGTTCCTGTCGATTCCTATCGGTTCCTGTCGATCCCTATCGATTCTTATCGATTCCTGTCGATTCCTATCGATTCCTGTCGATTCTTATCGATTCCTGTCGATTCTTATCGATTCCTGTCGATTCTTATCGATTCCTGTCTTCTTGCTTCTTTAACTTGAGACGTTTGCTTTGCATCTGTTTGAAGAACAAACTCTTCTTTCTGCCATTAAGGTCTGTATATATAGTTGTTTTGTATATTCTACAATGCCAAAGCTGCTTGGTTTTGCAATGTTTGGGCTCACCCAAATGGGATAAGCAATCAATTAACTTTCTTAACCAATTAACTTCTGGACTTTCCAAATTTCTCTGTTTTGATCTTTTCACTGCTCTGAAGCCACACGAATTGTTTTGTGGGAGCAGATCTTTGGAAATTTGAAGGGGATTTCGGTTCATCTGTGCCTCACTTGTGATCCTGCTTTTATTTGAACTTGACTAGGTTCCCTGACCCTGACCCTGACCCGGTTTCACTGTGAGGTCTTTAAAGTCAGACCTGATAGGCTTATAAGACAAACATTCCAATTTCATTGTTTGTATATTTAAAAGGTTTTGTATCACTTTGAGGAGTCTCAGTTGGTTTTACGAATATCTTTTCAGCTGTTGCACATTGATATGAGCTGATAAATAAATTCTTTTTAGAAAGATTTTGAATGAATATCCAGTTTGCATCGTTCCTGCATTGTTTCTAACTCTGTTCAAGATGGCATTTTTCGATAAGAAATTTCAAAGTCTTCTTAAAGTTCTTCTTCGGTGTGATTGCCACGTTTTTTGTTTTTTTTTTTGCAGCTCAACTTTGCAGCAATTTCTACTCGGCACCTCTCGCTGGCGCAAAGCACGACGCAAAATCACCTAACGAGCTCGCGCATCTCCGTTTCCGTGACGACGAGTGTTTAAAAGCGGAATTCCGTTGTTTTTTTTTCTCCCTAAGATGCAAAGGCTCAAATCTGGAAATGTGGAGGATTGGATTTGCCCTTAGGTGAACTTCGATGATACCTTTAGGCATGTTAAGATTTTAAGTTAAGTTTCTGCAAGTGCATGATCTGCTGCTTTTGTCATCCTTTCTGGCAACGTTTTTCATCTTTCCTTCGTCGGGATGTTGAAACAGACGGATCGAAAGCAGAGAGAAGGACAGAAGAGTTTTGGAGAGAAATGAATGAACGAATCCAAAGTCGTCTCACGATCGACTTTCTCCGTCGTCTCTGAAAAATAAATCTTTTGAGTCACCAACCTTTCAGCTCCTCTTACGAGGGAATGCATTTTTCATGAAATGATTTCTTTTTCACGAATGAAATCTCATCGATTTTCAAATCTTCTGTCACAAATTCATCACAAAAGAATTGCAGAAACTGAGACCAGTTGGATGCTGGCATTATCGATCGTTATCACTCGTTGTTGCTTGTAGTTGTTATCGTTGTTATCATCATTATCTATTCCTATTTATGTAATCATGTGTTTGAAACCAAAAACCACTAAAGGTTTATACTGTCAGTCGCTCAATGTTTGTGTCGCCTGTTTTTTTTGTTTTTTTTTTGTAAATTTCAAAAGTTTTGAGTCAAATTGCCTTGTCTTTTTGCATTTGTTTATATTTCTTTATGGATTATATATTTTTTTATTTTGTTATCGAAATTTCATGAATTTAATTAAATATTTTCTTGCCTCGAGGACATGTTAAATATGTTTTTAATGTCAATTTGGAAGAAAAAATTTTTTATGATATGTATCAAAGAACGATATAAATTTTCCCCCAAGGTGTTTGTTATGTCATCAGCAGCACAGTCCTTTAAGGCTGGTATTAAGAGTGGTGTCGTACATGGTGGAGAGTGGTTGTTCGAAAGAACGAGTGTTTAAATATCTAAAAATCGAAGTCTCCGAGTCCTAGTTTTGATTCTGAATATTTTTCGACCAAGTCAATCGGACTTTTCCGCCCAAGTGACGATAATTGTCAGGAGCGGAATAATCGACCAAAGAATGGCACTTATGTGGCCGCACTCGTCACCGAAACAGCTTTCGTTTGGATATACGGTAATTGTCGGATTGAAATAAACTACTATTATTGTTTAAATGTTGCAAATATCGTCTAAAAATTTGCCCGTTCTCAATTCTCCTATCGGCCTCAGGTGGTACGTATTTTGTGAAACAATTTCAGTTATTTAAATACAAAATTATTTAGATACTAAATTAATCATTTTCGCAAAATGTAAAATAATTTTAAAGTCAATCGTAAGAAAAAGTGGGCCGTATTCGCTAATGTTTACATTTTTAGGGCGGTCGGTTCTCCGCATTTCTACCGTCGATTATAGGTTTTAAAAGAGATTTTAGATTAGATTAGATTTTTTAACGTTCCATAAAAAAATGTTTCGACATGGATTTATCGCTTGAAAATTCCCACAAGGTGATGACCAGCGGCAAAAGGAGACTTCCCCACAGCCGTGCCGAAGAAGATTTCTACGAAGGATCGAAGCAGCGACAGAGACTGGGAGGCGAGGAATTCACATCCAACATGTCCATGCATCATTGCACTTGGGAAAGAAACGACGTTTCAGAGTCAAAGTTACAACATTCTCTGCTCTGTAGCTCGAACAAAGCAGGCGATTTGGAGCAGAGTATCATCAGGGGCGTGGAACAGATGGACCTGCAGCATCATTCCTCGCCGCTCAAGTTGTGTCTTTCGAATTCCCTCGACGGCGAATATTTTGCCGGCGTGAAGTGCTGCAGCAACAAATATGACAGCAATCCATGCATATCGTCCAAAGAGAACAAAACGATGCGAAAGTTGAAAAAAATCAACTTCAAAAATCGGGCAGAGAACCTCGAACGGAAGCCATTTCCGCAGCTGTCGACCCTCGCGGATGCCTCGACGAGCCACCTCAGTCCTCAGAACCACGCCCACCTCGGCTCCCACGTCCCGCACCAGACGGACAAGCCCTGGAACCCGCAGGGTTTGAACGCGGACTCTCTGGCTCACAGGGAAAACATCAGTTCTGCCGGGACGCCTCCGGATGCCAACAGCTTCGCCAGCTTCGAAGAGCTCGGTTCTCAGACGACGGACGAGGTTTTTGTGAAGTCGAGCGGTGAGTCGCGGCGAAAGAGGGATGTCACGGACGAGGAGAGGGAGGACAGGATCATGAAGTGGCTCTGCACGGTACGCAGCATGACCGAGTCCAGGGGCCTTTTCAACGTCAGGCTGTCTTGATTGTGGTCTTGGTCTTGATCTCAGAGTTTGAGGTTTTCAGAGTTGGTTACTCGGAATGTATATTCGATAGACGATTGTTGTTGTTGTTGTTTCGTATTGTTGACGTTTGATGATTGTTTTTTTTTAAACGAACAATGATTTCTTTTTCGTTTTTATTTTGCTTAACTTTTATTATTGTCGTTAATTTTTTTAATTATTATTATTATACATTTAAATGTTGTTGTTCATTGTTTGCTTCCAAATCATGACAAGGATCATAATCCACTGCTGTCTGTAAATCTTTTTATTTTTCCTAGGAAGTGATAATTTTGTTTTAATTATATTTTCCAACAATGTCAACAAATTTTGCAAAAATTGCAATGAGCTTTCCAGAGACAGCAGGGCCTCACTCACTCACTCTCTCTGAAGTCAATTTTGCTCGTGCGTCGTTTGTAAACATTTGCTTCTGGTTGTTGATATTATCTTTTAGTTTCGTCGCTTCGGACGTTTGGATTCTGTCCGGAGGATCGTCATCATCATCATCATCACCAAAGTGCCTTTTGGCACGATGCGTGCGCTCTCTCTCCGACGTTACAAACGGCCAGTTACTCTGCTTAGATTTTGTTTTGATTAATTTATGAAAAAGTAGTTAGGACATGAACAATTAATCGGGCTCTGTTATAAATAGCTGATGATAACGTTGATGATTAGTTTAACAATTTCACATTAACAACCTACATTTTTTAATGATTTAATTTTAAAGATTTAAAAATTAATTAATTAAAAAATAATATTATTACAAATACTTGATATCATCATCGTCGTTCTCTAGTTATTAAATCCTGTTCTTTAAAGTCGTTAGTGGACGCTACCTCTGCTCAAGCATCGCTCTATGTATAGTATTAGTCACGTATTGAGGAGTTGTTTATTCATTTTAAAACTTATTTGTTGTTAAAAAAGAAAAAAATAATAATTAACAACTTTTTCAAGGTTTGTGGTCCTTTTACATCCTGCACAATTTGGATTTAATTTTGTGAGGAAATGAAAGTTACAAAAATTTCAAATCGATTTGGACTCAATTCAACTTATCAAAGTTAGATCATTGTGTGATTGCAGACTGGAATTTGAAATTTACATTTCCAAAGTTTGTATCTGTTGTCTAGAGTTCACAATTGTATATGTTTGTGTGTGTATACTTGCATGATATACGTTAATGCATCTCGTGTCCGATTGAATTTGTACTTTTAGTTGCGAACGTACAATGGAGAATTGTTTCAATGTGTTATTAAATTTTAACTGGAGTCCAGTGGATGCTGCATTCATCTGTGAAGTCTGAACTTTCCACCTGAGACTTTGGAGTTTGTAAATATCCGAGTGTAAGTATTGCATCAAAGATTTGCAAATAATTATGAAACTAACGTGCGGCTTCCTCGAAAAATATCTAGGTGTCTCAGCATCCCTCGTCCTGACATATCGGATAGAGCACGTGGATCTTAGAAAGTTGTTACGAACCAATTTGGTCGCTAAAGTTTTGAGCTGTGTTCAACATTTGTAGTGGTGATAGTGGTCTGTTATCATTTTACTTTTGACTTTTCAAATCAGTTATCACCAGTTATCCTTGCCCTTAGCGATGCTCTTCGGTTTCCCAATAAATTTGAGAAATTGTTGCCATGGTTTCCATTGTTTTGCATTTAAAAAAAATATAATTTAAAAATAAAGACTAATCCCTGAAATCCTAATCCTGTCTGGTTTGAAGGAGGACTTAATAAGTAATTTGTGATTTCTTTGGTGCCAAGAACCAAAAATCTATATAAAATTTGATATACTTTTTCTGTTATTATCACAAACCTTTCAAAAAATTAATAAAATAATCGGTATTATTATTATTATTACTTACTAAATATATTTGCTAAATTTGGATTTTGGAGTAAAGATGTAGGGTGGGCTATGGGTATAGGGTTAAGATCTGAGCAGATAAGGTATTAAAGATTACCATTGTAAACAGCTCGGGGATTCACTGACCAATCCGGCAATATTAGAATTAATAAATATTTTGTTGAGCCATCACCCGGCCAAACATGTTCTGATCCATTTCTTTGCACCTGGAATGGAAATGCATTTGGCCATCTGTCGCAGGAAACACTGTCCGAGCAGTAAGCTGTAAGGGGATTTTAGTTGTGGCCAATAGCCATAGCTCTTCTATAGCCATAGCTCTTAAAACCACATAGGCAAAATCTCATCATCTGAAGCGTTGGTCGTTGAACTTTATCATGTTCTTCTGCTGATTCGCAGCTATTGAAACTTATGAATAGGCAGTAATTTCATGACTGCCATCTGGTGAGAAACATTTAAATTGCTTCTACACGTATAACTTATTCACTTAACTATCTGCTTACCTGAAGCACCTATCATACCTGTTTGTTAGATGCGCTTTATCGTCTTCTGTTTGACTAATCAGCCCATCGGAGCATGGCGACTTAGAAATAGGGTATTTTTTATATTATATTTTTTTGGCAAAGTCCTTCAACTGAAGATGCAAACAGTTTTATATCTTTTCTGAAATATCAGTATCTTCAATCGGAGTACATTTTTGCTGATTTCCTGATTAAATGCCTCGTTTTATTTTATTTTTTCAATTTTTTTAAAATTTATCTTTAATTCCTCCGTCAAAATTATTAAAATAAATTATTTAACAAGAAATTTATACCATTTAAGTTCGAATTGAGTTTAAAAGTATTTTAATAAACAAGAATCTCTCAAATCTAACTGCTACCTAATTTTATTTATCAGTTATTAACTGAATTGAGATATTGTTATCATTATTATTATTATATATTATTATATTAATATTAGTAATATTATTTGACAGTCAAATAGCGAGAGAAATGACGTGCAAATACCGTACCTAAGCAATGACGTCACCAGCTAATTAATCTGAACCTAATAATGAAAAATGATTGATTGCGTGTAACCAGGAGTGCAGCGGTACGTATGTATGTAAAATAATGTCATCACAGGTAAGGTCAGGTCGATCAGTCATCAACGAATTCTAGCAGCCATTACAACAATTAAATGAATTATTAATTAATAGTAATTAAATGAATTATTCAATTACTTTAATCATATTTTTGAGAAGATTTCTTAAACCGTTTGCTCGTTTATCCTACAATCGCATTTTTTTGGAAGACATTTGGAATTTCCTTTCCAATTGAGAAGGATATTTATATCACCTTGCCTTCCTTGATCTTTGTCGTCGTAAATCTTGTAAAAATCGGTTTCATTTATTAAATTATTTTTTCTCCAGTGTATTTTGTAGGTACAGTGCGCGTCATAAAGATAGGACAGGTACTAGAATCACAAGATTTCTATCTCTATCTTTAAAGTTACCGGTAAACTTCGGTCAAAATGCTGATTTTAGCGATCACAAAAGACTCATTAATTAGTATTCAATAAAAGTTAAGACTAAAATTTGAATATTGATGAGAATCCGCCAAGAAACACTTTGATGCTGTTTCTCGGAGTTTCCGCAACGGAGCGTGGGGTCTCTTCCGTTGAGGAAAAAAATTTTTATTACAGGTTTCACAAAAGTTCATTAACATAATAAGACTCCTTATATATTACTTGATGTTCTTAACATGTTTATACAATAAAATATCGATAGGTAACGTTATTATTGATGGGTTTAGGAAAGCAACTTTATGATATTGAAAGAGGACAAATTCTTGCCTTTAAAGACTTGAATTTGTCAATTTCTGAAATTTCTAGGAGGATGAATCGCTCTATAAATGTTATTAGTCGTTTTTTAAGTGATCCTCAAAGTTATGTAACGATTTGTTCCCCTGGAAGACCAAAAAAACTGGATGAACGTCAGATAAGAGTCATCCTTCGCGAAGCTTCCAAGGGGCTCAGTTCAACAAACCTAAAAAATAGCTTAAACCTAAATGTCAGTAGATCGACAATATTGAGATGTCTCCGTGGAAGTGGTTTTCTAAAGTTTGTTAAGCGTCAGCACAAGCCGCTTCTGACGGAGGCCCACAAGAAGTTCCAACTGAACTGGGCAAAGGAGATGCTGGATTTGGACACCAACTGGAAGTCCGTTATTTTTTCAGATGAAAAAAATTTAACTTGGATGGTCCAGATGGATTCAAATATCATTGGCATGATGTCAGAAAATTCAAAAACTCATTTTTAAAAAGAAATTTTGGAGGTGGCTCAGTGATGGTCTGGGCTGCCATTTCCTCTCGAGGTTCTTCAGAACTTGTGTTCTTAGGGGGGAAGCAAAACTCTGCCAAATATGTTGAAATTCTGGACCATCATTTGTTCACATTATGTGACAAATTTGGAAATGAAAGGATGATCTTCCAGCGTGACAATGCCCCTCTATACACGGCAAAATCAACCAAACTTTTTTTCCAGGAAAGGAATTTGGAGGTTCTCAAGTGGCCATCTCGCTCCCCAGACTTGAACCCCATCGAAAACGTGTGGGAATTGCTTGCCAGGAAAATATATTGTAATGGCAAACAATATTCCAGCGTTCAAGAGCTGAAAGACTCTCTGGAAAAGGCCTGGAAAGAGCTGGACGAAGACAGCCTAAAACCTTTCCTGGATTCATTAAAAAACAGAATTAAAGAAGTGATTATGAAGAAAGGAGACAAAACTCATTATTGACTTTCATATAAATCATAATTTAAATGTTTAAATCCAATAAATTTGAAAATTTATGCTCCACAGTGTTCTTCGTTGATGTGTGCAATTTCGGGGATTTCCAGTGTTTTGCTAAATTCTCACAAAATATTTATTTTTGCACAATAATTTTGATAAATCTGTAAATGTAACGTGTTTTACTATATAAAAAATGGTTTACATAGCTCCACTATTTGGAATGATATCATCAAAATATGCACCTGTCCTATCTTTATGACGCGCACTGTATATTAATGGTAAAAGTACAGAAATTATTATTACCAAAAGTGATCCAGAATAACAGTTCATAGAACTTGATCATCGAACTTAAAGTTACTGATCAATAACTCAATAATTTACTTAACAATCCTATTTAAAATTAATTATATTAATATTTTACCTGTCCAACGTGTTCTGATCCATTTCTTTCCACAGGAAATGGAAATGCATTTGGCCATCTGTCGCAGGAAACACTGTCCGAGCAGTAAGCATGAGACGATACCAGTGGCCAAACAATGCCATTCAGAAAGTTCATGTCTTGTAGGTAAGCATTCGAAAAAGTTCTCATTTTTGTGGTCCAGTTGGAACTTTGTGAAATTATAAAAAGAAAAGAATCATTTTTATTTATAAATATTATACCACATTATATAGTAATATATTAAACAGATCTAAAAATGATTTCTTATCTTAATTATCGTAGAAAGAAATTGAAAAGCACTAAAAGTGGATTGCTGAAGTAGCATTAGTCTAGTTGACATTTTCTTTCATTTAGCGCCATTTTCTTAGGTTTGTTTATAATTTATTCAAATTAACGTTTAATTATTTAAAATTTAATTTTGTAAAATTGTTTAAATTTATTTTATAGTTTATAATTAGTTAATCATTTGAATTCAGATCACGTCTACTCATCGAGCAATGTTAACAACGATGTTTTCTTTCGACCGTCTGCTAAAATATTTTGGATCGTTGCGAGTACAACAAACATTGGCCAAACGCAGTCAAACAAAAATATAGTCGTTCAATACTTAGCCATCAAAAAATTAGAAGCTTCCACTAACACCAACAGCAATTAGTACAACGAATAATTGTAAAAATAAATATAATATTTATTATTAGAATATGATTTCTGATGCAACGCGGGTACGTATTCCATCTTCCAAACCTTTCCAGTAACTCCAAAAGATCCTTATTAACTCCTCCCCAAAGTCCGCCTGAGATAGCAAATGCAGCATGACTTGGATGATCCCTGATGCAATGGAATGGCTTTCCGGATCTCATCCAGGCCTCGACAGCTGAATAATCTCTCTTCGTGAGTCTCGAGTCTGAATCCCTGACTATGAATCTATCAACGGTCTTGTCTTTCAAGACCAGAAATCTTCAAAATTTGAATATCAGTCTTAGATCTAAAAATGATTTCTTATCTTAATTATTGTTGAAAGAAATTGAAAAGCATTAGAAATGGATTGCTGAAGTAGCATTAGTCTAGTTGACGTTTTCTTTCATTTATCGCTATTTTCTTCGTTTGTTTATTATTTATTTAAAATAACGTTTAATTATTTAAAATTTATTTTATAGTTTATAATTAGTTAATTATTTGAATTCAAATCACGTCTACTCATCGAGCAATGCTAACAACAATGTTTTCTTTAATCAATTTCATATGTAATTTGAATGCGCCTTTTATTGGAAGTCTCTTTAAGCTCTGTTCGTGTTAAAAGTGAGTTTTCACGATAAAACTAAATTTCTAATTCCTATGACTATATTAAGTAAATATTCTTCTTAGTGCAATCGAATTTTTCTTGTTATTAAGCGATCTACATATGAAGTGCTCCCTCTAGCGGGACAGGAAGAAACCTCAAAGACCTTTTGTAAGTTGAGAATTGTAGTTACTTATTAATAACATAACAATGCACCGATGGATTGGAATACTTAGAATTAATTGGATGTCTGCAATTTGCTTGCAAATAAAAAAAACATAAATAAACTGAATAAATAAATAAATAAATTTCATAATTAAATTTCTAGTTAATTTTTTGATCGATCAATTAGTGTTAGTTCGAATTCCACAGTTAATAAGGCATTTCGCAGACTTTCTAAGGTCCATTTTGCAAACTTGTCCAATACTTACACGCACAAATTAAGTCATTTTAAATTTTATTATTGCTTATATTAGGCTTTATGTCGTCTTTTATATCGACGATTAAGAAAAAAAAACAAGGGCTGTTCATTATTTGACCGAGTCGCGAATTGAGGATGTTTGTTTTAGTTTTCACTATTTGAACAAGGAAAGATTTTTTTGGATGGGCAGAAAGAGCCATGGTGATAAAAACGAAATGTATGGTTCTCACGTCGGGTTATTTCATTGGCAACAATGTTGAACGTAATTGATATAAAGTTAAAAGAATAGTTCTAATGTCAGCTGACTTATATATTTCAATTTATTTATTTTTTTTTATAGAGAAAGTATTCAAACAACCATTTACAGAAATTACTACAGTTTTATTTTATATATATAGTTATATAATATATAGGATATAAGTTAGCTGCTAACCTCCAGGTCATCGGTGCAAGCTTTCTTTCTTCTTCATTGAGATAGTAAATTTCACTTTCAAGACGTATTAAACTGTAAATAACTCCGTTTGGAACTAATTCGTGCTTGGAATTGTTCAACATTGGATTTTCCAAATAGAATCTTAAAGTCCATCCAGGAAAGTTGGACTTCACCAAAAAGGCATTTCTTATTGCACCTTCTGTATACCTAGTATTGGAGCCATAGAGAGACATGGATACAACGTTTTTGATAGCCAGTAATCTATTGGATACTTGCACATTTGACATTGGGAGTTCATTATCAGCGGATTCTAATGGCGGACAAAATTTTTGACGATACAGAATTTGGTTGATAATCAAAGTGATTAATATCACTGAGATCATAAATATGAATATCTTGACCATTGCTTTGTTAGAGGAATGCTCCAATGAGAAACCTATTCTTGTCGCTTGGATCATCTGAAGAATAAATACAATTTTAATATCTTTGTTACTCATGGATTATAAAGATATTTCCATTTACCGAGAGAACAAATTCGCATTAATTCTGAGATGATCGTCTGGAAATGAAGCTTTGAACGTAAGAAAATCTATCACAAACAATCGGATTGAGAAATCACAGTAAAACAGTGAGAAGCAAAGCATAAGCTGCTTAAAATTTCACTACAGGTTGACTCGATGAACCGTGCCTTCACGGACTTTATTTTATATTTCTATTAACTATTCTGCTCTTATTGCCTGCATGCATTCTGCTATGATTGCCATTAGTGCCTTTGCATCCTCTCGGGATGGAATTGTACGCTTTAAAAATTGGATAAGAAAATGTAAATGCTGTCTTTAATAGTTGGTGCTTTGAAATTTGGGAGATATCAAATGAACCCATATAAAAAATAGATTGTGGAACGTATCTCCAGAAGTTATCGTCAGAATTTAGAATAAATTTCCACATTAATTGCAATGTTTGTATCAAATAACATATCCAAATTTGGGTTTTGTAAAATAATTTTGTCAAACGTTATCGCGAAAAATCATCTCCCGCTTAAAGATATGACGACCACTCTATTAACGTGACAAATTGCGGATAGCTAGGATTAATCTAATGAAAGTGCAATTTCATAACAACGAAAAATCCTCATAGTGGTAATATTACGAAAAAATGTTTATAAAACAATGAAGGGCTCGCAAAACTTTTCAAGAGGCTTTTATTGTAAGCCTAACTGAATCTGCTATTCTAACGATAAATTCAGAGATAAGTAATTAACATACCTTGATGAACCAAAAATCTTAATAATTTGCACCACTGTAAATTATAACTTGTTTTATTCTAAGATCCGGAGGCAATAAGTCTAGAGAAATTCTACGCATCACTTTTTCTTCAATGCACTTAGCAGATTTTCATAGGGATGATATGAAATCAACCTTTCAATCGTCCTAAAGCCATTCATTTCATTTACGTTGCCTATTCTTAGATAGGGAAGTGTCCGTTTGCCAAGTTAGTCTTGAAACTAAAGAATAAATTGATATGCACATAGTAAGCGTCTTGGTATAGCTGCATCTGGCTGATCCACATAGTTGACTTTCTGCATGAGTTCAGGATGTCCAATTTTAGGACCTGATTATGCAATAATGTTTGCATTTTATTTTGTTCAATTTCTGACAATGCGCTTGAAGAGTTCTTAAATTTATTTTTGTTAATGAGTTTTTTATTCAACTGAACAAGATATTAATTTAAATAATTCGGATTAATCAATTAATTAATACTATAATAGTAATTCCTAAAGCATTTAAATCTTTTAATAATTATCATACGTTGTTGTTAGGTATGATGTATCTTACCTTAGATGTAAGATCTTAGAGTATATTCAGATCTGTTCAAATCAAATTTTTGTTCGATGGTCCCAGTATGCCCATTACAGTGAGGTTCAGAAATATCAACAACAACAAAAAATGAATTCTAACATTCAGGTGCAACAAACGAAGTACGATTGACTAAATGCTTGAGAAGAGCTTATGATTACCACTTGAGTCTGGATGGATCGATTCATTCCGTAGACATTCTAAATGTTTGATTTGGCAGGTAGCGGGATGTCTCTTCAATTTTCTTCGTATATCCGCGATAAAAAACTGGGTTAATATTGGCAGACGCCAAGTCTAATGGCGTCTTTTTGGATCTTATTTTAAAGTATTCAATTGATAAGTAATGGCCAAAAAGATATGCACTTACATGTCAAATGATTTCTTAAATATATTTCTTTCGATCAACTATTTTATGCTGACCCTGTCTTTTACCTTTATAAATTATCTTTTATTAAAAATTAAAATGTCATAAATAATTCAGGTTTATATATAGTACAAACACTAAAGTATTATAGAGGATGTCTCAGATCAGGAAATATACTCAGATTTTATATGCTATAATCTGCTAATGATTTGGATGTTACAAACTGCATGGATTTTTGGCCGAACATTTATCTAATTCACAACTGTTCGTTTGGTGGCGCAGTCAACCAGAAAATGAACGAAGCACTATATGACAAAATTAGTTTAATTTATTTTTATGAAATGGAATTATTCTTTGAAATTTGGTTTTCAGTTTAATGAAAATTAAATAAACCACCGGTGAAATAGAATTAAAAAAACGTATAAACTATGCAGAGATTAGTCTTAAGTAAATGTTTGGATCATATGTATATTTGGAGCTTTTAATGAAGCGATTTTGACGATCTTAACTTATCATAGCTACTCTTCAACAGTTAGTTAAAGAGATTACTTTATAAAAGATTTTATACAAATTTGGTTGAGAGGACCCAAGTAGTAAGAGGGTAAATGCAAACCTTTAGTCAATAAAATCCATTCAATCGATAATTCAATTATCAAAGAGCTATAAAATGTAGCAAGACATTAATTCAATTTAATTTTTTTGAAGATATTTAAGATTTCCTTTCCAATTGAGAAGGATATTTATATCACCTTGCCTTCCTTTGCCTTTATCGTCGTAAACCTTGTAAAATCGGTTTCATTTATTAAATTATTTTTTCTCCAGTGTATTTTGTAGGTATATTAATGGTAAAAGTACAGAAATTGTTATTACCAAAAGTGATCCAGAATAACAGTTCATAGAACTTGATTATCGAACTTAAAGTTATTGATCAATAACTCAATAATTTACTTAACAATCCTATTTAAAATTAATTATATTAATATTTTACCTGTCCAACGTGTTCCGATCCATTTCTTTCCACAGATGGCCAAATGAATGCATGAAACACTGTCCGAGCAGTAAGCATGAGACGATACCAGTGGCCAAACATTTGCCATTGAGAAAGTTCATGTCTTGCATCAAAAGGCAAAAACAAAACCAATCCGTGAATGAATTCAATGGAATTCTTTAGGTTACTCCAGTAAATTGTTTTTATATTTCCAAATACCCAATTGAAATGTATTCACAATATAATTTTTTTATATTTGAATTTAGATTCATAACTTTTTTCAAATGCAGGCTCTAATTAGATCTATAAATTTATGCCAATTCTTCTACTTCGTGGGTTTCTTTCCACCTTCGTTCTGAATCTCATATGTTTCCCCACCATCTTTGTATTGCTCGCTCAATCAGACAACAGTACGATCCCACGCTATCATATGAGAATAACATGTAATATTAAAGTAATCATTAAAAGTGATCATTGATTTATTCGAAGCAACATTGTTATTAGTTTGCCATCATTCTCAGCGTCTGCGACGGTTCTACGGTCATGCAAGGTGTTGATATTAAAAGGGATGAACCATTCAATCGAAACTGGAGTTTCAAATAAAATAAATATTGGACAGAATTCTGAATTTCATTTACTACTCAATACTTCTATGTTGTAATCCTAGGCGTTTCCCTCTCAAAGTATATTTTTTTAGAAAATTATATTGATGGCTTTAAACTTCAAACTTTGACAGCTTAGATAAAAATATATAGACCTATTAAAAAGTATTGCTTACAATGAAAAAGGTTGACACATATCGTCATTTTCGTCAACAGTTCCTTCTTTCGTTCCCCTTAACCTGGATGTAACTAAAGAACTACAGAACTGTAATAACAAATAGCAAAACTATAATAATTGTACTTTTTATGCAAAAAAAAAATGGTATTAAGACGCAGCTGTTGATACTTGTTGAAATTTCATTTAACTTATTACTGAATATATTTGCTAAAATCACTTACTTTTTAGCCCGTCTGATATTTAATATTTTTTAAGCTGTGTATTGTTAAAATCTTAATGTCACTTTATTAAAAGTGTTATAATTCGACAAAAACATAATTTAAGCATTATGGAGGTTGTCTCAATCTTGGAATGATGTCATCTCTGACATCATGAAGCTCCCAAGAATGGTTAGGAACGTATCATTAAAATCACTTACATTTTTGGACACACATTTTTGAATCACACGTAATTCACAAATGGTATTCGACAACTTATTTAACGTTGTTATTTAAGAGCCATTCGACAAAAGGATTTTTTTTATAATTGAATCGTACCAGGTACAGATCACACAATTTGGTTCCAATTAAAGAAAATCGATCGAAAAACATAAGAATTGGAATTACAAAACAGACAAACTCTGCAGGCAAATATTAATTTTAAAACGAGTCTAACATTTATATTTTGAACAATTAACAAGGCAATTTATAATCACTTTAAATTATAATATCTACTCCTCTAGTCAGTGTTACGGCATGATGTATCAACAATCCACGAAATTCTTTCTCATTAACCTATTGTTAACATATTAACAACCTAAACCTAACATATTAACAAACTAAAACTAGCCCTTGGATTTAGGCACTTAATTAAAAAACATTATATTGCCATTATATTTCTACGACCTTTAAATCATATCAAGTAGGAACAAGGACAATTCAGGAAACTGAAACAATCCAGATATTCTGATACTCCATGCATTCTTGGAAATATTCATCTCAAATAATATAATTTATTTTATTATAAATTAAAATATTCATTTACGTCAACTGAATAACCGAACATGATCTTCCATTTATTAGTGTTCGGACTTCGGATTGGTTATTTAAATGTTATTGAATATATTACTTTCAGTAATTCAAGTTGGCAAAATTGATTTAGTTAAATAGCTTTAGATTAGACTTTAGCTTAGATTAGATCTCAAGCCCGAGATTTTAGATCGAGAAGTTATAGTGTAATGACGATGAGACTCACGTCCATCTTCGTAGACGCAAGACCCTAACCATACCCTAGATTCTTATCTAGGAGATGTAAAACAATAAAACTTAAGTTAACTTTTGTCTGCCACTTATCTAGGTACCGACATGTTTACTAATATTATACATAGTGCCGTAACCCTGGCTAGAGGATAATTAAATAAACAGAATTATATTGCGACTAATTAAACCACATCATTTAGTTGGCTTATTCCTATTCATTACATCATCGTAAAAGTGAATTAAGAAGTAAATTAACCGTCAAAGGTACCCCATTATATTTATCCCGTTCAACAACTATTCCAGCAGATATCTTTTGTTAATGATAATAAATAACATTTTCGTAGCACCACAAATGCTGAGGCTAGAGAACAGCCTTCCCATTCCAATCGTATTTAATAAGAACATCAGGCAGCAGATCCACATAGCTGGCATTCCAAATCTTTAGCAATTGGCATCCATTCTCATTCCCTTTTTGGGAATTGTGCAGACCGACTTCTCTTCTGTTTATGGAAAGACAGGACTTTGTGTCTCCATTCATTTCACCGAGATTGTTAAAAACGGTGAAAGCTTTCTTCATATCTGAGAAGTAAATAAACCACATTTCCCACATGCCGTCCTGCGTCCCACTGGCTTCAAACTGTTTGAACCAGCTGGTCGGGAGAGCCCCTTCTACGTAAGGATGGAATTTGGAGGCGTTGGGAGATGATCTGACTTCGTGGTACCAATCCTGTGGATTAATTGAGTAATTCTTTTGCATGCAGAATGAGTTAATTCATTTCTTATTAACGTGCAATTTTTAAATAACTTTAAATTAGACAATAAATTAATCTGAATGCATCCAATATTTAATATCTGGGGTTCGTTTGGAACAAAGCAGAGTAGAGTTATTTTTTTTAAAGAATTCCATCTCATCTTAAAAATATCTTCAATCAGAACTAAGCATGCTAATCGCCGATGAATGTTACATTATAGCTAATTGAATCTATTTGTTTAAGTCGTCCAATATTTTCCTATTTCCTGTATGAATGGATGGATGGACAACGGGCGGAAGGACATATGGGTGGATTAGAGGATGGGAGGAAAACTGATAAATAGAAAAGCCAAAAAGAGGAAAATTAGGATGAGGACAATAAATTAGGAGGTTGTGAATAAATTGGGTTGTGAAATGGTGGACGCTACTCCATTGGTCTGCAAGAACCGCCGCACATCCTAATTCTCAATTAATTCCATGCAAATGATTGTGCTTATGTGCATTCAGTGAAGCGGATAGTTTAGCTTCTTGGTTGATAGGCTAATCTCAAAATTTCCTAATGCTCAGGTGAAAGAGAGATTGTGGAATACCAAGGTAAACATTGAGGTTTGCTCGGCAAATCGCGACGATTGTTAAACACTGATAATGTTTTGATAATAACAAAATAATATACAGTAGCACGAATGTGACAACGATTTTTTGTTCAATAGCTGGTTTTTAAAATAATTAAACAAATTTAAATAAACCTGAAACTCAGCCCATAATTTCGGATGGGGAGAAAACCCCCATGTTCCCAAGCATGTGTACATGAAGGCAGACTGGTTTTTGGCAACTGAAATGTCACATAATAATTTAATTATACGCCAAAATGAAAATTATCTTCAACTAAACTAAGATGTTAAATTTAAAGATAATAATCTTTAGAATTCTACTTAAAATTCATACTGGATCAATAATTAGACTGAGACGAGATATAATTTTGTAATTGAATTTCATAGCAGCCACCGAGTCCTGTTTTGATTTTGGTAGGAACAGCAGGGCTAATTGTCTGCTGAGCCGTAGTTGCCATTTGAATGGCTACTTTTTCTTTGTTTAATGTTTTGTGCAAAGCAAATAATGCCATTGCAAATTTTAGGTTTGGGTTTGGTTGAATTTTAATTTCACACTCTGTCAATATTTTGGACCATAAAGATTATGAAGACTCGGTTGATGATATCTTTTTGGATCTTTTGACTATTATTTAGCCTATAAATTTGACCGACTAGATTGTTAAAACAGATGTAGTTAAAATGGCATTTCTACTTTAAGGAAGGACAACAGTCGTGACGTGTTCGATACCCAGCCTGCAACACCTGGGAATGCCTCATTATTTTTACTTATCAACTTGTTATTGCTTTTTGAAATGATATTTCCTTTCAAATGTTTATTTAAAGTTACTGTGCTACCACCTGCAAATTGATGTGGTTAAAAATAATGGAACTCAGCATCAAAGCTAATTGGTTCAACAGAAGCTGATGAATTATACCAAATATTTTGATTTTTGGCCTTTGGCTACCTCATTCCAACTAATTTTATTTTTGTTGTTTTGTTTTTTTAGATAAAATGCCCATTAATAAATCTTTAAAGTGCCATTAGTGTTGAGTTTTTATGTTTAAAAACTTGTTTTGTTAAAATAGTTCGAATTATTGTTTTAATGTTTTTTTGGCCCCGCCCCTTTCCTCCATTGTTGTTTCGCGTTTCTTGGTGTGTGAATAAAGTTACCGCAATAATTAGAAGCATTTTAGATGCAATAATTTTGAGCACCCAAAACAGTTACATAAGACGCATGGGCACTGATGAGTTACCTTTCAATCTTTGCATCGTATTGTGAGCCACGACAAAGTCGCTCCATAGGCTGGTTCCGGCGTAATCCTTGCGGTCTATGTATTTTCTATGGGCAGCTTTCAACCAGCGATAGGCTTGAGAAGAAACATTGAGATCATCTTCCAGTATGAGGGCAATTTCATGGTAATCATTGGCCTTGAATGGAACGGATTCAATGGTTTTGAGATTCTTTTGATATGAGGGAGCATTCTTTGGTCTCCAGGTATCTATCCATTGGCCCAATATTCCAGCATGGGAGGTTTGGATGTGTATTCTGGTCTGGCCCTTCTTCCACTGAAACTTGCTGACGGCATTAAAAGTTTCATTGTGGACTGCACCCTCACCGTTTCTATCTAACCAGATTTCTAGAACGGCTCTATCACCATCAAGTTCGAGGTCTTGAAGAGATTCGAGAAGTTTCATGACGCTCTTCGCTCGGTTATAGGTGATGACGATGAGTCTGAAATCCACCTCTTCTTCATAGACGCAAGGAGTTCCAGTCGTGCAGTTGATGGTGCAGTTATCGTTCACAATTTTGGGATATTCTGTAAACTTCGATGAAAGCAATTCATAGTAATTCTTGATAAAGTGGTTCTTTCCAGATAGTAGGGTATTACTTGTATTCGATAAATGGATCAATACTGCTGTGATGCCGATGGCGCAAAGAAGAAGAGCAAAATAATGGAATTTTCTCACTGCCATTTGTAAAGGCACTAATGCTTCATTCCCTAGATCAAATATTTAGCTAGGTAACAACTTAAAATAGTATTATATTTGTTAGATAATTTTAAATTATATTACATCCACTAATAAAATTTTATTTGATACGTTCCTTAAATTTTATCGTCATATTCCCTAACAAGTGACTTCTACTAAATTACAAAAACGAACTTTTGAAGTGAATTTTTAAAATAATATTTAAACCTTATTTAATTCTTAATACATATATTGTATATATTATATATTTAAAAACAATTAATTCTCATGAGAAATGATAGCAAATACAAAATGATGAAATGCAATCGCAAACCTAAAATTGGTGTAGCCCAAACAAAAAAAAACACAGCTCTGTAAAAAATATCCAAATAGAATGATATCCGTATTCATATGTTTATTAAGTCTCGTTTTTATAATAAATTTTCGAATTTTGTAATAAATGCTTCACAGATCGAAGACACACTGTTTTGGAAACTCACTTATGAATTATTTACCGCTCTCATGACAAACCATGAAGGCCAGACTACGTTAATAAAATTAAAATTAGCATATTGGTCATCCATGTTGCTGCATTGACAGCAATGAATGAAATGAATTGTGCCGACAGTACATTTATGACGCTCTGTGTATAGCACAAAAATAATTCAGCCAAATAATTAAATAGCTATCACATAAAAGAAAAACAAACCAGCATCCTTGTTTTGAAATAAATAATCAATGAAATCAATAATCTCAAATAATAACGAAAATTGTTTTTCTAGCTGAGTAGATCGATCGAGTACAGATACTATTCGAGTGGCAGTGGGTTTTTAATGGTCATAAGCAATTGTCAGTTAAACAATGCATAGTTCACCTTAATTGAATGGAAATATTGAAACACTTATTATGTCTTCTCAATTTTCCGGAGGTTAGGGTTTGGATAGTGTTGGGGTTAGGTTTATGATTAGGGTTAGGGTTATGGTTAGGATTAGGTTTATGATTAGAGTTAGGGTTAGTTTTAAATCACTAATTACTGGCTTGACGCATTTCGTCAACTTTAGTCCTACATTTTTCTTTGTTATAGTTTATAGTACTAATAATAAGGATTTTCTTCGTGTCGTGATGGGAAATTCTGCCGTCCAAACTATTAGGAAAAATTTTAAATTGAGCATTTAAAAGTCTATTTTAAATATTATAACTATATCAATTATAATTATCATTCAAGATTATCCCCTCATCTAGATAATAAAAAAGAAATGTGATCGTAATGGCCTAACAGATTCTAGCTAGCACACAATAGATGAAAATAAAATAAATGAGTCTAAGGCTAGGGTTAGGTTTAGGCCTAGAGCCAGGGATATGGGTTAGGGTCACAATTTCTTAGACAGCCCTTCCTCCACGCGTGCGACGTACTTTATGGACTATTAACAAATATATTAAATGATTTATTATAGCTGTATATTAAATTAAAATCAGATTTTTTTAGAAATGGTCCTTGTGTTATGATGACCTCTATTGCCAAATAGCAATAAATCAAACGAAACCACTTTCTATGCGACAAAAGCAAATCTTTGTGTTGGAGTGAACTAAAATGAAAATTGTAATACACCATATTTTGGAAGACATAGTAACTAAGTATAAGTTACTGCAGTTACTGTACCGCAAACAAAACTTTCGCCCATTGATATCGGCTTTGTGAAACTTAAAAAAGTTCCACCCAATTAATACCAAAATTATAATTGCAGAAGAATGTCCCTCCATTAATGAGCGCTTTTTTAAACTTAACATTGTACTTCTCCATCTTTTTGCTGATGTCTCTAAGCATATTATCATCGACATTTTCTAAAAGATACACCAGATGGGGTATACTGTTGAATATTTAACCGTGAGGCATGACGGTTTAGATTTCTTAATAGCCAAGCATAACCTTAATTTTTAATTTGCAATGCGTCACACATGGGTATAATCCCCTGCTTACCACAAACTGACCCATCCCTTTTCAACTAGCGTGAAGTAATTTATGGGCGGTCCTAACATAGGATATAATAGAATGAATTATTTATATTTAAACTAATCATTCATATACTACGAGTACTGATAATAAAAGATTTAATATAATATAACATAATAACATTAAACAATCATTAAAAAACACGATTTTGGATGTCGTACTCCAAAAAGAAATTTATAAATAGTGAAAGTTGGTGTAAATAATTGCGCAACTTAATAAATTATTGAACTTAAACTGCTCGCCTCTTTACAGGAAGAGGTGAAATTATCCATGAATATCTCATTAAATCCCGTTTTATCGTATCTCCTCAGCACGAGAAACGTTTTGTTTTCTATGGTATACTGAGCATTCGTATAGTCACACATGCTGGACTGGATATATATCGGTATAGTATTGCAGGAATTTGGTATCGTACAAGTTATTCCCCCCAAAGACGTTCCAAGGTTTTTCGGCCATTTTCCTAAAAATTGCGTTCATAGAATTCAATCGTTCTGCTATGAATCTGAACATGTCGTACCTTAAATAAAAGTACTCGCTGGGTTCATTCATATTTACTATATGGCATTTGATGTTGTTTAATTTGAAAATTTTTGAAACTTTATTTAAAATCACCTAATAGGTGTTTATCATAGATTATATAGTATTATTTTTAACTGATGGAGAAGCGGTATAATGAGACACCATAAAGTCAATGGCATATTGACATAATGTTCTGATAATAACATAAAAATATTCTTTCAGACGGGTTTAAAATCAATATTGGTACTGGAAATGCGGGATTTAAATAACAATTGACATTTAAGATGCATTGTTAGGTCTTTAGAGTCTCGACGCAACTCTCGTATTGTCAAGTAGAACTATAATGCAATCTGAAGATCAAGATAAGCAGAAATCCTTGAACCGAGACATAACAAAAATTTATAGCCACTCTACAGTGTGGAGTCTACATATTAAAAAGAACAAGCCAAAAGCTATTTATCTAATTTCCCTCATGAAGTTTCACCAAAATTTCATCATAAAATATTTCGAAAGTATGGCATATTCATTTTATATTTTCCAACTGTTTTATCATCAAACTACTTTTTATAAACCCCTTGCTGGGCAAAACTATGACACTCTCGTTGAGGAATAAGTAGGTGTCGCACAAGGACGACGGATGAGCATAGAATAGAGTATCGACTGACTTCATTTCTGGATCGTCTTTGTAGGTTTTCACGAAATTCTCGGCCAATTGGGATGTTACACTCTTTACATTGTTTACATTCAAGATCTGTTGTAAATGTAACCTTCGTTCACTTATTTGAAAACTTAAAACCTCAATTTATTTTCATTTGGCTTGACTCCAGACAACCCATGTATTCTATTGAATGTGAAGGGCATTGTCCGACCTCTCAATCGATCACCGTTTGCAAGCTATCCGAGAGCGCTCTTTGGCTTTGCAGGGTGGATATTGATTACGAAACATGCCTTCGGCGGTTGCCATAACACCGCTTGGAGGAAAGCTGTCCATATAAACGCCAATACATAAAATATTTTACCATAATTCATCTGCTAATAGAAAATGTTCCTTGTCTTTCATGACGTAAACATAAACACCATTACAGAGCTAGGCGAACAGAATCAATAGAATGGACAGCACAATGAAAGGAATGCTGAATGGTAGACTTCAATCATTTGTTTTTGAGTAGGACTGTCTAGGACTTGTCCAAGTTTTTGGCGTCACTTGTTCAGTTTATTTACTTATTTATCAGTTAAACAATATAGATAATGTTTAATCATTTTTTTTATTATTTCACAAAAGTTTGTTAGTTAATTAATATACGCCGATTGCGGGGTTTGTATGAGTTAACATCTTCCATCTTTTAACAAGCCAAGGACACCTCAAAAGTTGTTATAATGCCACAAAATTTGGCCCAATTTATTTTTTTCGGACAAGGCACAGACATATTTTTAATTATTTTTTATTTATGATTAAAAATATTAATAAAAATGCGTATATTAATAAAACTAATCTTACTTAATACTTATTATTATTAATATTGAATGTTATGAAATATCATAGTGCCAAAAAAATATGTTTGATATTCTATAAAGTTTATTTAAAATGTTTTTGCATGTTTTCTTAATAAACATTATTTTCATATGTATTTATTCATTAATTATCCATCTTTATAGAGACACCAAAATTAACAACACCATACAAATTGGAAAAAGAAAAAAAATATAACGGTGAAACCAAAAGATGCCCGAAAGGAATTATTCTATTTAACCTATCCAACCTATTCAACCTATTTAATGAGATAGAAACGTTAAGTTATTTAACTACAGCGGTTTATAAAAGAAATTCGAATTTTATAGCGAATCATGTGCTACTTAATTTGTTGAATTTGGCTAATGAGGTGGATGACTTAATATCGAATCGCATATTAGAATAAGATCGTGGACCGGTACATTTAATCGAAAATAATTTTAGCGTTGATCTGGCAGGGTCAGACCGAAACTCGTTTGAATTACGCAAGTTATAAGAATGGCAATCGCTTAATATAGAAATAATAATAAAAAAAGGAAGGCAGCATGCCAATTACATGCCATTTACAAATAATTATACTTTATACTTTTAGTAGATATAGCTTTACCCAACAAAAACATTTATACAATGTCGACCAATAACCATTTTTTTGAACATCAATTCGGGTGATTAGGACTGTTCTTGGCAAACTGCAGAAGAATGTCTCTCCATTTGTTAAGGAGCGCTTTTTTAAACTCAACATTGTACTTCTCCATCTTTTTGCTGATGTCTCTAAGCATATTATCATCGACATTTTCTAAAAGATACACCAGATGGGGTATACTGTTGAATATTATACCGTGAGGCATGACTTGATAGAAATCAGCCATACGCACCCAGTATAGGGTGCTATCGTAATCGTATTCATCTTTCGGATCTGGTATTCCAGCCTGCGAAGGATGTGGCGCAATTAGGGAGCCATTTGGCTTTTTTCCAAAAAGACTGAAATCGTTCGTCCTACCACACATGATGAAATGGTCAACCTGCCATCTGGCCAAAAGTTCTGGAGTTGGAAAGAACATGGGCACGTTCATCCTGTACAATTCGAATATAGTCATGACTGAAACTTGGTATGGTATGTTGACAACTGCCCTGTAGGTGGCTAGACTGCGGAACGAGAAGCTTGGTATGAATTGCAATTTGGCCGTACAGTTGATCTGAAATTATTTTCTTTGCTATACTTATATACTATACTTATATATATATATATAATTTAGTTTGGTATTGAGATTTTGTTATTATTATTATTATTACTAATATTGTTATTATTATTATTATTTTTATTATTTAATAATGGGGTATTATGATTTTTTAACCGATTTAGCAAGCGTTTGAGATTTTAGAGATCTACTAGATATCAACTCTAGGTTTTAATGACTCACTTTATCAATTTCAGATTTATGAATAATTAATATTAGCCATATTACAATTAAATGGTGATAACAGACGTGACATTTAATGTAATACAATTAAACTCGAAAATTAATGATTATTAGTTGAGTCACTTAATTATAAATTAATTATAAATAAAAGTGTAAATAGATACAGAATATATTAAAGCAGATAATTTTGAATTAAAATATCATTATTAATTTGCTAAACTGCTAACCTCTTTACAGGACGAGGTGAAATTATCCATAAATATTTTATCAAATCCCGTTACATCGTATCTCCTCATCAATAGAAACGTTTTGCTTTCCATGGTATACTGAGCATTCGTATAGTCACACATGCTGGGTAAATGGTGGACTGGGTTTATACCGGTATAATACTGCAGAAATTTGGCATCGTACAAATTATTCCCCCCAAAGACGTTCCAAGGTTTTTCGGCCATTTTTCTAAAGATTGCGTTCATTTTATTTAATTGATCTACCGTGGATCTGAGCATGTCATATCTTGGGAAAAAAATATATATCACATTTATTTATTTATATTTATTTTATTGCATTTTAAATTTTAATATTAATTTATATGACATCATTGTGGTGAAACATTATAATGTGACCTCAGTGAAAACTCATTTTGAAAATATGGTTATTTAATAACAATGAGATAATGTTATTCACTAATACTATTAATTTATAGCGAATGTTAATAACACATAAAATTTCAAACACATCCGAATGCATTGTAAAATCAGTACAAAATTGTGGCATGATTTTTTTTTTCTTAAATTATCCATCATGAAATTATTATTTTTTGTCAACCTCGCACTGGGTAAAACTATGACGCTCTTGTTGAGGGGCAAGTAAATGTCGCATAAGGAAGCAGGGTGAGCACAGAATACAGCATCGACTGACTTCATTTCTGGATCGTCTTTGTAGACTTTCACGAAATTCTCGGCCACTTGAGGTGTTAGGCCCATTACGGTATGAACGTTCAGAACCTATTGTAAAAATAGCACTAGGTTATTTATATGGTGCAAGATTGAGAGAAGATTTTAAAAATTTTTGTTGGCCATATTGCTTTCAAACGAGATTTTGTGTTAATCTTTAGTTACAAGCGTTGGCACAAATTATTTATTATTATATTATGTCATTATTATTTATTATACCGTGAAATTATTAAAGTTTATGCAATTGTGTTTGATTTAGAAGGAAAATGATATCAATGATATCAAATAATAATTCATTTATTATTACTTTTAACTTTGCCGACCTGCTACAGATTTTTGGGTGTAATTATTAAACATCGATAAATTACCTCAAATAATATTTTATTTATGACAATTTAAACACGGTAATAACCTTTAGTTTTGCAGCTCTACCACAGTCATGCCATGCACATCTTGAAAAATCAAGGCTGTAATCGAGCATTTTCACTCCAAATGGTGCCAGAGTATTGGCGAGGTCTTTCATTGGAGTCATGTGTAATTCAGTGGCCCATATGACAAAGGGCTTGTTGTGGAATATTTTCTTGGCGGTAATTCTGGCTGATGCTGGAAAGATTTTTATATCGTCGGTTTCTACGTAAGCTAGATCCGTTCTGTTGTTATCAACGAGGGTGAGTAGATTTTTCCTAAACGTTTCGTTTTCTTTTGTGTATTCCAGGTCCAATTTTCTTCTCAGGGTTTGTTCTTTAAGGCTTATTTTCTCAATACTCCAATTGAATGCTTCGATTATGAACTTCTGAGAGTTTATTAAGTCTATATATACTAATATTCCAACTATTGTCGATATTAGCAAGAGGATTTTCACAGTTTTAGAAATATTTTGAAAATGAAGAAACATACTTATTCGACTTTAGAATTTCTGAAATATTAATCGCATTTATTGCTTCTGTTATTTTCCTTATTTATTGTGAGAAATGCAATTCAATTGTTCTCTTTCAAAGCTCGAGTCGCTACGTTACCCAACATACAATCTAGCTGGCTTATTATTAATGCCTTGGCTTGATATTTTGTTCCTCTGCCTTTTACATTGTTTAGTAGTCAATGCTATATAATTAAGCAGGTGTTTTGAATTGTAGGAGAATATTTATAATAAATGTTTAATATTATTGCTTAGTGAAATCGTTTAATATGCTTTCATATATTTTCATTCTAGTGCCTGTAGAACTTAGCTCCGCCCACAACTCGTGGCTACACCAAGGTACTCCTAACCAGGCGCGCTATTTAGCGTGCATATTTTGTTTTTTTTTGCTAAAATCTTTCAACTATAATTAAGGTACCAAAATTACTTATTAATACTGGCTTTGCATTATAATTGTTCATAATTTCGTGATTTAGACGCATGAAATGAAATCATTGCAAGACGCATCTCTTTGAAAGCCATACTCTTCACTAATCACCGACCCAAACGCACCCAAAGGGCGCGAGATGGGTATCGTATCACGGCAACCACTCGTTATGTGGCAGCCTTGTTAAATACATATCAGCAACAATGTATCACTGTATCAACTTTAGTCTAGCTTTAATTTTAATTTAAGCCCTAAGATCACACTTGATGTTATTTAGCGTCTAATATAAAACTAATTCAATTATTGAATTATTTACTTCGCCAGCAACGTCGTCGTTTCGTAGAACAACATTGAGCCATTCGGCCACGCCCTTGAATATTATTAATAAATTATGGCGAATTTAAGTTTTTAATTTATTAATTTTGAAAGATTGAGAAATTCTGTTAGGTTATACAAGGTATAAATATTAAAAGGCATATTTAATATTGAATGCCACGAGGTTAAAATATTACAATGCCTAAATATTATGTTTTGATATTTTAGAAAGTCTATTAAAATTGTTTTGCATGTTATTCTTATATACATCATTTACATATGTACAAATAATTATACTTTATACTTTTAGTATAAACTAAAGATATAGCTTTACCCAGCAAAAAAGATTTCGATCGATCTTTTGACCATCAATTCGGGTGATTAGGACTGTTCTTGGCAAACTGCAAAAGAATGTCCCTCCATTTGTTAAGGAGCGCCTTTTTAAACTCAACATTGTACTTCTCCATCTTTTTGCTGATGTTTCTAAGCAGTTTATCATCGACATTTTCTAAAAGATACGCAAGATGGGGTATGCTCTTGAATATTATACCGTAAGGCATGACTTTATAGTAATCAGCCATAAGCATCCAGCATAGGGTACTATCGTAATCATATTCATCTTTCGGATCGGGCACACCTGCTTATGAAGGATGGGGTGGAATTATAGAAGCATTTGCTCTGATTCCGAGAAAGGTGCTTTCGTGATTCCTTCCATGCATGATGAAGTGGTCAACGTGCCACCTGGCGAAAAGTTCTGGAGTTGGAAAGAACATGGGCACGTTCATCCTGTACAATTCGAATATAGTCATGACTGAAACTTGGTATGGAAAATTGACAACTGCCCCTTTAATGCTACAAAACAAATTGTAAAATAAATAGCAAATTTGAAACTTGCTATAAGTTTACAGATGTGGAACACGTCTGGTCTCCTCAGATCAAAGTCGAGGGAGACGTTAAACATGTCGTCTGCAGAATGAAATCAAAAGAAGATCCTCTCATAACGTACTTAATAGCTAGAAACAATCTTTAACTCTCGAGCTCGTTATTTAAAGGAAATAAATGTCTTACCTCATTCATAGCATTCAATTCTTCATGGGGAATTTGTATCTGAGATTTATGAACTATTGTTTCACGTTGATTTAGAATTTTTAATAATTTTAAAAAAATGTTCACTAGCCTCGTCCGTTCATAGTTACTATAGAAATAGCAGAATTCCTTTAAATCTAAATTTTATTTTATTCTTCTAGATTTATTTTTATATTTATTTATTTTTTAGATTTCTTAATTTAAAAAAAAACCTTAATTTTTAATTTGCAATGCGTCACACATGGGTATAATCCCCTGCTCATCACAAACTGACACAATAACTTAGACCCATCCCTCTTCAACTAGCGTGAAGTAATTTATGGGCGGTCCTAACATAGGATATAATAAAATGAATAATTTATATTTAAACTAATCATTCATATACTACGAGTATTGATGATAAAAGATTTAATATAATATAACATAATAACATTAAAAAATCATTAAAAAACACGATTTTGGACGTCGTAGAAAAAAAAAATTTATAAATAGTGAAAGTCGGTATAAATAATTGCCGAACTTAAAAAAATTATTGAACTTAAACTGCTAACGAGGCGTTACAGGAAGAGATGAAATTATCCATGAATATTTTATTAAATCTTATTTCATAGAATTCAATCGTTCTGCTGTGAATCTGAACATGTCGTACCTTAAATAAAAGTATTCACTGCGTTCATTCATATTTACAAATTGCATTTGAAGTTGTTTAATTTGAAAATTTTTGAAACTTTATTTAAAATCACTTAATAGATTTTTATCATCGATTAATATAGCATTATTATTAACTGATGGAGAAGCGATATAATGAGACACCATAAAGTCAATGGCATATTGACATAATGCTCTGATAATAACATAAAAATATTCTTTCAGTCGGTTTTAAATTCAATATTGGTAATGGAATTGCGCGATTTAAATAACAATTGACATTTAAGATGCATTGTTAGGTCTTTAGAGTCTCGACATAACTGCCGTATTGTCTAGTAGAACTACTGTATAATGCAATCTCAAGATCAAGGTAAGCAGAAATCCTTGAACCGAAACATAACGAAAATTTGTACTTTATACTTTTAGTAGATATAGCTTTACCCAACAAAAACATTTATATAATGTCGATCAATAACCATTTTTTTGAACATCAATTCGGGTGATTAGGACTGTTCTTGGCAAACTGCAGAAGAATGTCTCTCCATTTGTTAAGGAGCGCTTTTTTAAACTCAACATTGTACTTCTCCATCTTTTTGCTGATGTCTCTAAGCATATTATCATCGACATTTTCTAAAAGATAAACCAGATGGGGTATACTGTTGAATATTATACCGTGAGGCAAGACTTGATAGAAATCAGCCATACGCACCCAGTATAGAGTGCTATCGTAATCGTTTTCATCTTTCGGATCTGGTATTCCAGCCTGCGATGGATGTGGCGCAATTAGGGAGCCGTTTGGTTTTTTTCCAAAAAGAGGGAAATCGTTGTTTCTACCAATCATGATGAAATGATCAACCTGCCATCTGGCCAAAAGTTCTGGGGTTGGAAAGAACATGGGCACGTTCATCCTGTACAATTCGAATATAGTCATGACTGAAATTTGGTATGGTATGTTGACAACTGCCCTGTAGGTGGCTAGACCGCGGAACGAGAAGCTTGGTATGAATTGCAATTTGGCCGTGCAGTTGATCTGAAATTATTTTCTTTGCTATACTTATATACTATACTATATATATATATATATATAATTTAGTTTGGTATTGTTATTTTGTTATTGCTTTTATTATTATTATTTTTATTATTTAATAATGGGATATTATGATTTTTTAACCGATTTAGCAAGCGTTTGAGATTTTAGAGGATTAACCTAGATGTCAACTCTAGGTTTTAATGAATCACTTTATGAAGTTCAGATTTATGAATAATTTATATTAGCCATATTACAATTAAATGGTTGTAACAGACATGAACATTTAATGTAATATAATAAAACTCGAAAATTAATGATTATTAGTTGAGTCACTTAATTATAAATTAATTATAAATAAAAGTGTAAATAGATCTAGATTATATTAAAGCAGATAATTTTGAATTAAAATATCATTATTAAACTGCTAAACTACTCACCTCTTTACAGGACGAGGTGAAATTATCCATGAATATCTTATTAAATCCCGTGATATCGTATCTCCTCAGCACGAGAAACGTTTTGCTTTCCATGGTATACTGAATATTCGTATAGTCACACATGCTGGGTAAATGGTGAACTGGGTTTATACCGGTATAATACTGCAGAAATTTGGCATCGTACAAATTATTCCCTCCAAAGACGTTCCAAGGTTTTTCGGCCATTTTTCTAAAGATTGCGTTCATTTTATTTAATTGATCTACCGTGGATCTGAACATGTCATATCTTGGGGGACAAAAAATTTATCACATTTATTTTTTTATATTTATTTTATTGCATTTTAAATTTTAATATTAATTTATATGACATCCATGTGGTGAAACATTATAATGTGACCTCAGTGAAAACTCATTTTGAAAATGTGGTTATTTAATAACAATGAGATAATGTTATTCATTAATACTAGTAATTTATAGCGAATGTTAATAACACATAAAATTTCAAACACGTCCGAATGCATTGTAAAATAACAGTACAAAATTGTGGCATAATTTTTTTTTCTCATATTATCCATCATGAAATTATTATTTTTTGTCAACCTCGCACTGGGTAAAACTATGACGCTCTTGTTGAGGGGCAGGTAAATGTGGCATAAGGAAGCAGGGTGAGCACAGAATACAGCATCGACTGACTTCATTTCTGGATCGTCCTTGTAGGTTTTCACGAAATTCTCAGCCACTTGAGGTGTTAGGCCCATTATGGTATGAACATTCAGAACCTATTGTAAATATAGCGTTAGTTTTTTTATATGGTGCAAGATTATTATTACATAAGGCACGGGCGAACCCCTCGCCTGAACAAAATCACAAAGCTTTCAACAAAAGCTTAACATAACTAACGAACTTATATATATCGCTCACTAACAAGATTGAGAGACGATTTTAAAAATTTTTGTTGGTCATGTTGCTTTCAAGATTTTGTTCTAATCGTGTAATTACACAAGTTACAAGCATTGACACAAATTATTTATTATTATATTATGTCATTATTATTTATCATACCATTAAATTACTGTCTGGAAGAAATTGTGAACCTTGTGGTCTTTAGCTATAGTATACTATTAGCAATCATCAGGTGAGTCCCGTACATACTAATAACTATCAATCATTACATAGAGTCTGTGTCATTTTTTATCATTTTGATATGAAGTAAAAAGTGATAGGCCGGCAGGGTACAACAAGTTTGAATAAGTTTTTGTGCAGTTAAGTTTAAAAACTTTCCGCTTGAGTGAATGCTAACATAATAATAATAATAATAATAATAATAATAATAATAATAATAATAATAATATTAATAATAATAATAATAATAATATTAATAATAATATTAATAATAATAATAATAATAATAATAATAATTCGGTTGATTAGAGTGGCGTATGATTTAATTATAACATAGAAGTGCAGTACATTGCTTAAGTTAGGAGTCAACTTTTTCTGGTGACCATTCGACTCATCATCATGGATTGCAGAAAACATTTGTTTAACGAATACTTTCTCAGTATATTATGTAGTGCAATTATAAAGGTTTATGCAATTGTGTTTGATTTAGAAGGAAAATTATATCAATGATATCAAATAATAATTCATTTATTATTACCTTTAACTTTGCCAAACTGGTACAGATTTTTGGGTGTAATTATTAAACATCCATAAATTACCTCAAATAATAATTTATTTATGACAATTTAAACACGGTAATAACCTTTAGTTGTGCAGCTTTACCACAGTCATGCCATGGACATCTTGCAAAATCAAGGCTGTAATCGAGCATTTTCACTCCAAATGGTGCCAGAGTATTGGCGAGGTCTTTCATTGGAGACATGTGCATTTCAGTGGCCCATATGACAAAGGGCTTGTTGTGGAATATTTTCTTGGCGGTAATTCTGGCTGATGCTGGAAAGATTTTTATATCGTCTGATTCTACGTAAGCTAGATCCGTTCTGTTGTTATCAACGAGGGTGAGTAGATTTTTCCTGAACGTTTCGTTTTCTTTTGTGTATTCCAGGTCCAATTTTCTTCTCAGGGTTTGTTCTTTAAGGCTTATTTTCTCAACACTCCAATTGAATGCTTCGATTATGAACTTCTGAGAGTTTATTAAGTCTATATATACTAATATTCCAACTATTGTCGATATTAGCAAGAGGATTTTCACAGTTTTAGAAATATTTTGAAATTGAAGAAACATACTTATTCGACTTTAGAATTTCTGAAATATTAATCGCATTTATTGCTTCTGTTATTTTCCTTTTTTTATCGTGAGAAATGCAATTGCATTGTTCTCTTTCAAAGCTCGAGTCGCTCCATAGACTTAACTCGCCTTTGATGTTACCCAACAAACAATCTAGCTGGCCTATTAATGCCTTGGCTTGATATTTTGTTCCGTAGAACGACATTGAGCCATTCGGCCACGTCCTTGATTATTATTAATAAATTATGGCGAGTTTAAGATTTTAATTTATTAATTTTGAAAGATTGAGAAATTCTGTTAGGTAATACAAGGTATAAATATTAAAAGGCATATTTAATATTGAATGCCACGAGGTTAAAATATTATAATGCCTAAATATTATGTTTTGATATTTTAGAAAGTCTATTAAAATTGTTTTGCATGTTTTTCTTATATACATCATTTAGATATGTACAAATAATTATACTTTATGCTTTTAGTATAAACTTAAGTTATAGCTTTACCCAACAAAAATATTTATCATCGATCGATAACCATTCTTTTGAACATCAATTCGGGTGATTAGGACTGTTCTTGGCAAACTGCAAAAGAATGTCCCTCCATTTGTTAAGGAGCGCCTTTTTAAACTCAACATTGTACTTCTCCATCTTTTTGCTGATGTTTCTAAGCAGTTTATCATCGACATTTTCTAAAAGATACGCAAGATCGGGTATGCTGCTGAATATTATACCGTGAGGCATGACTTGATAGAAATCAGCCAAGCGCACCCAGTATAACACGCTATCGTAATCATATTCATCTTTCGGATCGGGCACACCTGCTTGTGAAGGATGGGGCGGAATTATAGAAGCATTTGCTCTGATTCCGAGAAAGGTGCTTTCGTGATTCCTTCCATGCATGATGAAGTGGTCAACGTGCCACCTGGCGAAAAGTTCTGGAGTTGGAAAGAACATGGGCACGTTCATCCTGTACAATTCGAATATAGTCATGACTGAAACTTGGTATGGTATGTTGACAACTGCCCTGTAGGTGGCCAGACTGCGATGGGTGAAGCCAGATATGAAATTTAATTTGACTGTGCACTTGATCTGAAATGATTTTCACACCTATACTTTAACTTTTATTAACGTTATTGTTTAATATTATGAATTTTTTTAATTTTTAATTATTATTTAAACCATTTCTTTAGAACTCGATTAAGCAAGAGTACAAAAAGTGATGGAAAACATTTTAATTCTATATTGAAAAGAAAGCTAAAGAATAGTCTGGTTATTACCAAGTTTTGGAATTTCGATATTTATTTCTAAAAGATAGATGGGATGAGCTAGATTTTAATAAACCACGTGATGTAAATAAAAATATTAAAATGTTATTACAAATGAAATATTATGATAATTATCAAAATTATTAAAATAAATGCTTATATATTTATTGAAGTGCCAAATACTGAAATTACGTTTGTAATGCGAAATCAGAATGGAGCAAAGCAATAAATTACTATAACTTACATCACACCATAATACTTAAAGTTAAAAATACCAAAATTTGTCATTCCAGATCAAATGTAAATTATGTCGTCGTCATTATAATTATCACCTCCTTGCAAGATGATGTGAAATTATCCATGAATATCTTATTAAATCCCGTTTCATCGTATCTCCTCAGCACGAGAAACGTTCTGTTTTCCATGGTATACTGAGCATTCGTATAGTCACACATGCTGGGTATATGCTGGACTGGGTATATACCGGTATAGTACTGCAGGAATTTGGCATCGTACAAGTTATTCCCCCCAAAGACGTTCCAAGGTTTTTCGGCCATTTTCCTAAAGATTGCGTTCATCGAATTCAATCGTTCTGCTGTGAATCTGTACATGTCGTACCTTAAATAAATAAAGGTTGTAATTCATGTCGATTATATTTGCACTTGTAGAGACTCTAGGAATTCGAGAAACTCGTCATCAAATAAAATCATACAGGAACCAGTTTTATATTTATATATTTTTTTAATCATAATTTTATTCTATTTTGTACATTTCATCATCAATCTTTTCATTTTTAACAACCTCGTACTTGGCATGATCATTACGCTCTTATTGAGAGGCAGGTAGACTTCGCACAAGGACGCTGGATGAGCACAGAATATCACGTCGACTGATTTCATTTCCGAATCATCTTTGTATGTATTAACAAAATTTTCAACCACTTGAGGAAGTAAATCTTTTACGTTGTGAGCGTTTAATACCTATTAAAAAATATTTTTATTCCATTCAAATGGCGCATATTCAAGGGAAAACTAATTTTTTAATAAAACAATTTTATAATCTTTAATTTGTAATTTATGGACACTGACAACATGATAAGCCTATACCCAACATGATGGGCCGCTTATTCAAAAGTACGGAGTACCACATCATCAATATCAGGACAGAGACAAGCACAGGTAGGATAAAGTGAAAGAAATGGTCTGAGTTTGTGTATCAATTGACTTTTGTTTTGAAAAGCTCACACAAAAAGGTACAAACCATATCATTAAAATTGGACTGAATTTTTAAACAATTTCGGTAATATGTAAATGAGTAGCCAAGAGAACTAAAATTACAGCGAGACTAAAAATTATCATAAGCAAATAAATCAAAAACCTTAAATGACTTTCAAATGCCTTTTGTAACAAATCTAAATGTATTTTAATCAAACTTTAATAACTATACCGTCAGAAATGATTTTTGGGTGTAATTATTAAACATCTATAAAGTACCTCAAGTAATAATATATAATAAATAAATATTTTATTTATGACAATGTAAACACGGTAATAACCTTTAGTTTTGCAGCTCTACCACAGTCATGCAAATTGCATCTCGAAATATCCAAACTGTAATCAAGCACTTTCACTCCAAAGGGTTCCAGAGTATTGGCGAGGTCTTTCATTGGAGTCATGTGCAATTCGGTGCCCCATATGACTAAGGGCTTGTTGTGGAATATTTTCTTGGCAGTAATTCTGGCTGATGCTGGAATGATTTTTATGTCTTCGGATTCTACGTAAGCTAGATCCGTTCTGCTGTTATCAACGAGGGTGAGTAGATTTTTCCTGAACGTTTCGTTTTCCTTTGTGAATTCCAAATGCAATTTGTTGTTTTCGTTTCGTTCTATGATTTTTAATTTCTCGATTGCTGCGTTTATGAACTCCTGAAAAGTTAAACTCGAGTATATCATTATTCCAGAGATTGTCAACAGTAACAAGAACATTTTTATAGTTTTGGATGCACTTTTAAATTGCCGATACATGCTATTGCAATTTCAGATTCGTGGAAAAAGTTAAATAATCGTCCTTATTGCTATTAGTTATTTTCCTTCACAATTAAAATAAATTTAAGTAATTTATCCGATTTCACAGCGTCCCTAGCAACCTCAAAAGCGACAGAATCTGAGGTTTTAAGTCAACTGAAGACCTTGTCAAGCTATTGATATTATCGAAAGAACACGCGTTTCATTGGCTCTTTGTTTTCCTGTTTTATTCTTTCATATTTATTAATTATTTAATGCATTTAATAATTTAATTTGAGATATAATAATAATATCGCATTACTTCATAAAATTCAAAAACTTTTATATATATGACAGTCAATAATAATGCTCATAATCCAACATTATAAGCTATCAACAAGCATGGGTTATGGTTAGGATTGATATTAACCGACCTGAATAAGGCTTCAACTGGATTTTAAGATTTAAGCCATTGAGGAGTACGAATCCAAATTATATATTCTTTTGGTAAAGTTATTCTGATTTAAAATAGAGTAAAAAGATATACTTATTATAATTGCTATTATCTGGGTTAATTAAAAATATTACTTGATTTACAACGACTGTAATAGATCTGTAACAGATAAAAATTGTATTTTTTTGCAAAATAAGAAATTACTTAGAAACGCAACATAATAAACCAAGAGCTACAAATATAATTCGGTCGATAAATCATTTTAATGAACATTTTGCATTTACGCGATTTAATGCGAACAAGCTAAAACCAGTCCCACGTACGTCACCGAGTCTAGTATCGATCAAACAGATCGATGAAAGTTGCATAGTGTCAGAGATAGGACGTGTTTCTGACACACACCTCACCATTAGGTGGGTCTATGTCAATAAATCCATTAAATAAAACGTAAATAAAAACAAATTAAATAAAATCAGACACCATAATGTTGCCGCTGTTTTTCAGACAAACTTTTGTATTCATGTATCTCGAAGATGTGGTCGAAGATTATTTTAAAAATAAAAATGGTCAGCTTGATTTAAGCTTTTTGATTCCGACTGTTTGTATTTGTATAATAATATTATTATTATTATTTGTAATGTTGTTATTATTATTATTATATCCTTGTTATTATTTCAAATTACAATTATGAATATTGCGCGATTAATGGGCCTTGCTAAAAGTTTACCTCATGCTGATTGTCATCGCCGATGGCTCAAAAAAAAAGAAGAAAATAATATATCTTAAAAGAATATACACAAAAGAAAATAATATATCTGAAATCCATTTTAATAATTTATATATTAAATTTTTTAACTAATTGTTATTAATATTAAATATAAAGGGCAACTTAATTAGGAGTGGTGGTAGTTAATTGCTCTCCAAAGAAAAAAAGGAAATCGAATGTTCCAATGTCCTGCCAATCCCTTCTCACTCTGCAAAATTTGCATTTTCTCGCTCGAAAATGGATGCTTCTCGCCACGGGATACATTGGCAATGATGGTTTTTAAATAAGTCTTTAAATTACAAATTAATAGAAATAATTATTTAATTATTTATTTATTTATTTAATTAATAGAAATTTACACGTGTAATTCCTGCAATTTCCATAGGTTAATTTATGGTATTAAATTACCTTTTTATTTAAAATTAATTTCTTTATACTAAAATAACCTGTGAAGGTGCTGGCTGACGCTGCATTGTTGATGTCCTTGTTGTTGTTGTTCATGTTACTGTTGTTTCTTTTTCTGTTGTATCGAAAGCATGCATGTACCAATGTCTATCTATTGTTTTGCCTATTGATTTGTCCGTTTTTTGTTGTATCGACCTCATGCATGTACCAATGTCTATCTATTGTTTTGCCTATTGATTTGTCCGTTTTTTGTTGTATCGACCTCATGCATGTACCAATGTCTATCTATTGTTTTGCCTATTGATTTGTCCGTTTTTTGTTGTATCGACCTCATGCATGTACCAATGTCTATCTATTGTTTTGCCTATTGATTTGTCCTATTAAACCATGTTTTTAATAAGAAATTTAAACAAGCTCTTTTCAAATGCCAGTTCTACAAAGGGGCGTGTTTCGTGTCCTCTTTGAGTCTAAATTAATTACTTAATTTTACTTTTTTTATATTTTGTATAAAAAAGGATATAATAATGGCTTTCAGTCAATAAGAAAGAAGCTACTATGTTGAATAATGATCACTGAGTTCAAATAATATTCTCCTAATATTATTGACAGTTAAAATCAATGCGAATGAAAGGATTGTTTATTAAAATTATAAATAAATAAATAAATAAATAAATTTTATTTTAATTATACACATTTGAGCAAAGATTCATTGCAGTTTTTAGTAAATTATTTAAAATGTTTTCTTTTTTTAAATACAACCCTTCACGTGGAAATACTGCAAGATTAAATGGTATAAAACAAAGACGTTTGTTTACATACAATACCTTCATCGTTGTTCTGTTGCGATGATACAATCAATTGTGAGCCGAGGTTCGATCCAAAACAAACAGTTCTATACAGCTAATGCAGTTCTATGTCGGTGCTTGTTAGGATTTTGCGAAGACGACTGTTATGATGATGGTGATGATAGGGACAACAGCAACAACAACGACGTCTAATTTACGTAACAAAAATTGATCATCGGTGCAGGGATTGCAAATTTGATCGAGTTCATTATTATTATTATTATTTTAAATATTTATTATTATTATTTTAAACAAAATTCATCAAAAGGAAATAATCCAACCATAGTTGGGTCCTAAATTTAAAGATTTTAACTGAATTAATTTCGTTTGTGCTACCCTCTGGCGATCAAAATTATTACTTTATTATGAATCTTATTTTGTATTTTTTCTGCAGTTTATATTGCTCGTAATGAACAAAAGTCAGAAATCGATTGCCTCTTCATCTTAATCCCCTCTGCTTCAATTCCTATAATTTTCAGAAAATATGAAAAATAAAAAAAAATCATAAATGCCAAATCTTCGAGTCATCATTTAACGTGAAATCGTGCAAGTTAGCCCAGAAAAATCTGCGGTCTGTCAAGCATCAAGAGTTCTCAGTAATGTTCTAATCTTTCACTGCTTGGTCTACATTTGGGAAGTAAAGAGCGGTAGAGACTAGAAAGAGATTACTGGTGGTTAATTAAGAGGATCATGGGCCGACGACTGAACCATGGTCAACCGAGGGCCGACGGCTGAACCACGGTTAACCGAGGGCCGATGGAGGAAAACAACCAAGGTACGAGCCGAAACTCGAAGCGATGAGTTGAGGTTCTATGAAAAGCGCCTCTGACGCCCTGTAACCCTAGCCCTAACCATGTAAAATATGAATCCACATTTGGGGATCAACTTGGACCATCGAAAGCTAGCTCATTGGTTGTGATTTTATCCTGTCCTGAGTGAAATTTTAAATATATAATTTCATTACAATTATATAATATAAATATATTTTTATATAATAATGTATTACAATTATAATTATAAATATAATTTCATTGGTAGAGTTGTTTCTCCAGGAATATTTAAGTTTCACCTCGAACATACGAGAGATTTTTGTTCTGAACGATAATAATAATAACAATAATAATAATAATATAATTATAATTAGTGATCAATGAAAAGCCAAACAATGACAAAGCCAGTCCTAGCTAATAATCTTCTATCCTGCTTTGCATGCGTCCTCAAAATAGAAATCGATTTAGAATTTGTTGCTTCATCGGTTTTATGCTGGAATACTTTGAGCGAGGCTAGGATCCAATCACCTTTTGAAAAATTGTGTTACGAGAACTTGGCAGTTTTAAGGTGTTATTTTGTAAAAGAAATAGTTTTTATTTTCATTTTAGGTAGTAGTATCATTTGTTTTTATTAATAATAATAATAATAATAATAGTAATAATAAGTCATTTATATAGCGCCGAACGCGTGAGCTACAGAGGCGCTGATTAATTACGTTATTTGAAAACGTGCTTGAAAATTGAAGCAACATTTTACTTCTAACTTCGGTTGTTATTGGACGTAACTTATGAGAAGGTGTGCAAACATTTGTGAGGACCTAAGGACATCTAAATATAATCCTAGCTGGTGAAGATATGTTTGATTAATCAGCTTATTAGTCTGCCTTTAACAGCCAGCTGAGGCTTAAATCAATGTTAATGATATAGCTGATGAATCTATGCTTGTGCAGAGAATATTGTCATAATGTGAATCTAAAAAGTCACGTCTTTAGCAAAACAAAAACGGACGCAGATTGTGATTTTATGGAATTTTATTTCAATTTTAAGGAAGTAGAATTTAAAAAATAACCAATTAACAATAATAATAATTTTGTTTTCAATTATAGAAAAAACAACAGTAGTTGTTTAAAGAGTTGCTAGAGGTGATTAGCGCAAAAGCCATTTTATAAGCAATCATCTGAAAGGATCAATGCACATTCTGCATTCGAATGCGACTGGCATCATTCAACGTTCAAAGAATATTTTGTTTATTTCGTCTTGTTTATTTTAATATGTTATCTATGTACATAACTACATTTACCCACTGTCTACGTTAACAAAGTGGAGCTTTGCAAAAGGGCGAAGTCTTGAAAAACAAATCTTATAAAAGCAAACTTGTCACTCTTAAAAGGCTTTGCTTGCAGATTCTGCTACGTACGACAAACCTAGTCTGGTCGTGCCTAAATTAAATTAAATCAATACTTGGCAATAAGCTGGAATGTTCTCTGTGATCTTCAAAAAGAAATTCGTAATTGCATTTATCACCTTGCTGGCTTGTGTCTACCTGGTGGCGAGACTAACATATCACAGGTATGCAAATTACGCAGCTCTGAGAGATGTTTATTTATGGCTGAATCGATATGGAGAGTCTGGGCTGGAGTGGAAATACACGAAGGAGAATGAAACATTCAGGGAAAACCTGCTCTCCCTACGTACAGTGCTGAATGAATCGGCATTTGAACAACTCGATGACATATCCATCATACCTTTATCTGCCCGCATCAGGGGCAAAAAGATTTTCAAAAACAAATCCCTGGTCATTTGGGCCACCGAGGTCCACATGACCACTGGTAAAGATCTGTCCAATCTACTTACCCCTTTTGGAGTAAAGTTTTTGAATTACGACCTCAGTCTTGCTCCATGTCACTTGCACGATTGCAAAGCCAAGGAAAAGCTCAAGGTTAGTACTTGTTAAGGTTGAATTTATTAATTAATAATAACATTTGTTACTTATTTTTTGTTTGCGATTTCATAAGGATTGCAGGATTGTTGCGGATAACAGCAAAAGTATTTTAAACTCTGATTTTGATTGTCAATGAGCATTTCAAATATACCCAGGGCGCTTTAAAGAAAGTAGATGAAATCTTTAAATTTATGATCAATTCAAAGCTTATCTCTTCCATTCTCTGGCTTATTATTCTGTGTACAACGAACGGCAACTGCAATAGATTATTACCATAACTATTTTAAACTATTTAATTTAAAATTTATATTTCTTTTTCTCTAAATGGAGATTAATTATTTCGTTTTCTATGATAAATAGATGAATAATTATTATGTTAAAGCAGCTCTCATGGCTGTCATTGACGTCAGACAATATTTCTATCGTAATTGTACATAAATTAACCGTGCAGGTCTTGAACAATGGCAACGCCATCAATGCCGATCAGGATTTGGCACAGAAGTTCTACGAAGCTTACAAGGATGATGAAGAGATGAAATCGGTGGATATTATTTTCTGCGGACATCCAGCCTCAATCTGTGAAATATATTTACCGCTCAACAAAAGTGTCATTGTACTTCCTAGTACAAGGTTTCATTTGGATGAACATCAATAATATTGATAATAATAATAATAATAATAATAATAATAATAATAATAATAATAATAATATTAGTAATAATTATAATAATAATGATAATAATAATAAAAATAATAATAATAATAATAATAATAAAGTCATTCGTATTACTTCGATAGCAGAGCATGAGACGTCAAAATAGCTTTAAAAGAAAATGAACTAGTAATCCCTTCTGGCGATTAAAATGTTTATTAATGCAAACAATTTCTTTGTTTTAATTTTTTATTCGTGTTTTTTTAATATTAAATTCAAAAATTTTAATTTATTTCGAATGCTTTGCTAGAAAAACTGGCTGATTTAAATCACGTAGCTCGTCACAGTCACACATCTCACAAGTCCACTAATTCCATAGATGTCAAAGAATTTAGAAAATTTATTCAATTCTTGATAAGATACGATATAGGCCGATACACGGTAGAACGTTGGACAAAGCTGAATGAGAATCTCATAAAATTGGCCGAGAAACCCTGGAATATCTTCGGCGGGAACAACCTCTACGATGCAAAATATCTCGAATACTACACTGGCCTCAAGGTTCATCACTTGCCGAGCGTCTGTGACTTCACAAAGGCAGAATACACGTGCGAAACTGACGAATTTCTGGTTTTAAGGAAGCGTGGAGGAGCCATTATTAAACATTTTCAGGATGTCTTTGATGCTGCTTGTAAAGAGGTAAATTAATCTAAAATATTTTCATAATAACAAGAAATATTAATAATATTGAATGGAAATATAATATTGAGAAGTGTAAATTATATTTAATTTTTTTATTTAATTTAATCAATTCCAGATGAACTGCTCCGTCAAACTGAGATGGATCACCGGCTACAGCTACAAAGATCTGGCCAAAAACAAGGGCGTCATCCATATACCCTACCAGCTCTCAGTGATGACCATATTCGAAATGTACAGAATGAACATTCCCATGTTCTTCCCGTCGCCCGAACTACTCGCCAGATGGCAGATCGACTACTATCTCATGAACGAGAGGTCGTTCGATGGGGCCTTCTTCGGTAAGAGGCCGAACGCTTCCAGCATTCCACCTCATCCGTCGCAGAAGGGAATCCCGGATCCGAAAAACGAGTACGACTACGACAGCATACTGTATTGGGTTAGGACTGCAGATTTTTACCAGGTCATGCCCTACGGGGTCATGTTTGACAGCATACCCCATCTGGTAGCATTACTGAACAACACGGACAACGACCGATTGTGGCAGATTAGCAGAAACATGCAGAACTACAATGTAGAGTTTAAAAAGGCTCTCTTAACAAAATGGAGAGACATACTTTTAGAGTTTGCCAGGCATAGTCCTAACAACCCGAATTAAAATTCATTTAACTCCATTAATGCTAAAAACATTTTTACATGCTTTTATTTAACTCATAATGTGGACGTTCGAATCTTTCAATCAGTGATCTGCTTACATCCTGATGAGGACAATTTTTTTTCTGAATTTTTATTTCGCAAACTCATCAAACACTTGTTTTTAATGTCAATAAATGAATCAGCCATCAATGTTAAATTTTGTTAAAATACAAAATAAATGCATAACTACTATATAGTGCGGCAAATATTAAACATCCTGCCACCTAGTGAATACAAGTTAAGTATTTTAACAAATTACAAAATACGATTGGAATTTTGCGGGCCGTTTTGTTTGAATTAAATCGATTTTCTGTTAATGAAACTATTATCGGCGTTTCGAAGCTTCACTAAGTAAACGTTGTTAATGTCAACTTGAAACTGTTATATTTTTAAAAGCTTGTTCAATTTTTTATAAAATATTATTTTAAATCACACTCCTACATTATTTCCATTTCATAAATAAACTGATAATGATAATTATTATCACAAAATTGTAAAGATGATATGAGAGGAGCATTTTAAAGGGATGGAAGGAATGGGTTGCCAGTTGTTTTATACCTCACAAAAATAATAATTATTGAAAATTAAATTTAAAAAATACAACTTAGGAATTATTTTTTGTGACGGTAAAACATATGCATAATTTTAAAGAACATCTCATTTCTATTGGCCATTACGTAATATTAATAGATTCTATAAATAGATTTCTGAATCACTTTTTGTCGAACCTTTTGAATCTATATAAAGCAGTCAGCTCTCTAACTACGGATATGGACATTAGCATATATAGATGCAATTTTAAATTTCTAAGATTAAAGAAAACAACGTACCATAAAAGTGGCATGCACCAACGAAGCCTACTGTATAAATCTATTGAAATCAAAACCATGGCTTAAAGGCTCCATTTCAAAACTCACCTACACGTATAATAGCTACCCTAGCAAGCTTAACAAAAAGAAACTATTTCAGCTTAAGATATAAATTTGAAAATTTCGGAGTCACAGATTTGGAAATTTGACAAATTTTGCGACGCAGTTTACTTTAATATCCAGATTTTTCAGAAAATATCAATTTGCAAATACGTAAGACTGAATGTGATTGAAGAACTTTGAAAATGAAAATTAGAGACTTCATTTCGCTGCTCCTTATCATCGATGCGATAGAAGGTTCCATAATTTGTTATTATTTGATAATTTTATGTAATTTGTTGCTAAAATCAACCATAAAAATTAAATCTAAAAATGTTTTTACTTAAATATAATGGACAGATGCAACATAGTGTACTTGATATTAAGGCAAATAATTTTTTTTTTTGATTCATATAAAAACTGAGTTCGGTTTGTTCATCACAAAAAAATACAAGAATAAATTGAAAAATTCAATAATTTTACTGGAATATATCATCATAATTTTGCAATTCCTTCAATAATAACAATGAAAATATGTAATAAAATTTCCGCTCTAAACAATTCAAATCTCTACACATACTCCTTAACAGAGATGATGGCTAGAACAAGGGTCTAGGCCAAAATGTCGAAAATTTTCTACGTTTCATAGTTTTAATGTGATCCCCTAGAACCAATTCCTTCATGTATTAAGATTTGCTAACCCTAACCCTAATATTTGCTCTTAGGATTGAAGAAGGACAGATACGTGATCAGGGAAAATAAACCCGTTGAATTTGATTGTAATCATGAACTTGGAAATGTGACAAGATTCAGATGGGGATATGTGCCAGCAAATGTTATTCATGATATCGGAAGTGAAACCATATATGACAGTCAATATGTCAAAGAAATTAAAACTGGATTTAATGTTTCCTATGAGACCCACCAAACATTCATATCCAAATGTTCTCTTACACTATTTCGAGCACGAAAGGAGAATACTGGGAAATATATTTGTTATGTTGCAGAAGGAATTGCTGCTTCCAACTCGTTGAAAACTATAGCTGAAATTGAATTGGTAATTAAAGGTAATAATTGCAAATATTGAAACCTTTATAAAGCTTAAATATATTTTATATTGTAATAAAACTAAATATGGAAATTGTTATTTTATTTATATTCGTTGATCATATTGACATATTTTGTTTGGTCATAATATTATCCATTTCTACAAGTTCGCAGACTTTTAGTGACGATTAGGATACAAATTTCAATTAAATTTTATTGTATAAGGATTGTTTAATTTAGCATTAATTTATAAACATCGTACAGAAACATGACATTAATATATTAAAATTTAATGGTAGGACCGACATATGAAACATTGGTCGTAAGTCAGGGTAGCTCAGTAACTCTTCCATGTGAACACAACATAAAAAATTTAACACGAGCAAGATGGAGCCATGTTTCAATGAAGGGTGTTATGACTTATCAATTGTATTACATGAATGGAAAAAAAGCAAATTATGAAGGTTATGAAGGACATTGTGAACCTCATTCACTTTCTTGTAATCTCAAAATACTTGAAGCAAACAAGGAAAGTGCAGGAAAATATATTTGCATGGTTGGAGAATCACAAGAGTTTGAAAAGAAATATGGAATGTTTCAAATGACATATTTCATTGAAATACAACTTGTTGTTGGAGGTAAATTGATTTAATACATAACAAACATTACTTCCAAATTAAGCAAATTTATTAATTTCATAAACAGAATTGAAATGCAATGAAAACATGAATAAAGACCTGACATTGATTGGAGAAAATGATTGCTATGGAATAGAAGCAGATGTTTTAAATCTGAAATGTTCTTTCAATTACTTTGGCAACATCAATTATAACCTTCTTCATCTCAGATGGATTGAAAAATATAAATTTAATTCATTGGAAAAGAAATTAAATTCATCACTAATAAACCATGAAGTGAAAGATGAAACAAGAAAGATTTCAATTCAAACCAACTTATCTGTTGCTTATGAGATGCAAAACTCAATATTTCAATGTATTTTGGATGATATTTTGGTCAAACCATGTCAGTTGCATGGATTCAGATTGCAATGTAAGATCTAATAATGTTCAATTTTATTAAATCTTGCATTAAATACTAAAAACTCTATGTTCACACGATCCTATGCTATTGTCACTAGGTACTTTTTAATAAGCATATTGTAATAACCCGGGGTCCTCAAACTAATAAAGGAATGTCAGGTTTATTGAAAGTGTTCAGATGGCTTGGAAGATGTACAATGCTCAATTGTCTAAGTCTTGGAATCTGCTGTTTCTCTTACTCTCGCTCTGCTTTTCGAGATAACTCTATTTGTCGAGATTCATAACCAAAGACTCTTAATAGTACCCATTAATTAATTATCAAATTATATTGCCAATCAATTTAATTAATTACTAAATTAATCAGCAATATAATTTTAATTATTCTTTAATTATCTGGATCCAGGGATCCAACAATATAAAGAATTATTCTTTGCAGTCTACTGTATAATGGTCATTTCTAAATTTGCTATTCTAATACTTTGATTTATGTTTGATAGTAAAGAAAAAATACAGAATTGTTGACAACTTTCTTTTTTATTTCTATTAAGATATCAAAAATGCCACAAGGAGATCTCAGTCTTTAAACTCTAATGACCTACACATCATAAAATGTTCTGCCAACAAAAGTGAAAATGTCCACTGCTCGTATTATTGGGTTCATGAAATTGGAGGTGCCATGGTTCAAAATCCGTATGCAATCTTACCTGTTGAACATATGAATTCACCTGGTAATTACACCTGTATTGCTAAATGTCACCTTGGAAAACATAAAGAGTGCATCATCAAAGCAATGGAATTTGAAGTAATTCTTGAACCGAGCCAGTCAGGATGGAGTATCGGTCGGTTTATTAAATTTAAAATCAACTCTCAATTTCTTTACCTTATGCCTCTTGCTTGCTTTCAGGAATTACATCGCCTGTGATTGCTTTATCATTCGCTATGGTTACAGCAGTAATAATAACAATAATAATAATGACACTTGTTCTGAGAAGGAGGTTCGAGTTTTATTTCAGTGAATGAGAAATAATGTTTTATGTGAAATGTTGCATAATTAAAGGCATTTCAAGTCAAGATCAAAAGTTGAAGAAGAAAAATACGGTTCGTATGTTCAGTTTTCTTCTTCTTCTTATTATTTATATATATATCTATATATATATATATATATATATATATAATTCAACTTACTTCAGGTAACGTTTTGCATTCTTTAAACTATGAAATAATTTCTTCTGATCCAATTGTGTATGGAATGACTTCTCCTGACTTCTGAAGCATATTTTTAATACATTTTTGCTGAATGTGGTGCTCGCAGAGACCTAGCCCAACGTTATAACAATATTTTATATAGAAATACAATTGCAATTTCCATCTTATTTTAATTTGATTGAATTGAGTTGTTATTAATGTTATGATTATTGTTAAAGGTTCAGAAAGTTCATCTTCACGACGTTTAAGGTGGCAGTTTTTATGTTTAAGCATATAAATTTACAAATAAATTTAAATTTATTTATAACTTCAAATGGTCTTCAAAACAAGGTCTGCAAAATATAAATGATTTGAATTTAATGTTAGTTATTTTTTGATTGAATAAATATTTAACAAATGTCTTTTAATAATAAAGAAACGCCAACATAAATTAATTTATATTCAGGAAAAACAATGAAACTGAACCAGAGAAACAATCTTTGAGTTTTAATTCAACTCAATTTACTTCAGGTAATATTTCACATTCTTTATACTATGAAATAATTTAATTAATAATGATTATTATGATAGTTATGATTATTATTAAAGGTACAGAAAGCTCATCTTCAGGACCTTCAAGGTCACAGAACTTATGTTTAAGCATATAAATTTAAAAATAAATTTGATTCTATTTAAAACTTCTGATGTTTGACGAAGCATAAGCGATTTTAATCTAATTCAACTGTTATATTTTAACAAATTAATTAATTAACTAACATTTAGTATTAACTCTTGTATTTACGAGAATCTGTCAACAAAGTTAGATTGAGGTACTGAACATAATGTTATAACCCTGAGATATAATTAACGAATAATTAAAATTATATGGTGAATTAATTAAATTAATAATTAATTAATGTTTAGAGTACTATTCAGAGTCTTTGGTTAGGTTTGGTTAGGAACCTTGAGAAATTATGTGATCTAGAAAAAAAGAGAGGGAAAGCAGAGAGTGAGAGAATTAGCAGGTTCGAAGACCTAGGCAATAGGGCATTGAATAGCTTCCAAGCCATCTGAACACTTTCAACAAACCTGACCTACCATAATTAGTTTGAGGACCCCGGGTTATTACGTTGGTGTCAGGAGTGGGATCTAGAGTTGAAGGGTAATCCAAGGTTAACTAAGGTAGAGGCTTTATTACTTACAAGTAAAAGATGGGTAGATTCTTGGAAGAATTGACCCTGCCCGGACTGAGATATGAGTTGAAAAAATAAACCTGAATCCAACAGGTCTAATAGCCGAGATACAGAAGCGACTTGGGGCATGGTTGATGGAGAATAGCCATGACCCGGAAGAATACATATTCTGGGGCCCACCATCAGCCAGCACATTTGCTTTGCAGGAACTAATCAGGAAAGAGCATAGAAATATGGCAGAACTGAAGAATATCGAAAAAGCTTTGGAAATCGAAGTAGTTCCGTGCCAAGTTGCCTCGTTGGTCTCGGGTGAAAACTATACAGAGAAGAATACTGATGGAAGCACTTTTGAGGAGAGCAAAGTGATACTTCCATGTTGCGAGGAACTAGGACAGGAACTCTGCGAAAAGGGTGCCAAAGAGAAACAAATTAGATCCATGGTTACGGATTCAGTTTCTGGCAGCATTGAGATGGAGTCATTAGAAGACACATCCGATCACAGTGCATGCGTGTCTCCAGAAACTCTGTGCATGATGGAGGACTCAGAGGACTCGCCGTTGGAGCCCATGGGGTCACCAGATCAGGTCGAGGCGTCAGCAGGGCCCAGAGAGCTCACGGAGGTGTTAGTGGAGCAAATGGAGCTTTCAGAGGAGCCCATGGGTTTGCCGGTGGATCCTGTGGAGTTGTTGGTGCAGCCCGAAGAGTTACTGATGAGGCACGTGAAGTTGCCGGTGGAGCCCTTGAGATCAATTGGACCTGTGGAGTCTTCGGAGGAATCTGCGGATGTTTCGGCTCCATTGGAGATAACAGAAGGGAGTGCTTGGGATTTCGGGTGTGATGGGAGAGTGCCTAGCATGGAAAGTGGAGCAGGTGATCCTGTAGAGGGTTTGGGATATGGAGACATGGTGGAGCAGGAGGGTGTACTTGGAAGTGGCGATGTTCCACGACTGAAAGTTGCGGGATAGAGGAGCAGAAGGTAGGAAACAGAAATCCCAGAAGAGGACAAAGCAAAAGGATCTGGGATTCACAGACAAGTGATTGTCGGGAAGCAGTCGGATCGTGTTCCTAGAGTGAAAATGAAAATGGAATGGATGTGTGTTCGGGACAGATTTAAGGAGGGGGCAATGTTATAACCCTGAATATAGATAATTAACGAATAATTAAAATTATATGGCGAATTAATTAAATTAATAATTAATTAATGTTTAGAGTACTATTCAGAGTCTTTGGTTAGGTTTGGTTAGGAACCTTGAGAAATTATGTGATCTAGAAAAAAAGAGAGGGAAAGCAGAGAGTGAGAGAATTAGCAGGTTCGAAGACCTAGGCAATAGGGCATTGATTATCTTCCAAGCCATCTGAACACTTTCAACAAACCTGACCTACCATAATTAGTTTGAGGACCCCGGGTTATTACAATAAGTTCAATATAACCTTCTAATTGAATTAAAATTTTTAAATTAATAAAATGTCCTATAATATTACATCAACTTCAAAATAAATTAATTTACTTTCAGGAAAAAAATGGTAACTGAATCAGATAAATTATCTTCAAGTCATGCTTCAACTCGATTTACTTCAGGCAATGTTTTGCATTTTTCAAATAATAAATTTGAATAACATAAATTTAAACTGCCACCGGCCGCAGGCTGGGAGTTATATAATATTACATAATAGTATTTTTACACTCGGTATTATAAACCACCATTTTAATTTCGTTTTGGTTTAATTTAAATCAATTCCTTTTAATCTTTTTAATGGTTATTATTAAAGCTACCGCAAGCATGATTTCAGAAGCTTTAAGGTGACAATTTGTGCTTAAATCGAGAAATTTACAAAGAATACTTTATCAGTAACAATTTATTTAATTTAGCCCCTATGCGGAATGCTTAAAGACACGGTTAGAAACAGTTTAAGTGATTTGAATCTGACTTGTAATGGAATCTTAAATTATAATGGAGCACAACATTTAATCTTAAGCTTTGACTTAATGCATTCTAATGCAAACTTAACAAGCAATAAACGATACATGATAACATGACATTTGCTATTGGAGCATTATCAATATGACTAAATTTGTGTTCAGGAAGATCGAAATTGAGTCTGATAAACAATCTTCGCATGGTTTAACTCAACTGCATAAAGGTAATGTTTCACATTTTTATGAAAAACTAAGAAGCAACTGGAGAATTCATTCCCTGGTGATAAATGTGCCATTAATTCCATTTGTACATAAAGAACAAAATTTAGTTTATTTTGTGCCTTATGATGGCTGAACTTTAATAATTATAATAATAACAAATACAAATAATAAAAGACCAAAAATCAATTTATTTGTCATCTCAAGAATTTGACATTGTCTTAGCATCAATTCATAAGCATTTTTTATTTCTGATTGAGATTCAATAAGTTGCACAGAGGCCTAAAGGATAAAAATCCTACTGATTAAAATCCATAACTTGTTACAAAAACACATGGCTTAGCATTCCTGTCCGTAATAATGCATAATAGTGTTTCAAAATAACATAGCTCTGCATTAATGCAACTCTATAAATAGTAGACAATTTGAATGCCTGCAGATCAAAATTATTTGTTTATTCATATTTTATATTACCACAATTTCACACAGATATTGTTGAATTGACTACAAAATCATCGAATCCATTTGAGATCCAAGAAATCCTTGTGAAAAGAACATTTAAACTTGGTGAAGTCGTAATTTATGAAACGTAATTGATTTCATCTGAGCTTGGAAATTTCAGTAATTTTATTCATATTAAAATATTTAACTTTAATTTTTCAAAAAATTCCAACTTATTTATAAGGAATATGTTAGCAATACTTTAACCTTTTGTTTTTAAGCTTTTAAATTACTTTAATTTTCAGAAATTATTTTAACTTTTAGAAAGAATTCTTTTCCCTCGAGAGTTTTGATGATCGATAATATCCTATGGGATACAAATCATACGGGGCATGTTTTATTAGAAAATATGATATTCGATACACTCAAACGTCTACAGAATCCAAAGAAAGTGAATATTAATATTAATCGCATTAATTTTAAACACTTTAAATGTCATAAAGATTTATTAAAAATATATTTTATGATAATTCAGAATAAATGTTGAAAATCAAGAAATGTAAGGTTCTAAGTAAGAACGTAGGGAGATTCCATAAATAACCCCATCATCAGGTTTCAAAAAGTTGCATACCTCCCAATATGCTTAACAAATATTTGACCCTAACTCAAGAGAAGATACAACAAGTTTCAAAAAATGCACAAGGAAAATAATGTCGACATGTCATGTCCCTCACTCATACTTGAGAAAACTTACCTTTATCAAAGTTTGATTAAGTTCAACTCATCACTTTACATAGCAATATAACTTAGGTTATTATTAAATAGCAACCTTAACAAGCCCTTGAATCTAGAGTTCAATCATAAGCAGATTTTAACTTTGATATGTTTTTTTTACAAAGGTTTTGGTTATTGGAAGAAGCGAAGCAAGAATTTTAAGGACATTGAAGGAACTCTGTGTTGAAAACATAAGTGTGTACGGTGTAGATGAAGCTGCTTCAGATATGGTTATATATTACATTTAATATTCAATGAACATTCATTCAATAAACCAAAATTAACAATTTAACTTTCAATTCAAATAATTAAATAAATTAGGTGAACAAAAAAACCTAGTCAAGGGCTAATGTAAATTATAATACAATTGACTGAAACTGCAAGCAGAGGTTATTCTGGATCATAAATTATTATATAAATTTAAATTGTAGATTTTGGTTCATTGAATACAATTATATATTTCAAAATACCCTAACAGTAACTTGGACATTGATAAAATGATTCAATTACAGGATGTTCGCAACCTGTACCAAGAATATTTTCCAAAATTGGCTCATTATTTGGATGATCCTAAAATCAGATATTTCACTGGAGGCACCGACTTCTTAGAGAAACAGCAAAATGCCTTTGATGTCATCATCATCCATTCACCATTACCTGGCAAAAGTGGGTGGTAAATAATATAATAATATATATATTTATACATAAAATATATATCGTATATTTATATTGTAACTATTATGTATAAAATATGTAATATATAATATATTTTATACACACACATATATATATATATAATAATGTATATTAATTACTAACATAAGTCATTCAATTGCAGGTCCATTTGATCATCTGTTGAAAAATGGATATTTGAAGACTGTCAAATCTGCACTACAAGAAACAGGGGTTGCTATATTAATTGGTAAATGTCCATAAGTGGATCAATTGTAATTATAAAATTATGGCTTCGTGAATTTAAATCATAATTAAATATATTATTATTAATTTTTATTAAATTACAGTAACAGGCAGCAAAGTCGAAGAATTCAATAATCCCATGGTATTTGGAAAAAACAAGATTCAGTTTCTTCTCAGGAATCTTTTTCAAAATGTCAAAAGGTTTCAATTCAATAACCATCCTAAAATTAATCATCCCAGTGGTCTGACGAGATGCCTCGTATGCGGGCCTAGTCCAGTAAGTTTAACCACAAACAATTACATTTATTTATCTCAAAAGTCATTTTAAAATAAATGACTTGGTGTGCATTTGTTAATCAATCTTTATTCTTTAATTATAAAGTCTAACCAATTTGATTATAAACTGTTAACTGATTTTAATTATTCAGTCTCTTTAAGTACATTATTCATAGATGTAGTGTATCCAATTAATTATATATTCTATTGAATGGTTTATTGAATGATAATATTTTATTCAGTATTTTCATCGATACTTTGATTTTTATGGTAATTTTGATTTTATAAGTATAAATTTTAAATTTATAAATTTTAATTTCAGATAAATTGTGATAAATTTTAAATTTATAAATTTTAATTTCAGGAAACACATTGATTTAAAAAAAAACACTTGGGATGTCTGACATGTAGAAACAAACAAGCGCGCCTAACTCACTGTAATTTTATTCATTGGAGCCACTTGAAAGAGTTGGTGCAGATATGACTATTTAAGGAACTGTCAAGAAACCCACTTCCTCTTGCGTTTCCTGCCATTCTAAATGTCTTGTTTTAAGATGAACAATGCAGTCTAAATTTCTTATTTATTATTATAATCCCGTCAATAATAATATATTGACCGTTCAAGAATTTAAATTTTTGTAACATTTTAATACTATGAGGTGAATCTTTTTTAGCAATTTTGTGTCGAATTAAAATACTTAAAAACAATGTATGTTTATCATTGTGACGTAGCATGCTATCATCATCAAGATTCATTGATGTTTTTGTTAATATTGTTTGCCTTACCAGACAATTCGTATGCTGTTGCAATTCGATTTTTTGTTTTGGAATTGAACATGAAAGGTCGCGCAAATAAAATTTAAAAACAAATAATAATATAATTTGTATGGCGCATTGGGTCACCGTAGCTCGTTTGTCCTTTTCATGTTAGATTTTCAACTGGCTCTTAAAGAACATCAGCGAAAGCTGAGTGCGCACAGATGGAGATAGTTCGTTCCAGACGAACCAGTGAGGCGAATGAAACATCTTGGTTGACGGGGCGTGATTTGTGGAGGGATCGGAGGAATTGGATGACGGGTGATAATCGAAGGTGTCATGTATAACATGTCATACAAAAAATCACAACATAAACACGAGAGTAGGTGTGTTTGATTGGAAGTGGATGAGATCTCAAAGGTAGGGTGGAAGTTGACGTTGCGAGGATGCGATAAAGGAGGTTGGCCATTTTGAAGAGAGTGATGATATTGATCAAATTAGTTTAAACTTTCAATAAAGAAGCGTAATGTATATCCACATAATATGCATAATGTATATCTACATAAATCGAGACTGGGGGTCTTATTTTTTGCACTGTATTTAGAAAACATTTTTCTTTGTTTGAGATAGTTGAATTTGAAAAGTTAAGTCGTGAAAATATTTTGTAACTTATTTGCGGCGCTAAATTTTTAAGTATTTTTTTTGCATTTTTAACTAAATTCCTGGCTCTTGAAATCCACGGTAAACTGATCAAACTGGTGCCTATTATTTTTCCTGTGCCTGTCACTTATCCAGGTAGGATAAAAGACATGCAAAAGTTTGACATCCAAAAACCACATGGAATACTGGACATCATTTTATTTAATTTACTTTATTCGTCATTATTGAAAAGCAAAAAGTTTCTCTACACTTAGAAAAGTTTACTTTTACTCTTTCACAATTGCCTTAGATATTTAGAAATCAAGCACTTGATTGGTTTATAATAACAAACTCTTGGAAGTTTTTAGAACGGTGACCCTCAGCACAAAAAGTCGCTCGACAAGACTACCCACACATTCAGTAGCAGAGGCTCTTTTTCTTACAGCAAAGGTCCCCTAGTAAGAAAACCTGTGCTAATGCATTGTCAGACCTAAAAACTGATGTAATGCACGATTGAATGCACTGCTACGAATGAGATGGTTATATATAAGTTAGTCACTAACATAAAAAAAGATTGCCATTCTCCATATGTCTAACAATGGTCCTGCTTCTAAAGTCTTACTTTAAAAGAATTAACTACTAATACCTGTGCAAAAGAATTTCCAGTCTTCCTTAGAAGTGATCTTATTGCAATATGTGATTGAATGTACTGCTACCAATGGATAACCAACTAACACAAAAAAAGAATTCAATATCCAAATGCCTAACAATGGTGCCTTTTATAAGGTCTTACTTTAGAAGATTCCCAGTTTCAAACTGAATTATCTGCGATCCATCTTGAAATCTTTCTTTATGGAAAATTAATGTGCAAAAATTTAATAAAATAAAAAAGTTAATAAAATAATTAGTTGCTAATTTCAGGTTATTAAGTAATATCGAACTATGACGACATTTTCCACCGTTTTGATATTCTTAACAACAGTCGAAGCAGGTTTGATTGATGATATTTTCGTTAATTAATTATCATTATACAATACAACTATTACATTTAATAATTATTTAATAATAAATTGTAAATAATTTATATTATTATTTACTAAAGTATTATTATACTATTAAGACATTAATACTAATATTTATAATGTAAATAGAGTAAAAAATACTATGCCCTTCATTTATTTGTTTCAGTTCAACTTTCTTAAAAGTGGAAAGTTATAACTTTATAAATTGTAATTGTAATCGTCACATCGGATTGTTCACTAGAAAATTGATGTTAGAATCACGAAGAAATAAATAAAACAATTGAAAAATCATAAACTTTAGCCATAATTATAAGCGTTAATTTTTAAAATACATTTCTCTCATTAAAAGCGGTATTAAAAACCTCTGCTATTATAAAAGGCAATTGCTAAAACATTAATTCACTACAACCACAAAAATTAGGCCTAAGTAATAAATAAATTCTATTTTATTTGTAAATCTGATATCGACTAGAATTTAGGTTTCCAATTTGGTGAGTGTCTGCTTTTAGGACTGAAGGTGGACAGATTTGTGGTAAGAGAAAAGAGCTCTTTTGAAATGGAATGCAAACCCGAACATAGAAATGTGACAAGAAACAGATGGGAATATATTTCAACTAACAAAGAGAGAAATGAAACTATTTATGATAGTCAGTCCAACAAAATATTAAAAAGTGGCTTTGAAGTCTCCTGTCAACCTGATCAAACATTTATATCAACGTGCACTTTGAAACTGCATCATGCAAAAAAGAATGATTCTGGATATTATGTTTGTTCTGTCGGATATGACACAAATTTTGATTTCAATTTGCTGGAGTCCGTCGTTGAAATTGAATTGGTGATAAGAGGTAATTATAATGACTTAATTTCTGTGATTGAAGTTAACATTGTAAGTTAGTCTAAATAACTGAATAATAATGAATTATAAACAGCATTCCTTAAACAAATTACAAAAAGAATCGCATTAATCTGTTGATATTTTGATAGGACCAACATATACTACGATGGTAGTAAGCAAAGGTGACTCAGTTATTCTTCCATGTGAACACAACATAAAAAACTTAACACGAGCAAGATGGAGCCATGTTACAATGAAGGGTGTTCTGACTTATCAATTGTATTACATGAATGGAAAAAGAGCATATTACAACAATTATGAAGGACATTGTGAACCTCATTCACCTTCTTGTAATCTGGAAATACTTGAAGCAAACAAGGAAGGTGCAGGAAAATATATTTGCATGGTTGGAGAATCAGAAGAGTTTGAAGACAAATATGGTTTGGATCAAATGACATATTTCATTGAAATACAACTTGTTGTCGGAGGTAAGTCATGATTATTTAAATAAATTATCACCATTTGTTATGCTAAAAAGAGCAGAATATCAAGAATAGATCACAAATGTTATTTTGTACAAAGTAACATAAGCATGCTTCAACGTTTAGAATTAACATGCAATGATGCTACGAATAAAGACTTGACATTGATCGGAGAAAATGATTGCTATGGAATAGAAGCAGATGTTTTAAATCTGAAATGTTCTTTCAATTACTTTGGAAACATCAATTATAACCTTCTTCATCTCAGATGGATTCAAAAATATAAATTTAATTTATTGGAAAAGAAATTAAATTCATCACTAATAAACCATGAAGTGAAAGATGAAACAAAAAATATTTCAATTCAAACCAACTTATCTGTTGCTTATGAGATGCAAAACTCAATATTTCAATGTGTTTTGGATGATACTTTGGTCAAACCATGTCAGTTGCAAGAATTCAGGATTCAATGTGAGATCTTATTATTTAATTATGAATGAATTAGTGATATTATTTGGTCATACAAAGTTATTTGCATTAAATTTACGCTTACTATTACATTTCCTTCAAACTAATCGGCACTTCTATGGTTGACGTATTAGCTTGTTTAGTAATAAGTAACATATGCTTCGGTTAAATGATATTACCTTCAGCAACATCTCGTTGTCATAATATTAATAATAGTCTCTTATCATATTTTCAAAGTATTTTCATATTAGTAAGTAAATAAAAGAAGCATTAGTCTCTAGGAGGTATAATTCAAAATTTTCTTATGTCTTTTTATCAAAAGATAATAAAGCGAAAACCTAGGTGCCTGATAATTTTTTTTTTAAATCTCTAAAGATATCAAAAATACCACAAGAAGATCTCAGTCTTTAAACTCTAATGATTTGCGTATCATAAAATGTTCTGCCAACAAAAGTGAAAATGTCCACTGCTCGTATTATTGGGTTCATGATGTTGGAGGTGCCATGGTTGAAAATCCGTATGCAATCTTACCTGTTGAACATATGAATTCACCTGGTAATTACACCTGTATTGCTAAATGTCACCTTGGAAAACATAAAGGGTGCATCATCAAAGCAATGGAGTTTGAAGTAATTCTTGAACCGAGCCAGTCATGCTCCTGCATAGGTCAGTGTATTAAATTTGAAACTCACTTCTGGAGTTAATTTCTTCTAATATTCCTTGTCTGCTTTCAGGAGTGAATTCAACGTTGATTACGACAATTGTCATACTAGTTATAATAATAACAATGATAATAATAATAATAGCACTTGTTTTGAGGAAGAGGTTCGGGTTATATTTTAGTAAATAACATCTATGAAAAATTTAATAATTTAATGAAGATGGCTACAGCTAAGACGATGTTATAGACGCTAATTATGCTAATCAGTAAATATTGTTACATATTTAAAGGTGTTTTAAGTCAAGAAGAGAAGTTGTTGAAAACAAAGAGTGTTTGTATATTTCGTTTGATCAAATTACTTTTATTAAATTTAGAATGATGGTCGAAATATTCTTATTTACTCACATTTATATCTTAAATATTTTGCCAATATAGCAACTTATTAGAATGTTCTATTATGTTCATGTATGTATTATGTTCACCTACAGCAAGGGTTCCCTAACTTTTTCAAGCCACCAGGCTGCATTCAAAAACCTTAAGAAGTCAAAATTAAAGTTTTGAAAAATCACATTGTAAATATTAAAATAATTTATTAACCTTCAATCTATATAGTTTGGTTAACAATGTATTGCTTAAATCCAGCTATTATTAAATAACTGTTTTTGAAGACATAAGTTTTTGTTTAAGTCATTATATAAGTAGTCCGGCTATATCCTTTAGGGACACAGGTTAGGGACCCCTGAACTGGAATTTTACATGTATTCTAAAGTTCTCATTGCAACAATTCATTTCTAATTTGATAATGTCTGATACGCTTAACGTTAACTAATGCCATTAAGTAATGTCTATTTTATTTCAATGTGATTGATACTATGATTATTATTATTGTTATTAAAGATGCCATGGATGTGGAACTTTTATGGTAGCAGTTATTATGTCTAAATCATGATTACATTAAATTTAAAAGTTTATTTTAATTGGAATCTATGATATTTTCAGAACATTCTTAACGAATCATAAGTGAATTTAACTTAACGTTTAAACTTTCATTGAGTAAACAATAAATAATCATTCTAATGAAACTCTGCCAAAATAAAATAGTTAGAGCTACTTAGATTTGATTTTATTGAATTAAGTTAAGATCATAAAATAATGGTTATTATACAACATGACCGATATTATTTAATTTATATTCAGGAAGAACAATGAAATTGAAGAACAATTGAGTGTAAATTTATGTTCCGGTTCAACTCATCCTATTGAAGGTAATTTAAATTCTTTAAATAAATAATGAAGCACAAAGAAAACAATGAATTTTAGCTGGAAATTACTGATTTTGACTAGAACTAGTTGCTTCTTACAATGTTGTACAGAGTGTTACCGAACCAGCGTCATAGGAGCCTGACAACAAAATGCGTGAGCCCGACAACAAAGTGGATCAGAAAATAAACAAAAACAATTATTTGCATACAGCCAATCATAGGACGGAGGTGTGATTTGCATGTGATTAGGGCGGACCTGAAATAATGAAGTAAATCAGAAAATAATTTTTAATGATAAATAAATAAAAATTTAAAAAAACAATACATATATATTTATAAACCTGTTTGAGTTCATGAATGAAGCAGGCTCAATGATAGCCATTGTTTAAAAATATTTAAAGTATTTTAGCTCCAAGATTTTAAAATGATAATAACTTTGGGGGAAGTTTCTGATTAATCCAGGAGAAAATATTCAATGAGTAATTGCACAAGTACTAAGGGTTTTATATGAAAACCACAATTAATGCCTGAATTTATCTTTCGCATCTTTCTAACTGGCTGAGTGCCCGAAATAAACAATTGTCCGCCATTGTTCTTGCGGGCAAACTCAAATTTGAGTCAAATAGCAAGTTTTAAAAGTCCCAGAACCCTTCCTAATCAAGCAACTGTATTTGTATAAGCTGTTACATTTGAAAAGCTGCCTATTACTGCCTAATTTCAATGATTTCACCTACTAAAATTTGCGAAATAGGAGTTGTAACAAAAACCAGCAATTGATATGTTAAAATAAAGGTTTAATTATTAGTAATATTTTCAAAAACCGGCGTAGTTTGAAATGCATTAATAATGGAGTTATCAAACAAACTTTAAACTACAGCAACAATAACTTTGAAATTCATTTATGTCATAGATTTCGGTCTAACTAAGCTTTTGATACATTTCCAGTAAATGTAGTAGGCATTAAGTAAGAGTTTTTGAAAAAAAAGACTAAAATAATATCGAGTTATTTGAATTTCAATGAAGGGACGCGATCCATTTTAAGTCTCAAATTAATATATTGAGATGGTTTTCTGGGCCCATTTTCAGATATGTTGTGTATTAATCATATATCTCTCCGATACCAAACTTTCGGTTCCCAATTTGTTGTGGTTTTAGAGTAAATTGGAAATAACAAAGCATCGCAACTTTTGAGAATCGAGTTCGGCGAGCAAGTCCAGTGACTTGAGTTTGCGCCCTATAGGCTCTTTTTCTCAATTACGAAAATTAGAAAAAAATTAAATTCAAAATAATTTAGGCAATAGGTTAATAATAAGAAATGTGAATGATAAAGCCGAAGTTGGGACTTCTAAAGTGAATAGTTTTTCTTATAATCTCGTAAATATAAAATGGACGCGAAACTCTAAAAATTCAAAAACCTAAAGTTTGATAAAATGTATGATAAACTATCTTCAAAAAGTTCATTTTGCTATCAATAGCGAAGTTTTGTGGTAAAAATGAGCAATTTTGCAAACGTTCTTTACAGACGACCCCTGGCGTGTTTTGAAAACAATTCGTCGGGGACCGGCCTGATTAATTTAAAATATGAAGTTTATTCAAAACTAATATTATATAACTCAAAATAAAGATTTAATTGTCAGTAATGTTTTTCTAAAATTGATTTTACTTGAAAATTATTATTAACGAAATTAGGAAACATAAAGCTTTATTTTCATTCTCATAATTTTGAAATGTAGGTATGTCATGCATCTTAATATAAATAAGCTTTTGAAATACTTTTCAAAGTACTTAACAAAAGTTAAATGAGAGTTTTTTGGCCGAAAAGACTAAAATAATAGCGAGTTTTCTGAATTAACTTAAGCGACGCAGTTCATTTAAGGCCAAAAATTAATATTTCTCGTTAGAGTTTGGAGTTCATTTTTACACATGTTGAAGCCTAGAGATGTATCTTTTCATTAACGCTTCATTCGGTTTTAAATTTGATGTAGTTTCGACGTAAATTTGAAATAGCTCACCGAACTCCATTTTTGCGAATCGAGTTCGGCCAACAAGTCGAGTAACACTCAAAAGTAACCTATAGGCTCTTTTTTCTCAATTTTGAAAGTAAAAAAAAAATAAATATAAAACTAAATAATAGGTTAATAATAGGCATTACGAGTGGGGAACTCGGAGATGGATCCTGTAAAGTGAATAAAACTTTATAATCCTTATAATCCCGAAAATGTAAATTTGGCGCGAAAGTTGAGAAAACGAATCGAATTTAAAAAATAGAAATTGTAGAGGATAGTTTCATGATTCGTTTGATATATTAATTTTTAAATTTGGTTCAGTGGAATTGCTTCGCTTGGAGTTAGAATAATCGCCGGCTAGCGATCTTTCCTAAACTTTTGATTGGGTCATTTCTTCCGACTCCATGTCGTTTTTGGCATCGTGAACGAAATAGGCGGAGTGGCAAGAAAATTTAAAAAATAGAAATTGTAGAGGATAGTTTCATGATTCGTTTGATATATTAATTTTTAAATTTGTTTCAGTGGAATTGCTTCGCTTGGAGTTCGAAGTTGACTCAACAAGTAGCGTAAGGGTCCGTGTGGTTTTGGCATCGTGAACGAAATAGGCGGATTTGCAAGAAAATTTAAAAAATAGAAATTGTAGAGGATAGTTTCATGATTCGTTTGGTGTATTTACTTTTAAAATTGATTCAGTAGAACTGCTTCGCTTGAGCGGTTTCCTGATTTCGTGCTCACGCACTTTTTGTTGTCAGGCTCGTATGACGCTGGTGTTACCGAGGTTGAATTCTAAGCGTTATCAGCAGCGTTATCATATTTCAACTTTTTTAAAGATTTGTTTTCATTTCAAAATGCTGTCACACTAGTACATGCCGTCCGGATTTTGAAGTTCTGATACCAGTACTTAAAAACGGAATTCTGGCTACACTATCATCCCTGGATCCAGATAATTGAAGAATAATTGAAATTATATTGCTGATTAATTAATTTAGTAATTAATTAAATTGAATGGCAATATAATTTGAGAATTAATTAATTGGTACTATTCAGAGTCTTTGGTTATGAATGTAGACATAGATTTATCTCGAAAAGCAGAGCGAGAATTAGAGAATTAGCAGATATCAAGACTTAGACATTTGAGCATTGTACATCTTCCGAGCCATCTGAACACTTTCAATAAACCTGACCTTCTATAATTAGTTTGAGGACCCCGGGTTATTACAATAGATACATGTATGCAAGTATACCAGTTGTATGCAAATAAATAAACACCGGAAATTCAATAAAAAAATATAATAAACAATTTCAATTCATATATTTTATTACATAAAATACCCTTGCATTTCATGTTATCACATTCCCAAACAGATGTCGTTGAATCGGTCGATAAGTTGGAGATCCAAAAGATTTTTGAAAAAACAACAAAACATGGTGACATCGTGATTTATGAGATTATGATGTAAGAGATTTAATTTAGCTCTTGCAATTTCAATTCTAGTAAGAATAAAACATTTGATTTTTAATTTTACCTTAAACTTCCTGCAATTAGTTCTGCAATTATTTAACGGATGAAATGTTGTAAAAGTAAAGTGTTTTGCCACCTACATGAAAATTATTTTCCATTCTTACTAATATTTACATTATAAGCAAATTTAAAGGGGTTTTTTAACTTTTAGAAACTGTACTTTTCCCTTAAGAGTGCTTATAGTTGATGAGATCGTATGGGATACCAATGACAAAGAGAAATTTTTAATGGAAAGCGTTATATTAAATATGCTAAAGTTTCTACAGAATCCAAAGAAAGTGAATATTAGTTTTAAAATTTGTTTGAAGCACAAAGGCTTATTAAAATGTAATAAAATGTAAATAATATTATTGAGAATAATTGTTTTAATTCTTGAAATTTAAGACTAAATAAAAGCATAGACTTATTAATTCATATTAAATCTAAACATTTAAAATTTTGTTTTGCGCAGCTTTTGGTAATAGGAAGAAGTGAAACAAGAATTGTGAGGACGGTGAAGGAATTTGGTGTTGAAAACATAAGTGTATATGATGTCGACGAAGATGATGAATCAATGGTTATAGGATACATTCTAAATTATACATATATTCAATTCGTAAAAATAAATATTTAAAATAAAATGTATTTTAAGATTTTTTTTGTTTAACTTAAATTATTAAATAAATGTACATCCACAAGCGATATTAATGTAGATTTTAATACAAATTCAACTGAATAAAATTGAAAACGAAATTTATTTAAGTCGGAAATTATTTTCCATTCTTACAAATAGGAATGTTTATATGTTTACAATTCTTTGTGTCAAAATTTTGGAATTTTAAGTCAGACGAATATAATAAAAAGTGATTGAATAATTCAATTGCAGGGAATACATATTTTGATCCGAGAATATTTTCAAAAATTTGAGAGATATTTGGACGATCCTAATATCCATCATTTCAAAGGAGGCATTGACTTCCTAAAGAAACAACCGAACACCTTTGATGTCATCATTATCCATTTACCATCTCGTAAAAATGGTAAAGAAATCATCTATATCTTGTTACAGGGCTTAACATTAGAGTAGCTGCCAAACCTTTAGCTACTAACAGCTAAACCATGTCAAAATGACCCATACTTTCTGCTCTACGTACCTATCTGCACATTATTAAAAAAGACCATTAAACTTTTATTGTTTCTCAAACCTGCTAATTCTTTGATTTTGGGGTTTAGAATAAAAACTAAAATATATATATATTTATTTATTTTTATTATCATAATATACAATAGCTCTTAAAAGATTCTTAACTAAAGAAAATTGTAAAGATCTCAAAACTATGGTTTGCAGTGCGCAAACTTTTTGCCATTACTTAGAGCGTCCTTGTTTGTTAAAATGTTTATTAAAATGCATAATGTTAAAAATTCTTTGATCATATTACGCTCACGAATTAATTAAAACTAAATTAAATTCAATTAAATATTGCAATAATAATATTCAATTACAGGTCCGTTTGCTCGAATGTTTAGTTGTGAATTTTTTGAATATGTCAGATGTGCGCTTAAGAGAGGAGGGATCGCTCTGTTAATTGGTAAGTTATAAATTTTTAACGATTACATTCTGCAAAATGTAGCCTAGGAGTTTGAAAATCTCGAGAGAAAAAAATTTACGGGATGGGTGAGATAGAGAATAAACCATGTAAGTCGAATTTGCTTAAGTTGGGAAACATTTTTTTGCACCAATTCGCATAAATTTTCTTTAATGAACCAAGGACCAAAAAAACAACCAGTTTATGAGAGAAATATTTGATGAAATCATTGTTAATTGAACAAATAAGGCACCTAGTAATTCCGAAGTTACGATGTCACTATATTTTGATTTAAACATAATAACGTTTAAATTATGAAAAGATCCAAATATTTATTATCCAAATTATCCAAATATTTCTTTTAAAGCATAAAATCTATTATTCGTTTAGTTATATATGTATTTATTTATGTAAATATTTACATTGGTATAATGCACATATATCGAACATCGAAGACTTTTGTCCAACACTCTTTTTTCGAGTACCAATACTTGATGCTAATTGAAAGTATTAATATCCATTATTACAAGGCTTATATAATGGTTTTAAATAAATAATAGTAAAAATTTTACAAATTATGACAATTTCCCATTTGACGCATCATCATAAGAACATGCGATACAAAAAACTATTGCTATCACATAACATGCAGCATTACTTTCATTTCAGTATCAGGCCAAGATGCTGAAAGTACCAAAAACTTTGTTGAAGATGAGCTTCAAAGTCTTTGCAAACTACTTTTCCGAGTTCAATATTTTGAATTCAACAATTTTTATCATCCCAGTGGTCTGACAAGATGTCTCGTGTGCGGATTATTTTAAATTAACTTGCGTTGCTTTGTTTCAAAAATAGATTGTGTTTATTTGTTAACTAATTTTTAAACTAATATTACATTTATTCAAATTTTGATAATTCTCAGAGGACCGTTCAATGAGAAAACTTTACTACAAAATGTGTTTTAAAAGAGCAATGACCAAAATGAGTTTGTCTTCGTCTCAATTTCAATTATTAAATGATGAATATATATTTTAATCGCTTATTCAACTTGCACGTATTTAATGTACAATGCTTGCCGATTCAGTAGACATAAAACTTTCATGAATTCAGCCGATCAAAATTAGAAAAAAAACAATAAATCAACAAGGGTTGATAAAATAAATTAACAGATAGAGTAATTTTAGGTGATACTTTTAAACTTATCAATGATCTTTAAAGGCTATTAGAAAATGCCTTGTATAATTTTAAATGATCACATCTATTACCAATCATTACAAATCGTTAACTAGAACTAAAAATTGAAGATAAATAAATATATATAACCGGAAAAATATTAACGAATATGCAATTCCGAGAGTACAGGTTTCTCTGGCAAAGGCACATCTCAAGAAGCAAGAGAAATTATTGTTAAATTGAATTAAAGCGCAAAAAAGAACAATCAGAAAGGCCAATGTATGAGACTAATCAGATCTTTTGCTATACTCAACTCGTTTTATCAATTTTATTTCAATATTTAGAAATATCTGAATGGAAATCGTGTACCACAGTGATATCGAAATGCAAGGATAGTACGTAATAAGAAGACTCATAGAAAAAAGAAAGACGAACTTCTATCTATCTCTACTCATGTGGTCTCGTAAAGCGCACTTATCTGGCTACCCGATGCGAAACGTCACAACAAGATGAGTTTATAATCATGAATTATGTGAAAATATAATATAGTATTTGGCCTTCAAATTAATGGCTTGAAAACACCTGCTTTTGACCATATGGCGATGCAAATGCAGAGGAAGCTTATGAAGGTAGCCAGTTTGACTAATAATAATTTGCGCACTAGCTTGACAAGGAAGACATCTACGTTATTTATTTGTATCGACATTACGATTATCCATAGCAAGTAGTCATCACAACAGGTTGTTTTATTATTATTATTTTTTTTGTTATTTTATCTTATAGGAAATAATTATTGTTACAACAGTAAAACAACACAAAATGTTACTTTCATAGCTGAGGATTTGAGGGCTCTGACAATTGCGTTATAATAACACAAATAATTTTATTACTTAAAGAGGTATTAACGAAACCTTGCGATGAAATTCATCATTCTGATGTTTCTTGTCATCAAAATGTCCTCAGGTTTTGTGCTTTTGCATGTTTCATGTTTTCAATTTTATATTAAATATTAAAATTGCTCATAAGAACTATAAGATTTAATGCTTTTGAAATACATTAGTATAATATAACAAAATAACGTGATATTAATTCCAACCTCAAAAGAATTACTAATAATTTATTTTATGTCCGAAAATTTAATAATATTTGTTGGAAGCCATGATTATTGAAAGGCAATTTAATCAAATAAATGTGACCATCGAAAGGCTAATACTGCAATTATAATAACAACCTAAAGAGTATAAAAAAAAATTAATTTCATTTACGATCCATTTCAAAAAATTCGAGTTTTACATTGCAATCCTTTGTTTTAAGGATTTGAGGAAAACAGGTACGCAGTCAGAGAAAGCAAAGCATTTCAATTGGAATGCAATCATAAAATGGAGAACATAACAAGGATCAGATGGGAATTTATCTCAGCATTTGATTCCAGAAAGGAAACAATCTACGACAGTCTAAACAACAAAACTTTAAGGAATGATTCTGAGGTCTCCTGTGAACGCCATAATACTTTTATATCAAACTGTTTTTTCAACCTTGTTTTTTCGACTTAAAACAAACGTTTCAAGTCTAATTTTGTCTAATTACGTTGCCAAATAATTATTTTTCTTTGTTCTTGAAAGAAAAAGTTCGAAATGGCGGAAGGTTTAAGACACCGGGGTACCGGGTCAAAATTAGGACTGCACCTGTGCGATAGGTGTGAAAAAGACAATGCTGAAGTGATGAAAAAGCTATTAAATTGTTGTAAAATTGAAGAACATGTTGACGAGTTGAGTACCGAAGTAAAAGAAATAAAAGACATTCTGAAAGTCAAAGTTGATAAGGAAGTCTTGATTGAAATTCGCGAAATCAAACAGATGCTGCAAGAGAAAGAACTGAGGCTAACTGAACTGGATGTATATAAGGTTGAGATGGCTGAACTGACAAACAAACTGGATGAATTGAAAAAAATGTGCAGTAAAATGACTGAAATTGAAGTAATGCTAAAGGAAAATGCAACTGAAACTTATCTAGTCCAAAGCTCCATTAAAAAATAGAAGAAAACCAACAAGCTACAAAGGATTGGTCAAGTTTATTTAAAGACAAAGTAGAAGTAATGGTGACTGATGTCAAAAAGTCTGTGGTTGATACTAAGACAAACCTTGAGCTCAATACTGAGAGAACACGAAGGAAAAATAACATAGTTGTTTACAATGTCCCAGAGAATGAGAACAACTCCAAACTAAAGGATAAAGAAAACATCCTGAGGCTTCTGAAGGAGATCACCACTGTGGATATGGAGAAGGAAGTCATCGAAATCTTCAGGATGGGAAGAAGAACAGAATTAATTCAAAGACCTAGACCAATACTTGTCAGATTTCAAAACCAATTCCAAAGGAACCTGGTACTGGAAAATTGTTATAAACTCAAGAAGCTTGAAGCTTTCAACAAAATAATCCTGTGCCAGGACCTATGCAAGGAAGACCGTGAGGAATGCAAGAGACTACTGATGAACAAAAAAGGTGAAATTGATTCAAAAGGTGATAGCAGTAAATGGATTGTCAGAATAAGAGGGGAGCCTGGAAACTTCCACGTTGTCGCATATAGAAGGCAAAATTTGTAGATTTGCCCAATTCAAGTTTTCTCAGACCAGTGGATGGAACAACACTAGAGCATCAGAATTTAGAGACTTTGCCCAGCCCCAACCCCACGGCATTTACTCATAGCAATCCGGAGTACTCAAAACCAGGCTACCATACAATTTGTAGTGAAGAAAATTTCGATTATGATTTCTCACCTGATAATTTATTTGACTTATCTCTTTTATGTGACAATATCTACACATCACCCTCTCCCCTACCAAGGACTGAAGATAAATTTACATTCCTTCATTTAAATTGCCGCAGTATCATTAATAAAGTGCATGACATACAGCTTCTCATAGAACAATGCGAGGCCAGTATAGTTGCACTAACAGAAACTTGGCTAAATGAAAATAACGAGGGCTCTGTTTCTATTGCAGGTTATAATTTTATTTCTAAATGTGCTGATGTAGATAGGGGAGGAGGTGTTGGATTTTTTGTTTCTGATAATATTTTGTTTAAAGTTGTTGAATTAGAAACACTTAATATTTCTGTTACCTCTTTCGAGATTTTATTTTTAAAGGTTGTTCAACGTAAATCTGTGGATATTTATGTTGGAGTTGTATATAGACATCCAGATTGTAATATGAATCAATTTAATTTGGAGTTTTTCAGTTTCTTAAATTATTTTGCTAATAGACTTATTTTTCATACTTGGGGATTTTAATGTTGATCTACTAACAGCATCTACTCATAAATCATCATCTCAGTTCTATAATAATGTTGCATCCTGCTCTTTGTTACCTGTTTTTACTAAACCTACCAGAATTACTCCTACCTCTCAAACTACAATTGACAATATCCTGACAAATTTTCCTCTCCATAATTGCTTATCCAAAATCCTGATAGTAGATATTTCAGATCACTTTCCTATATTTCTACAGATTCCTATAAAATGTGATCGAGCAAATACAAAGCTTGGACAATATAGACAGATTAACACCCATTCCAAAAATAAATTTCAAAATGCACTTACATTATGTGACTGGTCTTGTGTATCAAATCATTGCATAAATGATGATCCCTGTTCGGCTTACAAAGAATTTATTTCTATTTACTTAACTCTATACAATGAAGCTTTTCCCCTAGTGCCTGACCAACATAGGCCAATCAGAAATTTCAAACAACCTTGGATGAATGCATCCCTGCTGAAGTCTTCCAATACAAAAAATAAATTATATAGAACTTTCCTTCAATACCCCACAGACCAAAATAAACTGGCCTTCGTTAATTTCAGAAATGCTTTTAGGAAATCCAAATTAGCTACTAAAAAGGCATATTATGATAAACTCTTTATAAAACATAAATCCAATATGCACAGAACCTGGGATATCATTAAATCTTTGATGGGATGTCAGACCAGTACCAGAAATAACTCTGGTTTCTTTGTGAATGACAATGGTGATTTGCTTACTCCACATGAAACTGCTAGCCAATTCAATCGCTATTTCTCTGGTATTGGAAAGAACATTGCCAGCACTATTCCCACAACAGACAGGAACATCTCGGATATGCTGAGTGGATTTTCCCAATTACAGTCCATGAGTCTCACACCAACCAGTCCTTTCGAGATCATCAAATTTTCCAGTGCCCTCAACAAATCCCATAGTTGTGGTGTCGATGACATAGACCCTTGCATAGCACATGAATTTATATCACTAGTAGCAGATCCTTTATCTTCTATTTTCAATTCCTCCTTCCGTACTGGTCTCATCCCAAAAGAACTTAAATCTGCTAAAGTTATACCTCTCTTCAAATCAGGTGAGCAGGACAAGGTTGAAAACTACAGGCCCATATCTATCTTACCATACTTTTCCAAATTTTTAGAAAAAATTGTACATTCCAGACTATATGATTACTTTGATAAATTTAACCTACTTAATGATTCTCAATTTGGTTTCAGAAAGAATCATTCAACTTATATGCCTCTATTGTTGCTTCAAACTGATGTTTACAATGCTTTTGATGATGGTGATGTTGTATTGGCTTTGTTTCTTGATTTACAAAAGGCTTTTGATACTGTTAATCATCAAATATTGCTTCGTAAGCTTGAATTGTATGGTGTCAGAGGTGTCGTTTTGTGTTGGTTTAAAAATTATTTGTGTGGCAGAAGTCAAAGGGTTATGTTTAATGGTGTGTGTTCTTCTGATGTTCTTATTGATTATGGTGTTCCTCAAGGTTCTATACTGGGTCCCCTTTTATTTCTTATTTATATTAATGATTTTCAATGTTCTTCTGATCTTTTCAAAGTATTAATATATGCTGATGATATTGTTATTTATACATTAGGGAAAAACATAAATAGTCTTATTACTTTATTCAATAATGAATTAACTTTTTTGAAAAATTGGTTTGCGAGTAATTGCTTATCTATCAATGTTTATAAATCAAATTTTATGGTTTTTCACTCTTCCAGAAAGGTCATTGCATGTAACTCCTCTCTCTACATAGATAAGTTTTCCCTAAATAGAGTCACAAGTATTAGATATTTAGGGATCACAATAGATGAACACCTTTCTTGGCTAAACCATATATCTTATTTACAAAATCGCATCTCCAGAAATATTGGAATAATATCAAGGATACGGCCTTTTATCAACACAAAAATAGCACTTTCATTATATTTTTCACTTGTCTATCCCTACCTAACTTACTGTAATATCATATGGGCTTCTACTTACAAGACACACTTACATCAGTTATCATTATTACAAAAACGGATTGTGCGTGTCATTTTCCTGTTGCCGCCTCTATCATCGACTGTCTCTGCTTTTACAAACAATAATTTACTAAGTGTAACCCAAATTCATGACTTACAAATTGCCCTTTTTATGTTTGCCTACAACTTCAATTCTATTCCTAAAATATTTTCAGATTTTTTTCATACCAAGCAATACCTATAACAATCCTTCTTATTTCTTACGTAACACTCACGAATACAGTCCTACCTTTGCTAAATCTACTTTGAAATTATTTTCTATACAATGTTATGGGCCAAGATTATATACTTCAATTCCAGATTCAGTTAGGGAATTAACTTGTTTTCATTCATGTCCTTTTGAGTTATTGTTTCTGTTGTTTAAGAAATTGTATAAGTCTCATTTAGTAAGGGTTGTTTGAATTTAAATGGTTGTATTATATATATTATGATTTTTAGGGCCAGTCTGTTTAGCGGAAGCTTGCGCTTCCTTAAGACTGACCCTATGAGTTTATTTTGTATTTTAAGTTTAAATTGTTTCGTTGGTGTACATAATTGTTTGTTCAATTGTTTGTTCAATAAACTCTAAACTCTCAAAAAAAAAAAAAAAAAAAAAAAAAAAACCTGAATCGAGCTAAAAAGGAAGATTCGGGAAAATATATCTGCTATGTTGCAATTGATGTGAATATTGATTCCAAATTAATGAGGCCCATAAATGGAGTCGAGTTGGTAGTCAAAGGTAAATTATATTTTTCAATCATGCAGAGTACTTAAGTTAAGAACTTTCAGTTCAGATTTTAATATCTAGCGAAATTACTTACCTATTAATTGTAGAATTGTATCTAGTTGATGCATAAAAATCAATGGCATACTAATCGGTTTATACTAATCCAATAAATAAATAATAATAATCACTTGAATTGTGATATTAATCTTAGTATTGTATTGAGTCGATGCCCGCTAAATAAATGTGTGAATACTTTATTTTCAAAGTTATAATAACTGTTGTAACTTAAATTACTTGCTATATAATTAAGGACTACTTTGGGAATTGGTGGTACTAAGCTGCTTTATTACCAAGAATGTGCCATTGCACTAGATTGCACTCTAAAAGATTGTGAATATTCGTGAATTATCGCAATAAACTTAAGTAATAATAAATTCTTACAATCATCCACAACAATAACTAATTGCCAAAATAAGATAATCAACAATAAAATGTAAAAAAATATTGCAAAATTTAAGATATTAATTTAGTAATTCCATTTTCGTAGAGATTGTTTTATTTATTTATTTATTTATTTATTTATTTAGATTTCCTTCTCTTAATCTAATTAGATGCTGGAAACTCCTCCTCGGAGCTTTCCGACAGGGATCCTCAGAGAAGGTCCCCCATCTTCGAACGTTTCGGCCCTTTGAAACCCCTGACGTTCTCCGGGGGTGGGCCGCATCCGGTGATCAGCCGGATGTCCCTGTCGGTTTCCATTGTGCGGACTCGAAGCTTAGGCTTTGGAAGGCTCTCATTGGCCTCTTTATGCCATCACGTGCCAGACTGGAGCGACTACTGAAAGCTCTCGTTGGCTTCTTTCGTCGCTGCACTCAGTCGCTGAAGCGACGCCACCTAGCCCTAATGACTCTCAGTGGCCTTCTTTCCGTCATCCCTGCCGCCCAACAGTATCGACTTGGGCTTTAAATTTTCTTTGCAGCGGCGCGCGGTAACGGACATTTCCGTCACCGGCTCCGCGCCTCTCGGGCGATGAATTACTTCGGTGGATTTATTCTGACCGGAGATCGGCGGCTTTCTCCGGTCCTTTCGCTGTGGCATCCGAAGATGTTTCCTTGCCTCTCATTTGCCAGATCCAGAACGAAGCTGCCTCCGCCGCTTCCGACATCTTTGTCATCGTCTTCGTTCTTTCTCGGCTAGATAGGCCTATTTTCGTGAGGAAAGCGTAAGTCGACTTGCCGACTACGCCTCTTGCGCCAACTTCTATTGGGAAGAGGTCAACTCTGAACCCTTTCGCTTCCAGGTCCACCGCCAGATCTGCATACTTTTCCGCTTTCAGCGCATTGCTATATTGCATTCTGTCCTCCCATGGGACCGTCAACTCCACCAAAATGATGGCATCTGACGACGGTGACATCAACACCATATCGGGCCTCTTGCCACTCTCAATCAGCACCTGGGGATAGTGCCTCATTCCTTCTAAGTCGGCTGCGACTGTCCAATCGTTTGCCTCTGCAAGGATATCCTTTCTTGGCGTTTTACATCGCTTTCTGCAGAGGTGTGCGTGGCCCTCGCGCAGGAAGTAAATCTTCCGCTGCTTGGAGATTGCGCGCGAGTTTGCTTTGGTTACTGCTGCTTTGGTGGCCTCACACACTTCTCGAAGGACCTGATTGTGTCGCCACGTATACCGACCATGGGCAAGGGCGTATGTGCAGTTGCTGAGCACATGATGCAGTGTCTCGGCTCCATCGCATTATAATAATAATTTGATTTAAATTAAACAAAATTAATAAAGGCATTTATTTGCTAAACATAATTACTTAATAATTACTACAATTTGTGATTATGTTAATAGGACCAATATATAAAACTGTTGTGGCCGCCAAAGGAGATACAATTATTCTTCCATGCGAACACAATATTAAAGATTTAACACGAGCAAGATGGAGTCATGTTTCACTTCAGGGTGTTTTGAATTATCAATTATATTACATGGATTGGGACAAAGCATTTTACAACAATTATGAGGGTCTTTGTAAATCTTATGAAACATTTTGTAATCTGAAAATACTTGAAGCAAACAAGGAAAGTGCAGGAAAATATATTTGCATGGTTGGAGAATCTCAAGAGTTTGAAAAGAAATATGGTTTGGATCAAATGACATATTTCATTGAAATAGAACTTGTTGTTGGAGGTAAGTGTTGCGAATAAAATAGTTAAATAAATATGAATTGTTAAGCTAAGAAAAACAAAACATCAAAAATAGATTAAAAAGATAAGTGACTTTTAATAAACATTCAAAAAAGCTAGGTAAATGACTTTTTCATAAGAAGCAATAATTACAACAATCCTTTTTATTTCTTACGTAACACTCATGAATACAGTCCTTCTTTTGCTAAATCTACATTGAAATTATTTTCTATACAGTGTTATGGTCCCAGATTATATACTTCAATACCAGATTCAATTAGGGAGTTAACTTGTCTACATTCCTTTCCTTTTGAGTTATTGTTCTTGTTGTTTAAAAAATTGTATAAGTCACATCTAGTGAGAGATGTCTCAGTTGTTTGAGTTTACATGGTTGCATTATATATCTTATGATTTTCAGGGTCAGTCTGTCTAGCGGAAGCTTGCGCTTCCTTAAGACTGAACCTATGAGTTTATTTTGTTGTTTTTTAAGTTCATTTGTTTCATTGTGTTATGTACATGATTGTTTGTTTAATATTGTACAAGTTCAATTTACTATTTGTTCTTTGATACCTTAATAAACTCATAAAAAAAATGTTTCAATACTACATTAAAATCATGTTTGTACATCCAGAAATGATTTGCAATGATGATATGACCAAAGACCTGACATGATTGGAGAAAATGATTGCTATGGAATAGAAGCAGATGTTTTAAATCTGAAATGTTCTTTCAATTACTTTGGCAACATAAATTATTACCTTTGTCATCTCAGATGGATTCAAAAATATAAATTTAATTCATTGGAAAAGAAATTAAATTCATCATTAATAAACCATGAAGTGAAAGATGAAACAAAAAAGATTTCAATTCAAACCAACTTATCTGTTGCTTATGAGATGCAAAACTCAATATTTCAATGTATTTTGGATGATACTTTGGTCAAACCATGTCAGTTCCAAGAATTCAGGATTCAATGTGAGATCTTATTATTTAATTAATCAAAACATTATAATAACAATTACTTGTGAATTTTACATTTGATTACATTTATATTTACAATTAAATTTATTGATAACTTGATAAAAATGGAAAAACAGAAGTGTTAATTACTTTTTTTTTGATCTGTTACAAAGATATCAAAAATACCACAAGAAGATCTCCACCCATGCACTCAAATGACCTCCACATCATAAAATGTTCTGCCAACAAAAGTGAAAATGTCCACTGCTCGTATTATTGGGTTCATGAAATTGGAGGTGCCATGGTTCAAAATCCATATGCAATCTTACCTGTTGAACATATGAATTCACCTGGTAATTACACCTGTATTGCTAAATGCCACCTTTCGAATAGCATTGAATGCACCATCAAAGCCATGGAGTTTGAAGTTATTCAGGACCTTCTTAAACCATGCCAGTCCGACTCAACTAAATGTTGGTATTTTATATATTTTAGTATTTATATTAATATTTAGTATTTTAAGTATTTCAAATAAATATATTTGAGTTTCTTTTCAATGAATTTGAAATTTAATTTTCTTTTATTTGATTTAAATAATTATTATATAATTTCAGCATGTATATCAGTTGTAATTGCGATAATAATTATCATTTTAATACCCTACTTTCTGGGACTGCATTGGTTTCTAAAGAAAAGGTTTGCATCATAATTTGATGAAGATATATATTTTTTTGTATTTGAACATTGCATTATAATTTGGTTATGACAAATATTGTTTTGTATTTGAACATTGCATTCTCTTAAAGATATTTGAAAATAACAATGAGAAAAAGGAGAATGCTTTCCAAAAAATTCGGTTAAATTCAATTATTTCATTGGTTTCTTAAAATTATTTGGTTGGTTTTTAAAAGACTTTTTAAATTAATATGTGCCCTCTGTAAACAAGAATACAAGTTTATTCATGAGTGTTTTGAGATATTGTCATTACTCTTAATTTAATTATTATAATTGTTTATTACTAAAGATGGCGACAACAAGAAGGAATTTCAGAGATTGTAATATTTGTCTTTAAATTTAACATTAATTATTTTCATAAAATTGTAAGAAATTGTTTAACAAATATAATCGCAGGAAACAAAGCATTGATGAGCCAGAACTACAGCATTTTCCACATTCAAATACCAATTCACTCGTTAAAAGACATACTTCAGACACCTCAGCAAAAAAGCTGGTAAAAGGTATTAAAATCCAGCTGATAAATGTCATAATATTTTGTAAACCATTAATAAACAAGAATAAAACCATTTAAGTTCATTGCATAACAACTGTATCAAGTAAAAATCTATTGTGCTCAGCTAATTTCACGTAATGTACCTAATTTAATATATAATTAATACCTAAAATTTAAACATAGTGTAATAACAAAAATAAACCTTTGCTTCAAATGTTAATGCAACAAGTCAATTCGTCATTTTCTATGTTCAAAATAATTGCGATAATAGTAATAAAATTGCAGATAATGTTGTAAATTTAAAATAACTTTCTAGGAAATTCATCCTTTCCATTGCCAGTCATAGAAATTCTGGAATTAAACCCTTCGGAATATGGTGATGTCGTGATTTATGAAGCGTAAGCGAACTGAAAAAAATTTAATTATTTTAACATAATATATCATTTAATACGATATATTCTTTTTGTGATGAAATATGTAAATTTCAAAAATTAAATGAAAGATTTTAAATTGGACGTGATTTCATCAAATAAGGCTGGTCAATTTTGAGTGTGAGGTATTTTTAATTTAAAATTTCAGTTGTGATTAAAGGTTGTCCATAGTATCACAGAATGTGAATATAAAATGTCATCTTTGTATGTTTATGTAAACTACCAGAATTACCAGGATACCAGAGATTTAACACCTACATAGTGCCATTTATAAATTCCAATATTTTTTCAAATAATTCCTGATAATATGTCATAAGCCATGAATGCATAATTACTAATATATGATTACTAAATTACCTTCAAAAGTATGAATATCTTGGTGGCAGTTTCACAGATTCACCTAGTTCTTTAGGAACACAATTTCCAAAATTTTAAATAATGCCAAAGACTCAATTGCAACAGTTTTTGATTTGATTTGTATGAATAACATACTGTTTCTTTGCTAGTAAGGTTTCATTCCTAAACTTCTTCATAAACTTGTTGTTATATTTTAGGAAACACCCTTTTCATAAAAAAGTGTTGATGATTGATGACGTCATGTGGGATACCAGTTGTGAAATGACTTCTCGTTTAGAGAAAATAATTCATGGTCTACTTTATTGTCACCAAAACCCAAAAAAAGTTAGCATAATTTTTAAACTTCTTGCAAATCCCTGAAAAAAAAAAGCACTAATAAAATAAAGTTCAGACTGAGTTTTAATTTGGAAAATGAGGAAGTTTTTTTTTTAATATTTCAACTTTGAGAGCTTAAATTAATCAAATTAATTTCTGCTGAGAATATATTTGCTATTAATGTTAGGAGTTATTCCACTTCTAAGTTTAAAGATATATTCATCTAACAATGATGTGACATTTTGTGTCAGCATATTCCTTTTCATAGGTTTTGGTTTTTGGAAGTTGTGAAGGAAGAATTGTGAAAACATTGTTGCAGCGAGGGATTGAATCCATAAGTGTCTATGAAACTGTTTTTGTTGAAATGAAGGTCAAAGTTATTTTCAAAGCAATAGTTTTATATAAAATATTTATATAAAAATAAATAAAAATCATTTATTTGATATTATTGAATTTTAAGTTTTTACTTTGCTTCATTCATAAATTATTAATTTATTATGGTATAATAACACCTCATACATTGCTTGATCAAATGCAGGAACAATATAATTTGTATCACAAATATTTCCCTGAAATGGCTTGCCATCTGAACAATGAAAAAGTCCACAAGTTGAGTGGAGACATTAAGTTTTTAAAGAATCAACAAAATGCATTTGATGTCATCATCACTCGCGTTCCAGCATCTCCCAGGAGTGAGTGACATTTATATTTTATTAACAAGGAAGTCAAGAAAGACGATGATGGCAACAACAATAAGTGATGGTAATACCAAATTAATTAAGCAAAATTCAAGTAAATAATAAATTAATTACAGGTCCATTTGATTATCTGCTCAGTAATAAACATTTAAAATCTGTTAAATCAGCACTTGATGAAGGAGGGATTTATTTATTAATAGGTTGGTTGCATAATATTACATTTATTAAAAATAAATTCCATTGTAATTTTAGTAAATTTAGAATTTTAGCAATTACAATAGTGAAAAATATTGAAAATATAAAATATTAAAAAATAATATATATTAAGCGAATTTGGATTAAGTACAATATCACATGAAAGGCTATTGTTATAATAAATTCACTTTAAGTTATCAAGTTTCTAATAATAACGATCAACATTAAAATATCATTATTGCAATCAAATTATGGACATGTCTCAATATTTTCATGTTATATTTCATTTTAGTGTCAGGAGAAGACTTTGATTTCAAAAACCCTGAAAATCTTGTTATGCATAACATCAAATCCCTTTGTAAGGATATTTTTCCTGCTGTTAAATATTTTCAAATCCACTATTCCAGTTTTAGTGATAATCCCAGTTGCCATATAAAATGTCTCATGTGCAGCCCTGATAAAGTTAGTTTGCTTGAAAATCATAACTTGAATCTAATCAATATATTTAATAATGGTTTATTATTTTATTAAATACTGAATAAAGGTGGATAAAATAATTTTTAAAAGCAAATATTTAATCATTTTATATAAAAATAACAACAAATTGTCTTGGAATTAATTCCTAAAATCCACACACAGGAACCCTTCGGAGAACTTTATGGAGAAGCATTCAAAGACTGGCCATATAAACACCAATGGTTATGTCCTAACCTTAATTTTATAAATAAGCATTTAATAAATATTGGAGAGTGTTCATTATTTCTAATATTGAGTGTTGGAATATAAAGTATTTTGTCTCTTGTTTTCTATTGGTCAATGGTTACGGTTATGGATAATACCACATTTTTGTCATCATATTGCATTTTAAATAATTATTAAATAACAGTTAATAAATTAATTTATTTAATTTATTTAAATTAATTTATTTAAATTAATTTATAAATTACTTGTTAATTTGTCAAATATTCAACTGGTAATTGTTGCAATTATTAATGGTAACCAAGAAAGGTAAGATGTTTTATAATTTTATAATTATAATAATTATAATGGAAACTAAAATATAGTTTCATTTATGTAAATGATGGAAATATTGAACTAATAAGTTAAATAACTGTTTCAGGACTTAATCCTTGGATGCCCAATTATATTTTTTTTAATCCTGGAGACCATTTTTAAAAATTGGTCGAACTATTGTCACGTTTATCTTCAGTACATTCAGTATATTACAATGTTTACAATTTTACGAGCGTTTAAAAGATTTAAATTAAAGAAATATTATTAAGAATCGCTTTGAGTAAACTCAATAAACTAGAAAAAAATTTCTTTAAATACTTAAAAAAATCTGCGAAAACTGGAATTAAAACTGGAAAAAATGTTTATGAAATCGTGGAGAACAACGAATTTTGGCACTCGTACAAAGTACGACTTAACTTTTAAATGTTAACATTTATTTAAACAAACGCGAAGGAATTACTATACCCTGAATAAAGCCTTGCATTGCCCGAGTGCATAATAAACTTGGAATAAAAATTTAAATTCAGTGAAAATAAATTTTAATTCGCTTCAACACCGAGCTCAACTCGAACATTCTATTTATCTGCCTCTTGTCTCTGAATAAGGAATATTAATGTCATTAATATTTATTTAATATTATTTTTAATATTAAACTTGATATCTTTATTAATATTAATTTAATGATAAGTGAGTCATTTGGAAATTCCCGACGTAATCGCAAGTATTTTACCTTTGCAGACTAAGTTATTATGCATTTACATCGTTCAGAATGTTATCAAGATTGTCGAAAGAATATTAAAGTTAAATAATTAATTAGAAATTAATATACATTTTAAGAAACAATTGAATTTTTTTGTATTGTCCTTGGCAGAGTTTATAACCGGGGTTTTCCCTAAGAGTTAAAAACTCATTCGGGTTTGTGAACTGGCTAGGGAATTGTTCTAAATGACTAGCAGCTGCTGTTGAGATTCAGCTCAGATAAGTCAATATTGTAAGTTAGGCAGTCATTGCAATTATGCTTAAAATAGTTATTTTAATCTGTAATTTGATGCAATTTGTTTCAATTCTGTAGTTTCGTTAATATTTTAAAATGTATAATTCAATTAGAAAGTATTTTGGGAAGCTAAGATTGACAAAGCATTGTCGCAAAATACGTCATTCTGATCTTTTTCAAGGTTACAATGATTGAACAGAGTTTCATTTTCATCAATTAATCATTTGGACCTTCTGGTTTAGTATAAAATAAATTAAAGGTTGCAATATTTTGTGTCTTTTTCAGAGTTTAACTCAAACACAGAACTAATCATCGATCCAATAACCCCAATTGATAAAAATGAAAAAATAAAACTTCGTACCGAAATTCAATCTATTACACAGCCGATATTGCATACCTCCACATGGCCATGCATCCAGTATAATAAAGATGAAACAACCCCAGAAATGTTTGCTTTTTTTTTAAACCATCTGTTCGTTCTGACTCATATCCCCTGTTACATAAGCCTGTTTATTAATATAAAATCAACGAATAAACTGCGACATTAACTCCAGATTTTTGTTGAATAATTATGACAAATAATGAAAAGTTTGGATTTCTTGGGATGATATTCTTTAAAATCACAATTTTATTCTGCATATCTGTCGTAACTAGTGAAAGTTTTGCAGGTAATTGCTTACAATTTTCTTTATAATGCCTGTTAGTTCCTAATTAAATATTTTCACTCAATTAACATACATATAAGTTATAACTTAATAACGAAGAACATGTTAATTTAATAAATTTTTCGAAAGCAGGTAAAGTACTAAGATTAAAAGTTAAAAAAAAATCTTATTCTATGACGAATGGTTAATTTCAGGTAGGAAAATGGACAGATTTGTGGTGAGGGAAAAAAGCTCTTTTGAAATGGATTGCAGTCCCGAACATAGAAATGTGACGAGAATCAGATGGGAATATATTTCAACTAACAAAGAGAGAAGTGAAACCATTTATGACAGTCAGACGAACGAAATATTAAAAAGTGGTTTTGAAGTCTCATGTCAACCTGATCAAACGTTTATATCAACGTGCACACTCAAACTGCTACAAGCAAGAAAGGAAGATTCTGGATATTATGTTTGTTCTGTTGGTAATGATATACGAATTGATTCCAATTTAATGGAGTCCATCGCAGAAAATGAGTTGGTGATAAGAGGTAATCAATACACAATGGTTGAAGTTGGTACTTCGTGTTAATCTACTAATAATGTTAAAGGAATATTAGTTGATCTGCTAGTAAAGACGTTAGTTGCAGGAAATTAATTAGCATTAAATTTCCGTATTACAGATTTAAATCAATAACACGCAATAATTAAAGAGCATAATACTAATTTATGAAATTGAATGATAGGACCAACATATACTGCAATGGTAGTAAGCGAAGGTGACTCAGTTATTCTTCCATGTGAACACAACATAAAAGATTTAACACGAGCAAGATGGAGTCACGTTTCACTTCAGGGTTTTGAGACTTATCAATTGTATTACATGGATTCGAACAAAGCATATCACAACAATTATGAAGGTCTTTGTAAATCTTATGAATCAACTTGTAATCTGAAAATACTTGAAGCAAACAAGGAAAGTGCGGGAAAATATATTTGCATGGTTGGAGAATCACAAGAGTATGAAAAGAAATATGGATTGTTTGAACTGACATATTTCATTGAAATACAACTTGTTGTTGGAGGTAAGACTTTTTCGACGAATATTATTTATTATTAAATTTGAGATAATAAAAAAGAATTAGGAAAATATTACATTAGCCAAAATGTTGTAAACATTTCTAAACAGATTTGTTGTGCAATGGTGGTTTGACTGAAGATCAGATATTGATTGGAGAAAATGATTGCTATGGAATAGAAGCAGATGTTTTAAATCTGAAATGTTCTTTCAATTACTTTGGCAACATCAATTATAACCTTCTTCATCTCAGATGGATTGAAAAATATAAATTTAATTCATTGGAAAAGAAATTAAATTCATCACTAATAAACCATGAAGTGAAAGATGAAACAAAAAAGATTTCAATTCAAACCAACTTATCTGTTGCTTATGAGATGCAAAACTCAATATTTCAATGTGTTTTGGATGATACTTTGGTCAAACCATGTCAGTTGCAAGAATTCAGAGTCCAATGTAAGACTTAATTATTTAAATATTACTGATTTTAATATATTAAAGCGCAATAAATGTAATAGTAATAAATAATTAACAACTTATTCTATTAAATATTTATATTCAAATAACTTAAATCATTAGTTATGTCATATTAATAGGTTAATAATAATTTGGAGTTTCATTCCACTTTTACTGATCGTCTAATTTTCCGTGAACAAGCCATTGTAAAAATGTTCATCTGTCGATCTACATCTTTGATGAATAAGTAGAAGTAAAATTATAATTATTTTAAAGTTGTCAAGAACACCACAGAAAGATCTCCATCCCTATATTCCAATGACCTCCACAACATAAAATGTCTTGCCAACGAAAGTAAAAACATAAACTGCTCGTATTATTGGGTTCAGGAAGTTGGAGATGCCGTGATTAATAATTTATCAAGTACTGCCCAATCTGTTGAACACTTGAATTCACCTGGCAATTACACCTGTATTGCCAAATGTCACCTTGGGAAAGACGAAGAGTGCATCATCAAAGCAATGGAGTTTGAAGTTATTCGTGAAACGAGCCAATCAGGCTTATATATTGGTCAGTTTGCTAAATTCAGAATTGACTTCGGAAGTCATTTTCAATATACTAGTCCTTTTTTTCTTTCAGGAGTGATATCAACTGAAGTTTCAATTTTAATCCTACTAATTATAATAATAATAATAATAGTAATAATAATAATAATTGCACTTGTTCTGAGGAAGAGGTTTGAATTGTAATTATTTTGAATGGCAAAGAAAGTTTAATAATTAATATTTTGCAATTAAAGGCGTTTTAAGCGAAGAAGGAGAGTTGAAGTAAACGAGGCTTTAAGGTATCAATGTCTGTTTATTCTGAACATAAATTCGATAAATTTGCAAATATAATTTTACCAATAAAAATTTTATTAAGTTTGGGCTCTTAGTCAGAAAAGTCTTTAACTATTCCTTGTCTCTTTTCTACTTTTAACACTGTTGCCATATTATTATCAAATATTCTTAAGACATTTTAAGTAGATGACTTTTGCACACATTCACAGATAAAATAGCTAAAATATGTAGAGGTTAATTATTGTCGTTATTATAAAATATTAAACTCGTTAGTAAACTCATATATCAATCAGTAAACTCTTATACCAATTAGTAAACTCGCATATCAAAATGTTTCTCAATATGTTCACAAATAAATCTCAAAATGTTCTCCTATAAAATGCAGTGGCATCAAAAATTCTACTGAATTGTAAGTGATTTCTTGCACACTTTGTAATTCCAATAATTTTAATTTCTTAATAGGATAACTATTTAATATTTAATTTTTCAAGCAAAATACCTTTTAAACATAAACAAAATCATTTCTTAAACATAATTTGATAGCTATTAATGATATTTGTCATAATAATTTTAAAAGTATTGAAAAATTATATAAATAATATATATTAAAAATAAAATTATTTTGATCAAAATATCTTCAGGGGAGGAATCACCACTAATGAAGAAATACCGTGTCTTCCTAATCCTTCAAGTTCTGCTTCTGATCCCCCAAATGAAAGCCAAGCCGAGCATGATATCCGTAATAATGGTAATTAATTACAGTTGTTGAATATCATTAAATGTTTAAAGAACAATTTTTTTGTCACATTTTTCCTATTTTTGTTTCAAAATCTTTAGAATTTAAATCTATATTTATATTCACCTTTTGTCCTTAAGTGATTTGCCTTGGATAGGGTCTTGCACATAAAAATCAGACAAATAAATGTACTTGTAAATTTTATTATAATACAACCTCAAATAGTAAGAATAATATTATTCTTATTATTAATTAAGTATGTGTAATTTAAATTAGATTTAAATCAATTTAAACACAATTTGAGGAAAAGTTAGAATGCATAATGTTATAACCCTGAAAATAGATAATTAACGAATTATTAAAATTATATGGCAATTTAATTAAATTAGTAATTAATTAACGTTTAGAGTGCTATTCATAGTCTTTGGTTAGGTTTGGATAGGAACCTTGACAAATCATGTAATCGGGGAAAAGGGAAGGGAAAGCAGAGAATGAGAGAATTAGCAGGTTCCAAAACCAAGGCAATAAGGCATTGAATATATTCCAAGCCATCTGAACACTTTCAATAAACCTGACCTACCATAATTAGTTTGAGGACCCCGGGTTATTACAATATATTTGCAAATATTGTTGAAACGACTCTTTATTTCAAGCTTTAAAAAATTTCTAAATAAAACCATATTTAAAGTGATAAATTAATAATTTCAAAGAGTCCAGTGGATTAGGAAAACTATCCTATCCTTATGAGTTTAAAACATCTCTTGAAACAAGATCTTCCGAAGATGGTGACATCTTGATTTATGAATCGTAGGTGACTTGAATCATTTTGTCACAATTTTAGCAATTTTAATTTTTAATTAGAATATATCTTGTTTTTGATAAAATTTGAAGGGTTGACCTCATGTCAAAATCTTAATAAACTTTTATCAAATTTTAGTATGAACCCTTTACATAAAAGAGTGTTGATGATAGATGGCGCCTTGTGGGATACCAGTTATGAAAGGACTTCTCCTTTAGAGGAATTAATTCGTGCTTTGCTTCTTTGTCACCAGAACCCAAAGAAAGTAAATATTAGTTTTAAACTTCTTGTAAAACACTGACTAGCACTATGATTAGTACTAAAAAAAAATATTATTTAACCTTTAACTGATAGAATTAAAATGTTTGTTTCATCATTTTATATCACCAAATATTCACTTAAAGCTTTAAGCTTCATACATTTTTCAATTTATCCTCATAAAAAGCTTCAAATTACTACTGTAATTTCCAGTTGAAAGAATTATCAATACTCTCATATTAAGATTTATTATTCATGTGACTTTAACAATGTTATACAAGTCGTTTCTACCTAAATAAACAATCATTGCTCAGATTTTGGTAGTTGGAACATGTGAAGGAAGAATTGTGAAGGAATTGTTGAATCATGAAACTGTTGAATCCATAACTGTTTATGAAACTGTTTCTGGTGATGCAAAGGTCAAAGTTGCTTTCAAAGCAATACCTGGATTGTTATCTGGATTTATTAATTAGTATTATTATTTCGATAAATCATTTATTTGAAATTATGATTGGATTTTTGTTTTTATTTTGCCTGTTGTAATATTCCATAAATTATTTTAATCCATTTTCCTGTTGGAATGTAGGAATTGGATGAACTATATTGTGAATATTTCCCTATAATGGCTTGCTATCTGGATGATCCAAAAGTATACAAGTTAAAAGGAGGCATTGAATTTTTAAAGAATCAACAAAATGCATTTGATGTCATCATTATTCGTTTAACTGCAAATCCCAAGAGTGGGTGAAATAATATATTTATATTACATTTTTAAATCGGTTATTTATTGACATGTTAAAGCTAGGTATTATTGGAAGTAAAACCTCGATACAACAAAGCAGAATTGATATTAATATTTAAAAAAAATTATGCCAAAAGTAATCAATAATATTAATTTCAGGCCCATTTGATGAAATTCTCAGTTATAAATATACAGAATTTATTAAGGCAGCATTAAAAAATGGAGGGATTTATCTGTTACTAGGTTGGCTTCATAATATCACCCTTCACTCATAATATCACTCTATAATATTAGTCTTAAACATAATGTTCAATACAATTAATAAACAGAATTTTATCCATCATTTTACGTAATTGTTGTAAAAATAATATATAAATATGCATTAAGTAGATTTAGATTAAGTTCATTTTTAAAGGAAGAGTCATTTTATAACATTTAAATGTTTGAAACCCATTAGCATTCAAATCACAAAGATGTCTCAACATCTTAATGTTACTTTTTTCTGTAGCATCAGGAAGATATCGTTCATCATTCAACAAGTTTTGGGATTCCATTAAAGATGAAAGTAAATGTCCTTGCAGACAACTTTTTACTGCAGTTGAAGATTTTCAACTCAACATTAACAATTGTATTGTAAAATGTCTCATAAGTGCCCTTGATAAGGTTAGTTGGAGAGTTCTGTTCTTTGTTAATACATTTAAGAATTATATTGGACCATTTTATGGTTAAAACAGATTAAAACTATTTATGAATTTATTAGAAATGTTAAATTTTTAATGAAAATATTTTTCCTCCACCATAAGAATAACGACAAATTGTCATAAAATTAATTCATAAAATCGTTAAACAGGAATACTTTGAAGCTCATTATGAAGATCAATTCAGAAGCATGCACTATAAATACAGAGGTTGATATTCTCACTTTTTTAAAGGACCCAATGTTTGAAAATGTTCATTATTTCTAATATTTATTAAAGATAAAGTAATTCATATCTCATTCATTTACTCTGGTTAAAGAACATTCAATATCGAGTAAATAAATTAATATGCTAAGTTTATCACAATGACAATTCTTGCTATTATTGCTAGTAATTCATACAAAAATAATTACATAAAAATTTATTTAAGGAAAGAACAAAGCCCTCTAATTTAAATTAAAACATTAATTTGAACAATTAAATAAAGTTTACAAATCAAATAACTTTTTCAGAAACTGAATCCATAGAAGTGTGAAGCTGTGACTGTTACATCCCATTACTACCCGGTGAAGGTCTTATTTAATGTTTAATAAAAATTTAAACGAGGAGAGTCCGACAGTAATTTGAGTAAAATTTAATGAGCTCCATTTTTTTTAATTCTTATTCATGGATTCTATTCAGAATTAAAAACATCAAAGCGGTTTCTGATAAAAAGAAAACATCTGCATTGAATTAACTTTCTTAAAAAATATTTTCCGACATTTCGACATCGGTCAGAGTACCTCAAAATTAAATCCGAAAACTCCCTAAATTTTGTTTACATTGCGAACCGAAGATAAAGAATGTGCTAAATTTAACAAATATTGCTATTTTTAACGAAAGTTATATAGCAGAAATAGTTTCTATCCCTAGAATATGACATAATTTAGTTAGAAAAATTATTTAAATTAAAGTTAAGCATCCTTTGCTTGAGCAGACTGAAGTCGCGCAAGTCACCAACGTCATAAAATGAGGCGGCACAATCAAATCCGAGTTTGTGCCAAAAAAATCGTCAACGCGATATAAAAAGAACGTGAAAAGTCCTTTCAGAAAATATACGACATGGTTATTTGGCATCGGTTTAAGACGCTCTATGATCTTATTATAAACGTTTCCCAGCAAACTATATCAGGTCTTTTTATCGTTAGGCAAGCTTTCCTCTCCTCACTATGATATGTGCCAAAAATCTTTTAATGAATTCTAATACCATGTTAAAATAACTTCCAGAAAATGTAAAACCCAACGCTGGCGCCTCCATACAAGATGCTGTAAAACCTTATTATAGATGCACCTTAAATTCTCAGATCTTCTCTTTTCATCGTTTGGCGCTCTCCCCACTCGTCGCACTGGTTTGTGCGAAAAATTAACTATAATATTTCGATAGAATTTTCAAAGACCTTTAAAAAAATCTGCAACACAATTATAGCGGACCGGTTCAAGACGCTCTAGAAATTTTTTAATCTTGCTCCTTAACTGCTCACATCTCTTTCCATCGATTGGCGCGCTTTCCCAATACGCTGCAATTTGTGCCAAAATTCTATTTATACATTTCACAAACTGCTTTAATGGGCTTTCAGAAAACTCACAAAAAAATTACAGCGCCCTGGTGTAGGACTTTCTGTAACCCTTTTTTATTTTTATTTTGTAATTTATTTGCAGAAATTATTTTTAAAGTATTTTTTGCATTTTGAACTAAAGTCCTGTCTCCTGAAATCCACACTGAACAGATAAATGTTATGCCTGTCTTCTGGTCAAGGTAGGGTGAAAAACAAAGCCCATTGACAATTTCCTTTGATCTCTGGTTTAAAATTTTAAACGCACCCGATGCACCCTCAAATAGACCGACGTCCTGCCATCTGGCGAATCTTTTTTTTTTTAAATTTACATTGTTCGTTATTGTTGAAAAACAAAGTCTCTTTATACTTAGAAAAGTATTTCATATGTTTTTTTAACAATTGTAACATCTTTCACAATTAACTATTTAAAATTTAAATTTCTCAAATCAAGATCAAGCAACCTCGTTAGTTTTTAATAACAAACTCTTGAAAACTTTTCGATCTCAAAATCAAAGCTAGCTTGATAAAACAATACAGTACAAAAGATTATTTTCTTTCTCTGGCAGTAGAGGGCGCAAAAAGTAAAACCTGCGCTGACGAAGGGCCAGTCCTTCTGTTATCCTGAAGAATGGATTGTATTGCAATATGTGATTGTTATGCTATGAAAGGAGGCAATTGCTGTAACTATATATATCTTAGTCCGCCACTAACATAAAAAGATTGTTGTTGTCCATACGCCTAACAATGGTCCTGTTTATAAAGTCTTACGTTAGGAGATTCCAAGTTACAAATCGAACAACTCATCTTAAGTAATAACTTTAAGTGTTGTTAAGTAGCAACGTTCTATGTCGAAGAAAATTTGTATCATTTTGATGTTTCTCATTTTTGAAACGACTGAAACAGGTTTGAAGATATTTTAATAAATTGTTACTTCTAAAATAATTAACCCGATTATATTTGAAATACTAATATTTAAATATAAACAGAATCATAACTCGTATTTTTCTCATCTCGTTATTTCAATTCAGCAAACCCTATTTATAAATTCTAAATCGATAAGTTGCAATATATTTTTTCATAGAACCAGAAATTGAAAACAATTTAAAAAAATTACTGATTTTAATTATATTTATAAGTATTTCTTTTTCAAACAATAAATATGAAACAATAATTTATTCATTAAAACAATAATTTATCGTAATTTGTAAATTAAATTCTGTAATATTTGTTAATCCGATACTGGCTAGATATTAGGCTTTGAAACATTTTTTAATGAATACTTGCTTTTAGTGTTGAAGATGGACAGATTTGTGGTGAGGGAAAGCAGCTATTTTGAAATGGATTGCAATCCCGAACATAGAACATAGAACTTTTCTTATTTTATAACAAAGTTGTTATTAAGTAATATGATATACATTAAATATATAATATATTGTTGGATCCCTAGATCCAATAAATTGAAGAATAATTAAAATTATATTGCCGATTAATTAATTTAATAATTAATTAAATTTAGTGGCAATATAATTTGAGAATTAATTAATTGGTGCTATTCAGACTCTTTGGTTAGGAACCTTGACAAATAGATTTATCTCGGAATGTAGAGCGAGAGTAAGAGAAATAGCAGATTTCAAGACTTAATCAATTAAGCATTTTACATCTTCCAAGCCATCTGACAACTTTCAATAAACCTGACCTTCTAAAATTAGTTTGAGGACCCCGGGTTATTACAATATATTTATAGTATGATATTACATATTACTATATTCTATATTATATGTTACTTTGGAATAAATTAAGATATTAAAAATACCAGATAAAAAAAATTCTGAATTTGAATTTTCTTACTTCAGATATTAGAATGCATATTCTATTTTAATGTTTTTTAACCAATCAACAATAAGAGCACTATTAAATTTATTTACTAATAAATTTTATTTTTTGTAAAGATATCAAAAATGCCACAGAAAGACATCCGTCCATTAATTCCAATGATCTACATCAGGTACCAAATAGAAAGACCATTTGCTAAAAAAATTACCATTCAGTTATTCTAAGAACTGATTCTATTGTAATTGTTGTGGATAATGTAATAATATTGTAAGAATTTATTATTACTTAAGTTTATAACCATAATATTCAGAATCCTTTTGAGGTTAGTGCAATGGCACATTCTTGGTAATAAAGTAGCTTAGTATATCCAATTCCCAAAGTAGTCCTTAATTATATAGCAAGTAATTCAAGATACAACAGTAATGCGCGATTGAATGTATTGCTACCAAATGAGACATTTACTATGAAATCCACGGCATGCTATAGACAACTTAGTCCTGCATTAAAAGGGCTGCCCACAACGCCTAAAAATGGTCCAAAATTCTTTTCTTAGAAATTCTATTTTCTAACTGGTTAAACTGCTTCCGGCACATCATGATATCTTTCGGTTTCTGATATTAATGATCGAATAATTTATAAGATTATTAATAGTTAATAAAAAAAAAACATGGAAAAGGTAAAATAATTACATTGAATTACAAAACAACAGCATAACTTTAATTAAAAAATAAAACAATTAATTTAACTGAAGGCCAAAGTTCTGTTCCAAAAGGAAATAATTGGTGAAGGTCTTGTAAAGATGCAAGAGTCGTGAGTGATTTGTTTCAATGAAAACTTGCAAAATTTTAAATTTTCACTTTTAAGCATTCTTGTCTCATCCAGCTGGATTTTTAATTTTAACAAATTAAATTAATTTAATTTTTTAATTAAATTATTTTATGATCAATACTGTTATTAGGTGATAAAGGATGATAGCGACAATCAAATATTTAAAAAAGTTAAAATAAAGTTGCAAAGATTATCATGAGATTTTCTTGAAAAACATCGAAAACACTGAAAATATGCATTTCAAGTGAATAACAACAGAAGTTCCTTTTTTAAAATCAAATAACAACAACTGATCCTAAACAAGCCATGAAAGTTAAGGTTAAGGTACTGAATAATAATAATAATAATAATAATAATAAGTTAAGGTAATAAATAATAATAAGGTAATAATTGCAATTTCTACTATGTATTTGTTCTTCATATTCAATGCAATACTTAGGCCTGTGGATGGCAAAGTGTTAACAATTGATGACGTCATCTACGAAAGAGAAAGAGATTATGTTAGTGAACTGGAAATTCTGTCCAAACTTCAAGTCTCTTGTCATCCGAATCCAAAGAATGTGAGTGGATTAATGTGTGAAGGAAAATTGATAAAAGGATGTGAGTTAAAAAATTAGTATTTAGTTGGTTAGTAGATAAATAGGAACATAATAATGAAGTGAATTCATTATAATAAGTTGAATATATTAAATTTAATTTAAAATAATCTTTGTGATTAAAAAATCACAGTGCTTTTACAAGGCAGTGAAAATAGGAAAATCCAATAAAACTGTTGAATTCTTTCTTGGCAAAAAAATTAGTTAAATTTGATTTTCCTGCAGATTTTGTTGATTGGAATAGGTACAGGAAGAATTGTGAAAGGATTGTTGGAATTTCTGGAAAGCAAAAAATTTGCAGAATTCAAGATTACAGTCTTTGAGTCAAATAAGGTTTGTTCTTATAACGTTACTCGATATATATTCATGTAGTTTATTGACATGATTCCTACCCATCATAGTACATCAGTTATGTTTTTCTCTTAGAGAAAAGGTAAAGACCACATTTTTCAATTGGTATCTTATATCCCAATTTATTTATTTATTCATCGTAGGTTATTTAACTACAGAGGTTTATGAAAAATTTGAATTTTATGAGCGAATCATGTGCCTTCTAGCTTATTATAATAAAATTTTGGTTAAAATTTAATGAGAATTTAATGAGCGTTTATAATTAATTGTCTTTCCCAAAACAACTTGTTCATATTCAAATGCAGGAAATTTATGAGCTTTACTGCAAATATTTTCCTTCATTGGCTGGTTTTTTGGAGCATCCTAAAGTCAAGCTCATCATTCAAAACCCAACAGAACAATCCATAATAGATGGAATTGAGTTTATAAAGAGACAAGAAAATGCTTTTGATGTCATCATAAACCACACACATCGTTGCAGAAGTGGGTGAGACTGTTCTTAAAATATTAATTTTTAATTTGATTTCCATTTTTTTTCTTTTTACTTTTAAATATAAAAAATTATTTTTATATTTATATAAAATTTCTTTGTACAAAAAAATATATATCAACATAAAATTTTTTTTTTTAAATTCATGAAAATCGATTAAATTCCCTTTGAAAGAAATGATAGTGATACTGATAACTTCTCATAAAGTCCTGTTCATATCATGATAAAATGGATGATAAAATTTGATTAAGAAATGTTCTTTTGCATTCAGTTTGAATACATTTCTAAGGCATTATATTTAATATAAATATTATAGAAATATATATATATATTTTTTAATGATATTTTTAATACTATATATATAAATTGTCTTGATATCTGTTATGTTTTGATTAATGCAAGTGATCACTAATTTAATGTGTAATTTTTAATTTATGACGGTTTATTATCCAAAATATAATTGCAGATATTCGAAAGATCATGAATGCCATGTGAAATTATATTAGGTGGTCACATAATATAATTTTCTAATGACGTAACGTGGGAAACATTACCTATGACAATATCACTGCCATTCTATTATCTAGAATCACGATTAAGCAACATTATTTGTAGATATTCATCTGATCAGTGAGAGATATTTTGAGGAACTCCTAAGAGCACTTAAAGAAGGAGGAATTGTGTCTTTAATCTGTTAGTTAAATTCAGCAATATAAAACGTTGCATTTGCATTCATATAATTATAGGATAGCCACTGATAATATTTAAAATGCAAATGACTTAAAAATGCTTCCAATTTTTGCAGTCATGGGAGAGACAGAGAAAAATATTCTGGAACAAGCTGAAACTAACTGTCGTAAAAGTTTCCCTAAAGTTGATGTTTTTCCCTCAAATGTCATCAACCGCTCCAATGCTGTGTTTAAATTCCTTATTTGCACCCACAATCTAGTCAGTTTATTGCACATAAATCTAATTCTTAAACTTATATCAAACTCATGATTTATGAATTTAATTAATAATCAATATTATTTATTAATAAGTAACATTTATGTATTAAATAGCTCAGTTAATTGTTATATAATCTTTGTGATTGCAAATCTTGTGTTTTTAGGATATCGATTTAAGCAACCTCAAAGAAAAATTTGAGGAGGAAATCAAGGCCTCAGTCACAACCAATCCTTAGAATGCTAACAACATGTTGATGAATAAAACGCATTATTAAAAATATTAAAATGCAGTTTTTTCTCATTCCAAACATTGTTCTGTTAAGCTTTATTTGATCTATTAAGACTCTGATAGCAGTTTGTAATGTACGTCACTATGGAAATACTAATTTGTTTTTCAATACTTATTTGGTTATTGTACAATTGCATATACAAAAGTTATTCATTGTTTTCTCAAGCAAAATATTATACATCATCAACATATTATTCAACAATATTGTTGGATCCCTAGAAATTGAATAATATTTAAAATTATATTGCCGATTAATTAATTTAATAATTAATTAAATTTAGTGGCAATATAATTTGAGAATTAAATTGGTGCTATTCAGACTCTTTGGTTATGTACCTTGACAAATGGATTTACCTCGGAAAGTAGAGCGAGAGTAATAGAAACAGCAGATTTCAAGACTTAATCAATTAAGCATTTTACATCTTCCAAGCCATCTGACAACTTTCAATAAACCTGACCTTCTATAATTAGTTTGAGGACCCCGGGTTATTACATTGGTGTCAGGAGCGGGATTTAGAGTTAAAGGGTGTCCAAAAGTAACTAAGGTAGAAGCTTGTTTAGTTGAAAAGTGAAGGATGCCGAAGTACTTGGATGAATTGTACGTGCCTCGATTGAGACAGGAATTGAGAGATCGTGGCCTGGATTGGAAAGGCACGAAAGCTGAGATACGGGAGCGACTTGGGGCATGGCTGACAGAGAATGGCCATGACCCGGAGGAATACGAATTTGAGAATCCATCCGATAAAAAAAGGAAGAATTTCGTGATCTTCTGAGAAAGTGCACAGAGGATTTTAGGGAGTGGAGGAGGAGTATTAGGGGCAATTTGGAAAACACAGCGGTTCCATGTCAGGATGTCTCTTTGGTTTCTGGTGGAAACTCTACTGAGAAGAGTTCTGATGTTCCAAGTACCGTTTCTGGCAGCATTGGGATGGAGTCATTAGAAGACACACCCGACCACAGTGCGTGCGTGTCTCCAGAAACTCTGTGCGTGATGGCAGACTTAGAGAACTCGACGTTAGAGCCCATAGAGTTACCAGATCAGGTCGAGTCGTCGGCAGGGCTCGGGGAGCTCACGGAGGTGTTAGTGGAGCAAGTGGAGCTTTCGGAGGAGCCCGTAGGTTTGCCGGTGGATCATGTGGAGTTATTGGTGCAGCCGGAGGAATTACTGATGAGTCACGTGGAGTTGCCGGTGGAGCGCACGGATTTGATGGTGGAACAAGTAGAGTCTACAGAACAGCCCATGGATTTACCAGCGGATGTTTCGGCTCCATTGGAAATAACAGAAGGGAGTGCTCGGGATTTCAGGAGAGTGCCTAGCATGGAAAGTGGAGCAGGTGATCCTGAGGAGAGTCTGGGATCTGGCGACATCGTGGAGCAGGAGGTTGAGCATAGAAATGGCGATGTTCCGCGGCTGAAACTTGCGGGACGCAGAAGTAAAAGGGAGGAGACAGAAATCCCAGAAGATGACAAAGCAAATGGATCTGGGATTTGCAGCCATGAGATTGTTGGAAGATCGGATCCTATTCCGAGAGTAAAAATGAAAATGGGAATAGATGTCTGTTCGGGACGAACAGATTTAAGGAGGGGGCAGTGTTGGATCCCTAGAAATTGAATAATATTTAAAATTATATTGCCGATTAATTAATTTAATAATTAATTAAATTTAGTGGCAATATAATTTGAGAATTAAATTGGTGCTATTCAGACTCTTTGGTTATGTACCTTGACAAATGGATTTACCTCGGAAAGTAGAGCGAGAGTAATAGAAACAGCAGATTTCAAGACTTAATCAATTAAGCATTTTACATCTTCCAAGCCATCTGACAACTTTCAATAAACCTGACCTTCTATAATTAGTTTGAGGACCCCGGGTTATTACAATATATTATTCATCAATATATTATTTGCGTGATAAATTAAATGAGGGAGGTTGATAAGACCACTTGCATTCCATGACTTTGACTTTCATTGTTTTGGTTCTTTTGTTTTTGCTTCACTTCAAGAGTTCTATTATTTTGATTTTTATCCGAATTTGTGAAATATTTCATGTCTTTCTAGGAGTGAAGGAGATGGGATTTCTATTTAGAGAAAATAAAACTGTTGCATTGCCATTTTATCGAGGACTTGAAAATATAACAAGAGTCAGATGGGATTATGTTTCAATTCTTAACATGTTATCCAATTCAGTAAAACATTTAAAGATGGTTTTGAGGTTTTCTGTAACCCACCTACTTAAACATGCAATCTCAAATTGATACGAATGAGAAAGGAAGATTCAGGAAAATATGTTTGTTATATTGGAAGCGATGCAAAGATTAATACTAATTTGTTTTAAACTTTCATTACAAATCGGTCGGTAGTTAGAGGTAATAAAATATAATATTAGTTGTATTTGATAACAATAATTTTTTAATTATTCAATTACATGGATTATGATATTTAAAGATCCATTAAATTCATGTCATTTCACATTGGAAACCAATTTAAGTAAAATTAATTGAATGCAAAAAAAGAATAAAAAATAAATTCAACCATTAGACAGATTGTTAGTTTTTATAAATTAACGATTTTTATGGAGAATCCAAAAATTGTGTAATGTTATCTTTAATGAACCAAAAAAAAACAGCAAAATTAATATAATATCAGTTGGCCATAAGGGATTTCAATCCCTTTGGTTGGCTGACCAGTTTAATAAGTAGATTACATAATTACTATCGCATAATATGTAAATTTATCTTGAATTTTGGAATTTTGAGTAAATGGGTCCGTGCAAGTAACAAAGATTTGTATTTGTTTGAATTTTACGATTTCACTGCTGCACTTTCAATGGACCGCAACCAACAACCAATTTCTTAACTTAACTGGATTGCAGTTTGGAGTGGCTTAAGGAGTGTCTTGTCTGTCCACAAGATGGAGTTTGGGCTTCAATTGTTCGATCTTGATTTTGAATGAATTTGTGAATTTATTCGTTTCAGTTAATAAAGTTCGAGTTACGTTAATATTCTCGTTTATTTATAAATATCGAGAAATACGAAGAGGATAATAAAGTCTGTGTAACAAAGTACTCCTACTTCTGTTCAGGAGCTGAATTTTTGTAAAGAAAAATTCTTCATTTATGTCGCAGTATTCTAAACTGTTTTAACAAAATATATTTAAATAAAGTATCTGCCATAGTCCTTTTGAACGTGGAGCAACAAATTAATTTAAACAAACCGAACTTTTTAATTCGCTTCAACACCTCTTGCCTCCGGTCAAAGGTTATTAATTTATTAATTATTAATGATTGCGTAATTTGGCAATTCCCGACATCTAGTTCATTTGAGTATATTTATTTATTTATGACTCATTTATATGAAATAAATAAGCGCAACAGGTTGATATGGTTGTTGAATGTCATTTGCTACTTACTTACACCCAGCTTATCCCATAGCCAGCTACTGATATCCTGAAACTTGGTTTCTAGAGCTACCGTTGCTTTTTTGATTAGTTAGTATATTATTTTTTAATTATTACATCTTCACGTAAAACTGATAATTACAAAGAAAGGGTTTAGAGCAAAAGCACTTTTTTTTATTGTCTTTACGGATTGAGAGTTTCTGATCGGGGTTTCCCCGGAGTAATCATTTCATATAAATGCTTGAGCAGGACTTGCTTCGTTCAAAGCTTGCAGGCAGCTCGAAATTACTAAGCTATTGCGAATCAATTCAGGTAAGCCATCATTGTAACTTACAATATTTATTTATCATTGAAGCATAACTTACAATTTGTTAATAAATTTTTAAAATAGATATTTTGAACTGCAATTTATTTGAATTCTTCCGCTTTGTTAATATTTTAGTTATATGATTTGAAAATGATTTAGGGAGCCAAGATCGACGAACTATGACGGCAAAATTTGTCGTTCTGGTATTTTTCTTGTCATCGTTGATTATGGAGATTGAAGCAGGTTTATGATTTGTTTGATATTTATAATTTGACTTACAATTGTATTTATCCGATCTTTTGATATATTTATTATTTATCAAATTATATTTGCGAAGGCACTTCTCGAAGATCATTTATATAGCGCTCCACCCGAGGCGGTGAAAAGTGGGTATCGAACGCCACACTGTCGCATGTAGGAACTCGATTCGTGACCACCTGGTTACAAAGTATTGAAAGTGACTTAGTCGTATTTAATATAAAAAAATTTCAATTTAATTGCCCTCCATATTCATTTAAATAGAGAATTAAAATAAAATAGCCTAACGCAAGTGCAGTTTTATAGTTACAATTTTATAATTTTAAACAGACTAAAGTCTCATAATTAAACCATTTTATTTTTGTCCAGTGATTGTCATAGTTACTGAACATTCCTATATGATCTGAATATATATATTTGTGAATGAATGTTCATAAATGACTGATAACCAGTTATCCCCGTCATCTCATTAATTGTTTTTTAATTAAAAATTAAATAAGTCAGTTATGAAAATCAAGCATTTAAAGCATGAGAATGTGCCTAGCCCAATTGGGGAAGTAATTAAGAGACATTAGCTTATATTTTTAAGATTTTATTAGGTTAATATTTTCCCAGGACTTGTTGGTGGGGGATGATTAAGGAAAGTAATGGAACATTCCATGGAATTTGATTGGTCGAATGGGCAAAGTTGACTGGGAGTGTAAATAGGAATAAGAGTGAATATCGAGATTTTATGTAAGATGCTCAAGTGAACGGTTGGCTGGACAATTTCAAGAAGCACCACGACATCACGTTCAAGACAGTGCAGGGTGAAGCTGAAGAGGTGGTCGCAAGTCTGGTGTCATGTGTGCTATTGGCTAGACAACGAGATCTACTGAAAGGAGATGCGGCAGCCAATGAATATGAGAGCTTTGGGTTGACGGGTAACTTTAGAAAATAAAGCCATTTTTATTTTGTAAAATAAGGCCATTTTTACAATCCCTCGTTACTATCCCACCCTCACTACTATGCCACTTTTGCTCGGCCCTGACAGGTGGCATAGCAGCAAGACTTGAGTATATCATGAAACAGTCCTGTCAATATATTTTTACATTTGAAAAATAAATGCCTTTAGCAATGAAGATGGACAAACATGTAGTCAGAGAAAATAGTCCTGTTGACATGGATTGCAATCATGGACTTGAAAATGTAACAAGAGTCAGATGGGAATACATTTCGACCTACGACATCAGAAGTGAAATCATCTATGACAGTCATTTTACCAAACAATTGAAAGATGGTTTTGAAGTCTCCTGTCAACCTCATCAAAAATTGATATCAATATGCACTCTCAAACTGATTCGAGCAAGGAAGGAAGATTCAGGAAAATATGTTTGCTCTGTTCAAGAGGAAAATACAACATTGTCTGATTTAGATTTCTTGAAGTCCATCATCGAAATTGAATTAATAATAAGAGGTAATATTTACAATTCATTAATAAGAATAATAAAAACATGATTTTAATATTTTAATACTATGACAGTTTAAACTATTTTTAGAGAGAAAAATTAATTAATAAATAAATGACTTCATTATAGGGCCGTTGCATAAAATGATGGTAGCAAGTCATGGAGATTCAGTGATTCTTCCATGTGAACACAACAGGAAAAATATAACAAGAACAAGATGGAGTCACATATCACTTCAGGGTGTTTTAAATTACAATCTTTATTATGTGAATGGCAAAGCCACATCCACTCCTAATTATGATGGTGACTGTGGACCTCACAAACCTTATTGCAATTTGAAAATACTTGAAGCAAACAAGGAAAGTACAGGAAAATATATTTGCATGGTTGGAGAATCACAAGAGTTTGAAGAGAAATATGGAATGTATCAAATGACATATTTCATTGAAATACAACTTGTTCTTGGAGGTAAGTTCAGGTTTTTGTAATCAATTTATTTTCGTTTATATTTTATGTCATAAAAAATGAAAATAACAGACTTTTTCAATAATAATGTAAATCTGGAGATCCAAATTATTTGGTAATTTTTATTTTAAAAATAGCAGTAAGGCATGTGATGTTTGACAGGTAAGTAAAGCTGGATAAGCTTTAAAATGGCAGAATTTTTCATAAGTAAAGAGTTTTATTTATTTTAAGAAATTGCGAAATAATTTTCCACGCAAATAACGTGATAAAAAATAAAATATAAGATATTACTGAAATTTAACAAAAATTAAAAAAGTTTAAATTGATTAATAATCTTATCAATTAATAAATCATTTAATTTCCTCAACTCAAGGTCAAATATTTATTTAGTTATTATGGAAATGGCTATTTATTTTAAGTTAATAAATCAGGACCAATGTTTAAACATGTATTCCATTAAACTCTTCAGGTTTAACTAAATTGCATTATCAAATCCCTACAGCATTGACATGCGATAATGGTATGAATAAAGAACATGCTTTCGTTGGAGAAAATGATTGCTATGGAATAGAAGCAGATGTTTTAAATCTGAAATGTTCTTTCAATTACTTTGGCAACATCAATTATAACCTTCTTCATCTCAGATGGATTGAAAAATATAAATTTAATTCATTGGAAAAGAAATTAAATTCATCACTAATAAACCATGAAGTGAAAGATGAAACAAAAAAGATTTTAATTCAAACCAGCTTATCTGTTGCTTATGATATGCAAAACTCAATATTTCAATGTGTTTTGGATGATATTTGGGTCAAACCTTGTCAGTTGCACGGATTCAGGATTCAATGTGAGGTTGATTGGTTATTTAAGTATAAATTAATTAATAATAATAAACAAATTAATAATAATCCTGACACGGAACTGCTGTGTCTTCCAGAATGCCCCAATGCTCCTCCTCCACTCATCTCTGCTCTTCTTCAGAATTTCATTAATTTCATCCATTTTTTTTATAAAATTGATCCTCGAATTCGTATTCCTCCATATCAAGGTCATTTTCTGTCAGCCATGCCTCAAGTCGTTCCCGTGTCTTTCCAATCCAGGCCTCGGTCTCTCAATTCTTGTCTCAATTGAGGCACTTACAATTCATCCAAGATCAAAGTCATCCTTCACTTTTTCAACTAATCAAGCTTCTACCTTAGTTACTCTTGGATCCCTTTAACTCTAAATCCCACTCCTGACACCAGTAAGAACCAGGGGTCCGCAAACTAATTATGGAAGGTCAGGTTTATTGAAAGTATTCAGATGGCTTGGAAGATGTACAATGCTCAATTGTCTAAGTCTTGGAATCTGCTGTTTCTATTACTCTCGCTCTGCTTTCCGAGATAACTCTATTTGTCGAGATTCATAATCAAAGACTCTGAATTAATGCCCTGAACATTATTAATTAATTAATTAATTAATTAATTAATTATCAAATTATATTGCCAATTAATTAATTAAACAGCAATAAAATTTAATTATTCTTTAATTATCTGGATCCAGGGATCCAACAATATTATATTTGTGCTTAAATAATTTTATATTATTTATATCATTAATATTGCATAGTTCTATTAATTACTACATGCTAATGAGTCTTTCTTGAACTAATCTTATGTCACAAATGCTGTCTATGATTAGCTGTGCATTGAGAAGTAATGGATTTAGGAGATGTAAATTATATCAATGTGATGTTTCACATCATTTAGTCTAGAATTTCTGATGTTAATATCTCTCGATATATTTTCATTTAATAGGTAAATGTCAATAAATAAAACAATAGTCACGTTGGATATTTTTTATTTTGCACTTTTTTTACTAAATTGATATTTACTGAAAAACAAAGTAAAACAAAAGTGTTGATAACTTTTTTTGATTTGTTTGAAGATATCAAAAACACCACAAGAAGATCTCCACCCATGCAGTCAAATTATCTCCACAACATAAAATGTTCTGCCAACAAAAGTGAAAGTGTCCACTGCTCGTATTATTGGGTTCATGAAATTGGAGGTGCTAAGGTTCAAAATCCACGTGCAGTCTTACCTGTTGAACACATGAATTCACCTGGTTTTTACACCTGTATTGCCAAATGTAACCTTGGAAAACATGAACAATGCACCATCAAAGCAATGGAGTTTGAAGTTATTCTTGAACCAGGACAGTCAGCAACAAATATAGGTCAGTGTATTTAATTCCAAATTGACATTTGAAGCTCAAAATTCATTTCTGAATTACTTTTTCTTATACTAGTCCTTCTTTGCTTTCAGGAATGATGTCAACATTGATTGCAATAATAGTTATATTACTTATAATAATAATAATAATATTAATACTTTTTCTGAAAAGGTTTGAGTTGTAATTCATTGAATTGCAAATAATGTTTTATAATTAATATTTTACAATTAAAGATATTTCAAGTCAAGAGGTCTGGTCTATACATTCAATTGATTATTTGATCAAAATACTTTCATTAAATTTAATTTTTGTTGAAAATCTCCAAATTTTGTTCATTTTTTATGATAAATCAGAACAACAATTTATTAAACCTGTTCATTGTTGAATTTATCTAAGTGAAAGGTCCCCAATCTATCGCAAACCAGGGATTGTATTCAAACGAAGACAACATTAAATGCAAACAAATAACAGGTTTATATTTGGAAACTTAAAAAACAACTCATAAATTGCATAAAATGTTCATTGAACCACAAAATTAAATGAAATAATTGATTTATAAATTGAAGATGTTTTGTGCTTAACATTCATTAATAACATTTTATTCCTATTTTGATTCAATTTCATTGAATTAAATTCTTATTAATATTTTGATAATTATTAATAAAGGTGTGGAATTTAAAATTAATAGATGTTCAAGATAATTAATAAATAAATGTTGTTAAACATTCACATCCGTTATACTACTTATGACATTATGTAACATTAACTAATAAACATTCATTTATGAGTAATTTTTGGAAAATGATTAAATATTTTCAAAATATTGATATTTCTTTATTTTAAAGCAAAATACCACCTTTTTTTATGTATTATTCGTTACTATTCTAATTTTATTTGCATTTCCAGTTAATAAAATTGAATTATAAATAAATAAATAATATTAATTACAATTCAATTTTCAGAATCAGAGATTATTAATCTTTCTGGCAAGTCATTTTATCCATTTGAAGTCAAACAAATTCTTGAAAAAGAATTTTCTGAAGATGGTAAAATTGTGATTTATGAATCGTAAGTGATTTGAAACTTATTGAAGCAAATTAAAAAATGTTATTTAAAAATAATATATTTCATTCTTTTGTCAAATTTATGAACAAGAATTGCTCTTTCATATAATTTTATTAAAAATAAAAAAAAATAATAATAATTTCTCTGTTACTAATGTTAACAAAAGCAGTGTTGTATTTTTAAATGCTCATCACAGTCATGTGTTACTTAATTTATGTGTTGCTTAACATTTAAGTATTTCAATTGTTAACACATTTGAGGAACACTGAATGTCAAAATATCAGTGCATCCAAAAATAAATAATTATTTTAAATAAAATGTTTTTTAAATTTTAGAATGCACCCTTTACACAAAAGAGTGTTAATGATAGATGACACCTTGTGGGATACCAGTTATGAAAAGACTTCTCCTTTAGAGGAACTAATTCACGATCTGCTTTGTTCTTTGTTTTGTCACCAAAACCCAAAGAAAGTAAATATTAGTTTTAATGAAATAAATTTAATAAATAAATAATTAATTCATTCTAAACATCTTAAAAACCACTAATTAAAGTACTATTGTAAAATGTAATTTATCTTTAAACTGAAAGAATCAAAAATTTTGCCTCATCATATTATACCATCAATTATTTATTTAACATTTTAATTTTTAAAATAATTAGATTTTTAAATATTTCCAAATATTAGCTTAAATTAGTCAACATTTCTATTGCTCACTTTTCTTATATTAAGTGTCAATTTAACAATGTTAAATGTTTATGTTTAATGATGTTGTTATTATTATGAATAAGAATTAAAATATACAAATGTTTGAACCAAGATTTTGGTATTTGGAACAACTGAAGGAAGAATTGTGAGGGAGTTGTTGGAGCATGGAACTGTTGAATCCATAACTTTGGGAAAAAATAACCATGCAAAGGTCACAAGTTAATTGTCAAAAAGATTGTTTTTTTTTTTAATTTTAAAAATTATTCATTGTGTTTTAAGTCATTAATTTAATTAATTTATTGCTTCAATCATTTTCATGTAGGAATTTGATAATCTATATTGTGAATATTTTCCTAAAATGGCTTGCTATCTGGATGATCCAAAAGTCCACAAGTTAAATGGAGGCATTGAATTATTAAAGAATCAACAAAATGCATTTGATGTCATCATTATTCGTTTAACTGCTACTGAAAGAAGTGGGTGAAATTATATTTTTATAATAATTCGTAATTGATGAGATTAAAATAAATTATGTGAAATGCAATTAATAAATTAAAGTAATACAGGTCTATCTGATTATATATTCAATGAGGAACATTTCAAATCCATTAAATCAGCACTTAAAGAAGAAGGGATTCATATGTTAATGGGTTGGTTGAATAATATTATAATTGTTAAACATAAATTATATTTATTATTATATAAATTATATAAAATTATATAAATTATAACCAATATAATTGATGTGTCCATGCGAATGTCTTGGAAGACAAACAAAGATAACACAACAGGTCCAACAATAACATCATTATTCCTAAATAACCAAGATTCAAAGTTCTAAAACTTATCAACACTGACATTGTTATGTTTTTATATTTTCAAACGTCAAGAACAGTAATTATATTTAAACTTTATTCACACGAATTCACACTCAGCAACGAATATTTAAAATCTATTAAATCAGCACTTGAAGAAGGAGGGATTCATTTATTAATATGTTGGTTGCATATTATTATAATTAATTAAAATAATTTCAATATAAAATATAGTACATAGAATTCTGGTATTTATGATAGTAAAAATATTTATATTGATGTAGAAAATAATATTTATTAAATATGTTTGAATTAAGTATATTATTACATGAGAGTTATTGTAATAATGTTTAAATGATCAATATTACAACACAACAATCAAATCACAGATATAATACGTTTGTGACATTATTTACATTTTATTTTTTGTCTTTTCTATTTTATTGTCTTTTTAGTGTCAGGGGAGGGTTCTGAATTCTTAGCGTCAAATGTTCTACTTAAGAATAAATCCATTTATGGGAAATATTTTCCTGAAGTCAAGTATCATCAATTCCATAATTTCAGACAACATTGCAGTTGTCATATAAGATGTCTCCTGTGTGGTCCTAATAAGGTTAGTCTGCTTCCAACTTGTATTTTGTTAATAATAATAATTATTAATTTAACAATTATATTTGTTCACTTGATTGCATAAAACTTGAATGCGAACAATGCATTGATTTTATTTGAATTAATAAACTTTTATTGAAAATATTTCTTCACTTTTCATAAAAATGACAACAAATTATATTCAAATTAATTCCTTTCAACAGGAATGCTTTGCAGAACTTTATGCAGATGAGCTTAAAAGATGGCGAATTGAACATCGATGGTGATGTCCTCACTTTTTAAATAAACATTTAGTAATTATTAAATGTTTCAGAATTTGTTCATTTTGTTTTAAATTGTTGCATGTAAGGTGATTCAAAGTTTTTGTTATTAGTACAGATAATATCTCGTTAATAGCATGTAAATAAATTTATAATTAATAATAGTAACTAATAAATAGAAATCATACAAAAATAATTTTAAAAGGAGAGTCAATTACTCCTAAATCAACTCAAAATATAATTTAATATGAACATTTATTAAAAATAATAAATTCATAAATAAATTATTTGTTTCAGGATTTAAATGGGACTGAAACTATTGATGCATTGAACTGTACAATGACATTAATGATGCTATTAACAACATTGGATGCCTTATTTTGCAATTTATTTGCATTTTTACATTAATTTTCAGTTATTCTTGCTTTCATTGGAGGATTTAAGAGGAAAATCTTAAATATAATTATGTGATGTATTTTAAATCTTAAATATAATTATGTGATGTATTTTAACTCAGATAACCACTTAATTGGTTTTTTGTGTTTGTTTATGTTTATGTTGTATGACTCCTCTAATGTGATGATGTTATGATGTATCCAAAAATCATCTTCTTAACCTAATTATTTATTTATAATCATTTAATGAATGTAATAATCCATCCCATTTCAATTCACTAGCCCTATTTTTAAAATATTTCTTCAATCTTTAACACAATATTAAAATAAATGATTTTTAATTAAAAGGTGTTTGTTTGATATTACAATACATACTGGAACTATTTTGATGAAAGTAACATTTATTGATTGAATATTAATTTATTAAATTGAATTATAACATTGGTAACTTAAAAGAAGCATGTTGCAAAATGTTAACACAAAAGGTGGGTGGAGTTTAATTTAATTTAATTTAATTTAATCATTAATACTGCTATAACTTGGGGTTCTGCAAATTATTTAATGGGAGATCAGGTTTATTGAAAGTGTTCGGCATTATAATGTTAAACTGCGATTCAAATATACAGTCCAACGCTATTATAATTATATTATAGTAATAGTTCATATTAAGTTACATATTTAAATATATAAATAACTAATTTATTTATTAATTTGCTTATTTATTAATGCCCAATTGAACTTTAAAACAAAAAAGGCGTCCAGTTTCGCTGCGACCAGAACTACTGCTTGACCAGATGATTATAACTAATTAAGTGTTATAAATGACGAAGGTGAAGTTGGTATAATTTGCATCGGTATAAGATGTTGTATGACCTAATTATTAAAGATCTCTGGATATCTGGATCTTCGCTTTCCAACGTTTGGAGTGCCTTCTCCTCGTCATCCTTGTTTGTCCAAAAATTTAATTTAATTTAATTTAATCATTAATACTGCTATAACTTAGGGTTCCACAAACTATTCAATGGGAGATCAGGTATATTGAAAGTGTTGTAGTTTTTCTGAAAGGTCTTTGAATGTTCTATTGAAATATTTGAATCAAAGTATGGCACAAATCAGAGCTCCGTGAAGAAAGCGCTTCAAACAATGGAAAGAGAAGATGTGAGCAGCTGGAGGCAGTTTTAAAACGATTTCAAGTCGCCTTGTACCGGTCCGCTACAGTTGTGTTATAGATCTTCGAAAGGTTGAAAGCGAAGATAGAGAGATCTGAGGAGCTTATATAATAAGGTTACAGAAAGACTTACACCGGGGCGCCGTAATTGTTTGTGAATTTTCTGAAAGCCCATTAAAGCAGATATTTGTAAATAGAATTTTAACACAAATTATAGTGACGTGAAGAAAGCGCGCCAATCGATGGAAAGAGATGTGAGCAGTCAAGGAGCAAGATTAAAAAAATTATAGAACGTCTTGTACCGGTCCGCTTTAATTGAGTCATAGATTTTTTTAAAGGTCTTTGAAAGTTCTACCGAAATATTAGAATCAATTTTTCGCAAAAACCAGTGTGACGCATTTGATGCATCTATATTCTATATTCTATATAAATAAAAATGCAATGTGTGTTTGTAACATGCAAATGTTCTCTGAAAGTGCTTGACCAATTGCTTTGAAATTTTGACACAACATAGTGCTCGATCAGGGGAGTGTTTGTATGTAGGTTTCATATATGTGCCACAACTATATCGTGATAAAAATACGCTTTTTTCGAAAATCCGGCCATCTTGCCACGATAACGTCACGGCATGATTTATATAAATAAACTTTAGCGAGACATTAAAAAGCTTAAAATATCGTAATAACTCAAGCAAATTTGTGAAATTGTAAAAATAAACATAGTAGAAAATTTTTTTCTTATAAAATTAATAATCAGACCGAGCCACAGCAACGCGTGGCTGGGCACTACTAGTTTATAATAAGGTTTTAGAGCGCCTTCTACCGGGGCTCTAGCGTTGTCTTTTAGATTTTGTGGAAGGTATTTTAATGTGCTATTAGAATGCATAAAAAGATTTTTGGCACATATCATAGTGAGGAGAGGAAAGCTTGTCTAATGATGGAAAGACCTCATGTGGGTTGCTGGGAAACGTTTATAATAAGACCATAGAGCGTCTTAAACCGATGCCACATAATTGTATCGTATATTTTCTGAAAGGGCGTTTTGCGTTCTTTTAAAATATGTTGATGAATTTTTCGCTGCCTCATTTTGTGACTTTGGTGACTTGCACGACATCAGTCTGCTCAAGCAAAAGATGCTTAACGATAATTTAAATAATTTTTCTAACTAAATTATGTCATATTATAGTGATCTGAACTATTTCTGCTATATACCTTTTGTTAGAATTAGAAATATTTGTTAAATTTAACGCATTCGTTATCTTCGGTTCGCAATGTAAACAAATTTTAGGGAGATTTAAATGATTAAAAATCAACCGCTTATGATAAAAATGTGCGGTTTATTTTAAAAATAGTAGACACTCTAAGGAACGTGGGCATCTAGTTTTGGGATATCTAAAAAATCGAGAACATTTATTAATTAATTAAAAAGCGAATAAAGCCGATTTTATGGCCCGTCCCAGAGGCTTTCAGACGAAAGAGTTAGATAAATGAATTCCCCTTAGAAAGACCTTTCAAAAAACATATAACATGTACTTTTATCCTAAATCAGAAAGGTCAGAAATACCTCCCCAAAGTTGCGACTTTCGTCTCTTTTTTTAAAAAGATAATTCAATGCAGATTCTGAATTCGTTTTTTTGCACAAAGCTCCGTTTTCCGGAAATCGGCTTTGAGCATCGGCCACTTGTACTAAATTTGACGTTAAAGATAAAAAAATGTTATATCCACCTCATTTCCGTGATCATTATTTATCAGTTAAAAAAGAATTTTGATTCTAGCTCTTTCCGTTCCGGAGATATAGGCGTTAAAAAAGTCGAAAGTTTGCCAACTTCTCCGTCGTACTAAACCAACTTGCGTCAAATCAAAGAAAGAAGGAAATCGATTCGCTTGAATGATCACAGCCAAACCAAAATTAAACTTGAATTTAAAACCTGGGAATTCCTTACCGATCTACGCCATACGAAAAGTTATGATAATTCGAAAAAAGTCCAGTAATTCTCGTTAATTATTTTTTTTAATTTTTACGACATAATAGAATTACTTCCAAATCAATTATTTATTGCTAAAAAAATCTAAATAAAATGGCGTGCATTTTCACAAATACCAAAAAATATATAAAAATAAGAAAAAGACATTGTGCATATTTCGTAATTACATTCCAATATCTCATCATTTGTTAACTATGGAATTTGCTTGAAATTCAATTCAGTTATCAATCTTGGTAAAATCCATATTAAACTTACTATATGGTTCATAGCTATTAGCTATAGCTAATACTTGTAAAAATTACTCTAATCGGTTTCTGGAAGAAAGACCCTTAGAACAGCTTTAACCTTATTCTCAGGTGCCCTAATTCACAGGTATTCATTTATGAGAAGATCAATATAACTCAATGTCTTTATTAATGACTGAAAGGAGTCCAAAACCAGTCAAAAGCAGGATAAAAAGAAGTGAAGCGAAAACAAAAGAACCACAACAATGAAAGTCAAAGTCATGGAATGCAAGTGGTCTTATCAACCTCCCTCATTTAATTTATCACACAGATAATATATTAATGAATGATATATTGTTGAATAATATGTTGATGATGTGTAATATTTTGCTTGAGAAAACAATGAATAACTTCTTTTGTATATGCAATTGTACAATAACCAAATAAGTATTCAAAAACATATTAGTATTTCCATAGTGACTTACATTACAAACTGCTAAAACAACTGCTATCAGTCTTAATAGAACAAATAAAGCTTAACAGAACAATGTTTGGAATGAGAAAAAACTGCATTTTAATATTTTTAATAATGCGTTTTAGTCATCAATATGTTGTTAGCATTCTAAGGATTGGTTGTGGCTGAGGCCTTGATTTCATCCTCAAATTTTTCTTTGAGGTTGCTTAATTCAATATCCTAAAAACACAAGACTTGCAATCATAAAGATTATATAAAAATTAACTGAGCTATTTAATGGATAAATGTTACTTATTAATAAATAATATTTATTGCTAATTAAATTAATAAATTATGAGTTTGATATAAGTTTAAGAATTGGATTTACGTGCAATAAACTGACTTTATTGCCGCTGCAAATAAGGAATTTGGAGCGGTTGGTGACATTTGAGGAAAAAACATCAAATTTAGGGATACTTTTACGACAGTTAGTTTCAGCTTGTTTCAGAATATTTTTCCCTGTCTCTCCTATGACTGCAAAAATAGGAAGCATTATTATATCATTTTCAATTAAAATGTTATCAGTGGCTATCCTATAATTATATTAATGCAAATGCAACGTTTTATATTGCTGAATTTAACTAACAGATTAAAGAAACAATTCCTCCTTCTTTAAGTGCTCTTAGGAGTTCCTCAAAATATCTCCCACTGATCAGGTGAATATCTATAAATAATGTTGCTAACTTATGATTCTAGATAATATAATGGCAGTAATATTGTCATATATAATATGTCCACGTTACATAATTAGAGAATATTATTACGTGACCACATAATATAATTTCACATGGCAAAAATATAACAGATATCATAGAAAATATATATATAGCCACTGATATATATATATATATATATATATATATCTGGCAGGGACATCCGCTTGATCAACGGATGCGGCCCAGCCCCCGAGAGTGTCAGGATTCAGGGCCGAAACACTCGTAGAAGGGGCCATTCCTCTGAAGATCCCTGTCAGAACGCTCGTTCAAGAGTTTCTATCAATATATATATATATATATATATATGAGAGAGAGAGAGAGAGTGAACGGAGAGTGGAGAGTGAACGAGAGCCAGGATGAACCAGGGCAGACGGTCAATGCTGATTCAGTCATAGATGAAGATAGGTCAGCATTTGGGAATTCTCGAGACTTCCCTAGCAAAGAAATCCGGAACCCATTGCCTCAGGAGGAGGAGGAAGCAGAGGGTTGCTGTAGTAATCACACTGGCCAAGAACGGGGCAACGTAGATGGCAATGTTGCATTAATAGGCAGTAAGTGGATGAGTAGAGTTCCAAGGAGATCTTACTCAGTCCATGTTGCATTAATAGGCAGTAAGTGGATGAGTGGAGTTCCAAGGAGATCTTACTCAGTCCATGAACATAGAATTTTTCTATGGTTGTTTACGTTACCGGTCGGTTTATTATTGTGCGCTCAATTTGGCTTATTTCTGTCGCTATTGGTGATATATCAATTCACAAAATACATTGGCGGGTTTCTAATAGACCGAGTTTTCTAACCGCATATATTTTTCTCAAGTTTGAAGTCTGTTTTGATAGTAATTTGAGAAAGTTGTCCGAGGTGTGCACTCCCTTAATTACGCTCAACTATGGCTCGAAAAACAACTAAACAAGAAGAGAGTTCTGATTTGTTGGATGATAAAACATTAGACGGAATTGCCGACCGACTAAAGAGTAAATTACTCCCGGTGATTTCCCAGAAGATATGTGAGGAGGTGGAAAGGAGTATGATGAAATTTGTCTCAGAGGCGATAAAAAATGAGCTCCGGCCAATGATGGATAAAATGAGAATTATCTCTGAAGAAAATGCGAACCTTAAAATCAAAGTAGACCAGTTAGAAACACAGATGCGATCTAGCAACCTGGTCATTCACGGAATTCCAGAAACCTCTTTTGCAGAGGCGGCCTCAGCTTCAGTGGAGAGCTCAACCTTGACCGCTCAAAAGCCGCTACCAAGGCCCGACACTGTGGGGGCTGTGATAGATTGTTGCAAAACCAAGCTTGGCCTGGAGATAAAGGGCTCTGACATTGCAGCTGGGTACAGAATACCTGGTCCAAGAGGGGCACCTCGACCCATATTGGTCACTTTTGCAACTAAAATCATTAGAGACAAGGTTTATGAGTCGAGAAGGTTGTTGCGGGGTCGGGTTGATGGTCCCAGGGTCTATATTAACGAACATCTAACCAAACTAAATTCAGAGATCTTTTCAAACGGAAGGAAACTTTTCAAAGGAAAAAAAATCTTCTCAGTATGGACAAGAAATGGCTATGTCTTCATAAAACAAACTGAATCGGACAAGCCAATTAAAATCTCAACTTCGGAGGAGTTGAGTAGATTTCGCTGAACAAATCCTCAACTTGAAATAATGGGGATCTTTAGTTACTATTTACTTTTGGTTGCATTGCTGATAAAGAAATCAATAGAATTTCTGTTTCCAATTCAATTCGTGTGTGATGTCTCAATAGGATCGTTGACATGACTGAAACAAATTTTTCCGACCCCAGTCCTCTACACGAATCTGAACCGATAAACTCCTTCTGCTTGGAAGATACGTTGGTTGATCCGAATATTGATCCAGATGTTAATTTGCTTTGTTCTTACTACCTAGAAAATAAAACATATGTCACCCCGGAGGAGTTGGGGGGCGCCACGGATTTGGCGTCTTCGAGGTATTTGTCTCTGCTACACGTGAACTGCAGAAGTCTTCGAAACAAGATTACTGATCTTTCAATGATCATACATCAAATCAAGCCAAAGATAGTTGGACTAACTGAGACATGGCTTGACGAATATCACTGTAACATTCAATTGCCTGATTATACTGTTGGATCCCTAGATCCAATAAATTGAAGAATAATTAAAATTATATTGCCGATTAATTAATTTAATAATTAATTAAATTTAGTGGCAATATAATTTGAGAATTAATTGATTGGTGCTATTCAGACTCTTTGGTTATGTACCTTGACAAATGGATTTATCTCGGAAAGTAGAGCGAGAGTTAGAGAAACAGCAGATTTCAAGACTTAATCAATTAAGCATTGCACACCTTCCAAGGCATCTGACAACTTTCAATAAACCTGACCTTCTATAATTAGTTTGAGGACCCCGGGTTATTACAATACTTTTACTCACAAACATCGAGTGGGAAGGAAAGGAGGTGGCATTGGCATCTTTATAGATAGAAATCTTGAATACTCTATTTTTGAGGATGAGGTGCCAACCATTACTTCTTTCGAATTTCTCATCATCAAAGTCAAGTTTAATAGAGTCAAAGATGTCACCGTTGGAGTTATTTACCGACCTCCAGGCTCAAACACCACCTCATTCAACGATGAACTTAACAGTTTCCTCCGGCACTTAACTAGGCCAAATAGAGATATATTTCTAATGGGAGACTTTAATATCAATATTGCTAACAAGTCGATTCCGGGCGCCTCAGAATTCCTGAATACTATGGCCTCTCAGTTTCTATTGCCTGCATTCATAAAGCCCACTAGAAAATGCCTAACCTCTGCTACAACAATAGACAATATTTTTACCAATTATCCGTTGAAAAACTGCACAGCTAAAATCTTGATCGATGATATATCCGACCACTTCCCAATATACCTCACAACTGATCTCTCACATCGTGTCGCAACAGAAACTCATTATTTCAAAAGACAAACGGACAGAGAAAATGAATTTGGAAGGATGCTGGCCGAGTTGGATTGGTCGGATATTGACGAAGCATGTCATGGGGAAAACGTGTCAAAGGTATATGCAAGATTTTTGGACAGATATTTGGATGTTTATAATGCTCACTTTCCCTTGGTCCGCATCCAAATAAATCCCAGAACAAAAAATGAATGGATGACACCAAAGCTTTTGAAACTGTGTAGAAAGAAAAATATCCACTATAGAGCCTACGTGAAAAACCCAACCCAGAGGAACAGAAACAAGTTTATTAAAATAAGAAACCAGTTTAAAACTTTGAAAATAGAATCTGTCAGACACTATTATTCCAACAACTTTACCCAGTATCAAAACAACATGAAAGCAACATGGAAATTAATTAACATTCTTGTAAACAAGCAAGGAAATGAAAACCCATGCAGAGAAATCTTGACTCAGGATGGCACACTCCTCACTTCTCCCTCTGACATCGCGAACCACTTCAATGACTACTTTGCAAACGTTGGATCTGATCTGGCTGGACAAATACCGGCACATCAAACCTCATTTGACTCTTACCTACGCCACCCCTCAATCCAGTCCATGACAACTTCACCAATTACTCCCAATGAAATTATCAACCTGGCCAAACAAATTAAAGTTACACACAGCTGCGGATTCGACAATATCGACCCTTGTCTTGCCAGAAAGTCCATACAACACATTGCGTTCCCCCTGGCCTCAATAATAAACCACTCGATGCTCTCTGGAGAGTTTCCGGACCAGCTGAAGAGTGCCAAAGTTATCCCAATTTACAAGGCAGGCAGCAAAAACATCACAGCAAATTATCGGCCAATTTCAATACTGAACTATTTCTCAAAATTCTTTGAAAAAGCGATGTACAATAGGCTTTATAAATACTTAACCCAATTCTCCATGATAACAAGAAATCAATTTGGATTTAGAGAGGGACATTCCGCGTCTATGCCACTGATCCACCTACACACAAAAATTACAGAAGCACTCGATCAAAAGAAATACCCAATTGGAATATTTCTTGACCTATCAAAGGCTTTTGATACAGTTAATCACTTAATTCTCCTTAAGAAATTAGAATATTATGGAGTGCGCGGACCTGTTCTATGTTGGTTTGGGAGCTATCTAAAAAATAGAACCCAACTCGTCTGTTTCCAAATTGAGCTATCGACAATCAAATCCATCTCTTGTGGAGTACCCTAAGGCTCTATCCTGGGACCACTCCTATTTTTGATTTATGTTAACGATATTTGTCAGACTTCTACGTTTTTTGAGTTTATATTATTTGCTGACGATACCAATACCCTCGTTACTGGCGATAATCTAAACAATCTCATGAGCTTCATAAACCGCGAAATCGATTGTCTATTCACCTGGTTCTGCGCGAATAAGTTATCTGTTAATTTAAATAAGACCAATTATATGATATTTCATCACCATAACAAAAAGATTGTCTCCGATCACAAATTGTATATTAATGGAACGATTATTAACCGAGTGAGGTCTTGTAAATTTCTTGGCATTTTATTGGATGATAATCTCACTTGGAAAAATCACATCAATCTTATTCATTCGAAAATTTCTAAAAACTGTGGTGTTTTATCTCGGATCACTGGATTCATCAATGGGAGTACCTTGCTTACCCTTTACTACTGCCTCATTCATCCATATTTATCATATTGTAACATAGTCTGGGCATCTACTTACCCATCCCGATTGACCTCTTTGGCCAGCGCTCAAAAAAAATCACTGCGTGTTATCTTCCATCGTCATCCCTTTTCATCGTCGACGCACTTGTTCATCAGCCATAAAATTCTCAACATTTACAACATAAACACATTCCAAATAGGCATATTTATTTATAAATATTTTAACAACATGTTACCGTCATTTTTCGAGGACTACTTTGAAAGGATTGGCGGAAGCCACTCCTACAGTTTGCGCAATATTAATGACTTACGTTCGGATACTGCCAGAACAACTTTGAAATTATTTGCTATCAAATGCCGTGGTCCTCGAATATTTTCTGAAATACCTATAGAGATAAAATCATCTACCTCGACCTTAACATTCAAGAAACCATTTAAATCGCATTTACTCGGTACTCAAGATATTACTTCAAACTCTCATAAGCCGCTAAAATGAACTTTAATATAAAATAGCCATGGAATCTTAACTTGCTCTTTTTTGTGAATAGGTTGCTCATCTAGCGGGAACATTGTTTCCTTCGGGCATCCTTTGGTATCATTTACTCGCGGTTCTTATATTGTTACTTGCATTATATTGATACCAAGAAAACAATAAATCAAATCAAGGCGATTCAATCGGTCAAAATGGGGACAAACGAAGGCGGTCCCATTCATGTGCTCTATCTCACTCCATTTCTTCAAATGATGATAGAGGATCAAGGTCAAAATGTTATCACAGACGATACAGGAGTAGATCGAGATCAAGAAGCCATGACAGATGCAGATCTGATATATACGATGATAGGAGGAGAAACAGTAGGAAGTCCTTGTCAAGAAGGAAGAAGCATGCTGATGATAAGGAAGAACAAATTGCGAAGTCAGCAAGACAGATGGAATGGTGTCCATTCGACAGAGGCAAGTCGTTGGTAGAAGAACACTACCAAGAAGACGCAATGCCAAAACCAGCAATAAGATCTACACGCCATCTCAGTCCACATAAGCGTCTTGTGATCGACGCAAGCAAGATCTATAATTATATATGAGGGGGAGGTGTTGTGGATAATGTGATAATATTGTAAGAATTTATTATTACTTAAGTTTATTATGATAATATTCAGAATCTTTTTGAGGTTAGTGCAGTGGCACATTCTTGGTAATAAAATAGCTTAGTATCTCCAATTCCCAATTAGCAAGTAATTCAAGATATAACAGTTAGAGAAACAGCAGATTTCAAGACTTAGACATTTGAGCATTGTACATCTTCCAAGGCATCTGAACACTTTCAATAAACCTGACCTTCTATAATTAGTTTGAGGACCCTGGGTTATTACAATATTGTTGGATCCCTGACATTAATTAATTAGTTAATATTCAGAATCTTTTATTTCGAAGTCGTATCTAGCGATTCGAGTCATTAGGCAGTTCCGATCAAGACAAGCAATCGACCAGATCTCCTAAACATCTTTGCCATTAGTTTATTCCAATAAAGTTATCCTTACGTTAAATAATTCATCAGACCCCTAGGTTACAATAATATATTAATATTTTAAGAACGGTCTCACCCACTTCTGCAACGATGTGTGTGGTTTATGATGACATCAAAAGCATTTTCTTGTCTCTTTATAAACTCAATTCCATCTATTATGGATTGTTTCATTGAATTTTGAATGATGAGTTCAACTTTAGGATGTTCCAAATAACCAGCCAATGAAGGAAAATAAGTGCAGTAAAGTTCATAAATTTCCTGCATTTGAATATGAACAAGTTGTTTGGGATGCACATTAAATATAAATTCTCATTAAATTTTTAACCAACACTTTTTTAATCAAATTAAGCTAATTGGGATATAAGATATCAATTGAAAAATTAGGTCTTTACTTTTAATTTAGGAATCATGACAATAAATTACATGTAATATATATCAAATAACATTATAAGAACAAACCTTATTTGACTCAAAGACTGTAATATTGAATTCTGCAAATTTTTTGTCTTCCAGTAATTCCAACAATCTTTTCACAATTCTTCCTGTACCTATTCCAATCAACAAAATCTGCAGGAAAACAAATTTAACTAATTTTTATGCCAAGAAAGAATTCAACAGTTTTATTGGATTTTCCCATTTTCACTGCCTTGTAAAAGCTCTGTGTTTTTTTAATCACAAAGACTATTTTAAATTAAATTTAATATATTCAACTTATTATAATGAATTCATTTCCTTATTATGTTCCTGTTTATCTACGAACTAACTAAATGCTAATTTATCAACTCACATCCTTTTATCAATTTGCCTTCACACATTAATCCACTCACATTTTTTGGATTTGGATGACTAGAGACTTGAACTTTGGACAGAATTTCCAGTTCACTAATATAATCTCTTTCTCTTTCATAGATGACGTCATCAATTGTTAACTCTTTGCCATGCACATGCCTAAGTAATGCATTGAATATGAAGGACAAATACGTCGTAGAAAATGCAATTATTATCTTATTATTATTTATGACCTTAACTTAATATTATTATTATTATTATTTATTACCTTAACGTATTATTATTATTATTATTCATTACCTTAACCTTAACTTTCATGGCTTGTTTAGAAACAGTTGTTGTTATTTGATTTTAAAAAATGTGCTTCTGTTGCTATTCACTTGAAATGCATATTTTCAGTGTTTTCAATGTTTTTCAAGAAAATCTCATGATAATCTTATTTTAAATTTTGTACATGTTTGATTGTCGCTATCATCTGTTATCACCTAATAACGTTATTGATAATAAAATAATTTAAAAAGTAAAAAAATTAAATTAATTTAATTTGTTAAAATTAAAAATCCAGCTGGATGAGACAAGTTAAAAGTGAAAATTTAAAATTTTGTAAGTAAAAAGTTTCCATTGAAACAAATCACTCACGACTCTTGGATCTTTACAAGACCTTCACCAATTATTTCCTTTTGGAACAGAACTTTGGCCTTCTGTTAAATTAATTGTTTTATTTTTTAATTAAAGTTGTGCTGTTGTTTTGTTATTCATGTAATTTTTTTACCTTTTCCATGGTTTTTTATTAACTATTAATAATCTTATATAAATATTCGATCATTAATATCATAAACCGAAAGATATCAAGATGAGCCGTAGGTAGTTTAACCAGTTAGAAAATAGAATTTCTAATATAAGAATTTTGGACCATTGTTAGGCGTTATTGTGGGCAGCCACTAAGTTGTTTATAGCATGCCGTGGATTTCATGGTAAATGTCTCATTCGGTAGCAATACATTCAATCGCGCATTACAATAGAATCAGTTCTTAGAATAACTGAATGGTCATTTTTTTAGCAAATGGTCTTATTTGGTACCTGAAGTCCTGAGAGCATGAACACCCTTTTCTACTGCATTGTATAGAATCTATAGAACATACAATCTTATTGAGCTATTTCTGATTCGCAGGGTTAAAACCGAGAAGCTTCACGTTTGTCATTATAAATATCATAACTATAATATCAGAGGTAATTATGAAAGAAGTCTAGAAAACTTTTATAAGTGCGTAGAGATTTCCTAATATCTTAAATCTGCTCACTCCACCAATCCAACGAAATTTGGTTATTCATAAAACATGATTGTATGCCTCCACCCATCCATCCAGATGGCCTTTCTTTCTTTCACAAAAATAAATTTAATTTGTTTTCATTTGTTTTAAGTGCATCCACCGTTCTGCCTACCAATTCTCTACTCTACAATTTGTTTGTTAAAATCTAGCCAAATTATTTTAAATAATGTTTTTAATGCTCGTTAAAATTTGTGTGCGAACTATGTGACTGGTCATTATTTTTCAACTTCATTATTTCTTTAATCATATGAGTATGGTTCCTTCATACGACGATATAAGTATTCGATGCCCAGTCTGCAAGCCATGGAGCACTTTGCAATTCTTTGGCTCGATTAAGGAGTTCGTTATAGGGAACTCAAGAGATTTGCTGAATACAAATATAAACAAAAACCTTCTTAATTCATCGCAACCATGAAAAACATCAGAAGGACTGATTTTGCCGCCATGTTTCGTTGGTCTCAGTTCTTTATATTTATTTCAACTTGAATTACGTATACTTCTATGAAAGAAAGCTGAAGAATTGAAACAAATTGTGCCAAATTATTATCTATTTTAAGTGTCATTGCATAACACGCATGACTTATATTGTTGGCTTGAAAAGTTGAATCTTATCAAATTCATTTCGAACATCTAGCTACAAGTCATTGTGCGAGGTTATTACTCTGGGGAAAACCCTTCACAAACTCTGCCACAATCCAAATAAATTATTCGAAAACTTTATTTTTTTGTTTGTAATTACCAGTATCAAACTGATAAAATTATTTTCTGTACGAAAAAGATATGCCTTGAGTCGTTTATTACATAGATTTTGGTCCCCTTAAACTACCACATTTACTTTTTTTAAAGTTTTGAAATCGCATTTTGTAACCGTTATTTAATTTTAAAAATTGAACCCGTTAAATTGTATTCAAAATATTTCCGTTATACCTGAAACAAAATGATGATATTCTTGTTTTGGGACGAGAATAATATTATCAGCTATGTCTATTTAACGACCATAATTCTGACATACAAAATACAACATGTCTATGAACCTTGGGAATGGGAGGAATGAACTTATTTTTAAAAGTTAACTTCCAATATTAAAACCAACTTTAATAAATTTGAATTTAGTAAAACAAAAATTTTATGCATAAAATTGCGCTTAAAAAGTCACAAAAACAGCACTTACAAGATCCCAAAAAATCTTCCTGTTCTGGGCATTAAGTTGCTGCCAGAAGTGGTTAAGACGCCAAGAAACGATTAATCCATTGCCAACAGAAGACAAAATTTGCACATGGCAATCTTCACTCAACTCGGCATCGGGAACTAGACCCATGAACTCCAAACAGATAGTGGTTGGGAAAAGGGAGAAGTGAAATTGGTTAAGGGACCAAGAGTACTTGGTAAAATCTGTGGATGGCCGAGAATTCATAAGGAACCGTCGTTTCCTCTTCCCAAAAAAGAGCGGTAGTTATTGTAATAACCCGGGGTCCTAATTATGGAAGTTAGGCTTATTGATAAATGTTTAGATGGCCCTTGGAAGATATGAAATTAGACTGAAGTATTGAACCGCGCCCTAACTTTTACGTTCAGGGGTATTTTTATAATTAAAAGATTCTGAACATTAATGTGCTTAATTATGGAATTAATTAATCGCAATTTAACTAATTAATTATCTAGGGCCAGGGTTGCAACATTATGATGTCTGCCCGAGCATTTAGGAAGTACTACAGAATCACTCTCAGCAGCAACTCCATCAGATCAAGATGAAAAACTTGCATCACATCAGTAAGGAACCCCTTTAATGCATGGAGAGAAGAGCCCACTACACTATATGGAAGGACCATCAAACCTCCCAACAGATACGGGTTTGGCTAAACTCGGGAAGGCAGAGTGTTTATATAACATGACAATTATAGTTTTATAATAAGATTAAGCATCTTTCGGGATGCAGATCAAGAATTAGTTTATTAATAAATTCTATCACACATCAGCTTGCATCTACTAGTGAAATAAATGCATAAATGAACAAGGCTTAAATACGACGGTCAAATTATCAAAACTTTTGAAACTATGTACCAACTTGCATCCTCCGACCGCTATGTCAATTGGATTATTCTGAGAAAAGCCCTTGTCCGGGTTGCTGAGGCTAGAGGACTCCTGAGAACTTGCTGGTGGAATTAAATATTCGTGAACAGACAAGTTATTGGCTGTTTCTCCTCTAATCAAAAGAAAAGAAGAAATTACATAAAGCACAAGTAGCACATTACGTGTCATCCATTAATAACTTTCAAGTTAAGCCGTTACCATCATGATTCAGGCAGGGATGCGTGCTCTAGATCATTGCACAATAAAAACCAGCTGCTGAGAACTCGCCGGTAGAATTAAATATTCATGAACCTGCTATTCTGGTATGGAGTTCAGGTATGGTACGGATTGTCGCGAAGTTTAGAGGCTAAGCAAATTTTTCCAATGATATCGATGGTCGCCATCAGTGTTTTTAGTTATCGCTTGAAAATGCATTCAGTGTTAAGAACTTGAATCAAATATTGACCCAAGCATCACTCACAATTCATCAGAAACTTCTTCCACGCGGCCACCTATCGAATCGACCAAAAATCATAGGGGTCGAAAGTAAGTCTCATATCTATTTGTTATGCTCAAAATAGAGGTTCAAATCCCAAAAATACATACAGTTTTAGAAAAAAGTAGATTCAAAATGAACCCATAGAGTTCAAAATGCATTGTAAGTTGCGCTAAAACATTTCCTTTATCTTATTACTTAAAAGTGAATATATGTTTGTGATCTGTTTTGGGGAACTTCAAAATTATTCACAAATAAAAATGAAAGTATTAGTACACTTGAAATTATACCAACTTGCTTTCAACCAAGAAAGTGTTGAGTTTTTATGTTTAAAAACTTGTTTTGTTAAACTTGTTTTGTTAAAATAGTTCGAATTATTGTTTTAATGTTTTTTGGCCCCGCCCTTCCTCCATTGTTGGTTGTTTCTCGGTGTGTAAATAAAGTTACCGCAATAGGTTATGGGACCAGAGCACCAGCGTCATACGAACATAAGGAAAAACCGTCGAGATGCCCCCTGCTACATTTAATGAGCTAAGCCCCACCCCCCTTGTTAAGAATTGCATAATTAGTCCCGCCTATAACAAGGTATAGCGAGGTATAATATATCAGCGATGATTGATCCCTGGAGAGTCCTGTGTTAAATAAATTGAATGATATGTTTTTAAGAAACCCTAACCCTATCCAAAACCCTAACCCTACCCCTAACCCTACCCTTAACCCTAACCCTACCCCAAACCCTAACCCTACCCCTAACCCTACCCTTAACCCTAACCCTAACCCTACCCTTAACCCTAACCCTATCCCTAACCGTTTTTCGTTTAAAATTCAATTAATCTTCGTTGTTCTCACCAACGATTTCATAATGATATGCACGGGGGGTGGAGCTACACTTGCTCGTTAGGGAGGGGCTTGGATATTTATGAATATGAGGGGGCAACCTGACGGTTTTACCCGAACATAATAACAAAGTGCGTGAGCATAATAACAAAGTGGATCAGAAAATAAACAAAAACAATTATTTGCATCCACCCCACAGAAGAACAAAGAAAGGCTCACAAAGAAATCTCAGATAAATTCAGAAAGGCTAACAGTTATGTCAAATCAGTTATAGCCAATGCTGTCTCAGAAGAAACCTACCAGAAAATCGTGGATAGGGAGACTGCAAGAGAAGTCTGGGAGGAGCTGAAAAGAAACTTCGAAGCATCAGCCAAAGACCAACTTTTCCAAATTTTCAGTGAGTTTTTTTAGTTTTGGATGGATATCAAACGTAGATGTCTCAGGCCAAGTAGCTAAACTAAAAACACTGGAACGAGCTAAATAGTGGTCTTCAAGAAGCAGGAGAAAGGAAACTACCAGAGATGTTGCTCATATGCAAACAAAACCTGGGAACTGGTTGATTTACCAGAAAGAACAAAAATCTTGCCATGTAAGTGGGTCTACAAGACTAAGTATGACTCTGAAGGTCAAATAGAAAGTCACAAAGCAAGATTGGTTGTTAAAGGTTTTTATCAGAAAAAAGGAAAGGATTATTTTGAAACATTTAGTCCAGTTGCTAAAAGTGGTACAATTAGAACTTTACTAAGTGTTGTAGCTGCAGAAGTCAATGATGCAGTTTGATGTATCCACAGCATTTTTATATGGAGAACTTGATGAAGACATTTACATGCAACAACCAGAGGGATTTGATGATGGTTCTAAAAAGGTATGCAAACTCAAGAGAAGTTTGTATGGACTAAAGCAAGCTCCGAGATGTTGGAACAAACGTTTTGGAAATTTTTTGTTGAATCTTGGTTTTGTGAAAAGTGATGCAGATCCTTGTCTTTTCATTCAAAAGAAAAAGCATAGCAAAATTTTAGTTGCTTTGTATGTCGACGATGGAATTGTTGTAGAATCAGATCTTAGAGATTTCAAGCAGAAATTAGAGAAAGAATTCAAGATTGTTGCTAAACCAGCTACTTTCTTGGAATTGAAATCAACAAACAATCTGATGGCTCAATAAAAATCACTCAGAGGAACTTTACTCAAAAGATTCTAGAGAAATTTGGAATGGACAAATGTCGCCCATGTCCCATTATTAAATCTGAGAAGGCAGATGAAGTCCGTGATGATCAAAACGAGATCACATTTCCATACAGATCAGCAGTAGGCGCATTAATGTACCTAATGACAAGTACAAGACCTGACATAGCATATGCAGTCAGTATTGTTTCTAGAAACCTAGAAAACCCAACTAGAGATGATGTTGTAAAGGTTAAGAGGATATTTAGATATCGTCAGGGTACCAGAGATATTGGTATTACTTACAGCAGTTCTAGAACGAATGATACTTTGATATGCTACAGTGATGCTGATCATGGAGGAGACACCACCACGGGAAGATCTACATCAGGTGTTGTTTGTATTTATTCTGGAGGTGCTATCAGTTGGCTTAGTCAAAGACAAACGTCAGTAGCCATATCAACGACTGAAGCAGAAGTAGTTGCTGCAAGTGAAGCTACTAGAGAAGCTATTTGGTTGAAAAGATTGTTAGAGGACATCACTGGATATTCTAACAAACCAGAAATTTACGTTGATAACGAAGCTGCAATTAAACTAGCTGAGAATCCAGAATATCATAAAAGAACCAAACACATCAAGACAAGACATTTTTTCGTCAGAGAAAAAGTCACAGAAGGCGATGTGTGTGTCAAAAGAGTCTCATCAGAATTTCAGATTGCAGACATCTTGACAAAAACAGTTAGTGAAGAGAGGCTGAACATGCTGAAGGACAGAATGGGACTTAGATAATAATTCGGTGGATTTTATCAAAATGCGAAGGTGTTGAGTTTTTAAGTTTAAAAACTTGTTTTGTTAAAATAGTTCGAATTATTATTTTAATGTTTTTTTGGTCCCGCCCCTTCCTCCATTGTTGGTTGTTTCGCGTTCTTGGTGTGAGAATAAAGTTACCGCAATAAAACTAACTGTCGTAAAAGTTTCCCTAAATTTGATGTTTTTCCCTCAAATGTCATCAACCGCTCCAAGGCTATGTTTAAATTCCTTATTTGCACCCACAATCAAGTCAGTTTATTGCACATAAATCCAATTCTTAAACTTATATCAAACTCATCATTTATGAATTTAATTGATAATAAATATTATTTATTAATAAGTAACATTTATCCATTAAATAGCTCAGTTAATTGTTATTGTTGTAACCCGGGGTCTGATGAATTAATTAACGTAAGGATATCTTTATTGGATTTAACTAATGGCAATTACGGCTGGACGACTTGGTCGATTGCTTGTCCTGACGGAACTGCCTAATGACTCGAATCGCTAGATTCGACTTCGAAATAAAAGATTCTGAATATTAACTAAACTTAATTAATTAATTATTTAATTAATTAATTAATGTCAGGGATCCAACATTGCCCCCTCCTTAAATCTGTTCGTCCCGAACAGGCTGTTCTGTCTCGCCGTGGTATTTTGCTAATCGATTGCTGTGGACCACTTTCATTCTAGTCCTTGCTGATTTCTGTATGCGGTATACCACGTCGTTTATTTTCTTTATGATTCGGTATGGTCCTTCCCAATCTTTTTGTAACTTTGGCGACTTCCCTTTTTTTCGTTGGGGGTTGTATAGCCAGACTAGTTCATTTTCTTTAAAGCTTATATCATTGGCTTGCCTATCGTATCTCGCTTTGGCTTGATCGCTATTAACACTAATATTTTTCCGGGCAACCTGGTGTGTATCGGCCAATGTATTTCTTAGGCTTGAAACGTAGTCACATGCCGACTTAGGTTCCTCTGCTCTTCCGAACATCATATCGGCAGGAAGACGAATCTCCCTCCCGAATGTCATTTTCGATGGACTGATTCCTGTCGTTTTATGCACGGCTGTCCGGTAGGCCATAAGGAAAAGTGGCAGGTATCTGTCCCAGTCATCTTGCTGTTCACTTACCATTTTTGACAAATACTGTTCCATGGTCCTGTTAAATCTCTCGACCATACCGTCCGATTGCGGATGCAATGCAGTGGTTCTTGTTTTATGTATTCCAAGGTTTTCGCATAGCTCTTGAAATATTTTCGACTCGAAATTCCTTCCTTGGTCCGAATGTAACTCTAATGGCACCCCGAATCGACTAATCCAATTATTTACGAGAGCATCAGCTACATTTTCCGCCTCCTGATTTGGCAGTGCAAACGCTTCGGTCCATTTGGTGAAGTAATCGCTGATCACTAATATGTACCGATTTCCCTTCTTTGATGCAGGGAATGGTCCGGCAATATCCAAAGCTATTCTTTCAAAAGGTACTCCCACATTATAGGGTTGCATTAGTCCTTTAGTCTTCTTTTGAGGACCTTTACTGGTTGCGCAATTATTGCACTTTCTACACCACTCCTCAACGTCTTGTTTGTAGTGCAACCAGTAAAACCTCTCCCTCACCTTCCTGATGGTTTTATTCACTCCTAGGTGTCCACCTGAGGTTCCGTTATGGAATTCTTGTAACACCTCAGAGACGCGAGATCTCGGAAGTACTATTTGAAGGTGATAGTCGGTGCCATCCTCTGTTTCCCACTTCCTATGTAGGAGTCCATTACTAATTCTCAAGGAATCCCATTGTGCCCAATAGGACTTAGTAACTTCTCCGTGCTCCGCTATCTGTTGCCAATCTGGTTTCACCCCGGCCTCCATCCACTGTAGTATGGGTGCAAGTGCTTCGTCTCTTAATTGCAGATCTCGTAACCCGCTTTCTGTCCAGGGTTCGGGAGTCGTGATACGAATTTGTCGACATTCTTCGGTCTCCTGTTTTTTCTCCGCGTTGTTGCAGTGTCTGCAGTTAAGTTGACAAGGACGTCGTGATAGCGCATCAGCGTTGTTGTGTATTTGACCTCTCCTGTGTTCAATATTGAACTGAAAACCCTGTAGTCTTTCAATCCACCTCGCCATTTGACCTTCTGGGTTTTTAAAGTTCAACAGCCACCTCAGAGAGGCGTGATCCGTTCTTAGCAAAAACGGCTGGCCCAAAAGATATTTCTGGAAGTGTTTCATGGATTCTACTGCTGCTAATAATTCTCTCCTGGTTACGCAATAGTTTCTTTCCGCTTTGGACAGTGAACGGCTATAAAATGCCAGAACTTTTTCTTCGTTTCCAACCTGCTGGGAAAGAACTGCCCCGATTCCACAGTTACTGGCATCTGTATCGAGGATAAAAGGTAATCCGGGAATAGGATATGCCAGGATCGGTGCCGTTGTCATAGCTTCTTTCAGATTATCAAATGCTTTCTCACAGCTGTCGTTCCAGATAAATGGCTTGCCTTTTACAGTAAGCTCATGAAGGCTTTTTGCGATGTTTGAAAAGTTGGCAATAAATCGTCTGTAATAGGTACAAAGTCCTAAGAAGCTTTGAAGTTCTTGGATATTTTTGGGTACAGGCCAATTTTTTACTACCTCGATTTTATCTGGATCTGTACTAACACCTTCAGAAGACACGATATGGCCAAGGTATTTGACTTCTTTTTTAAAGAGTGAGCATTTCTTTGGACTCAGTTTCATGCCTGCCTCTCTAATCCTACTAAACACTTCTCGGAGGTTGTCTAAATGTTCTCCAAATGTTTTTCCGACAACAATTATGTCATCTAAATATACCAGGCATACTTTCCAGTTGAGTCCCCTTAGTATGTGTTCCATTAATCTTTCAAACGTCGCGGGGGCATTGCATAGCCCGAACGGCATGACAGTGAATTGCCATAATCCTTCACCTGTCGAGAAGGCCGTTTTTTCTCTATCGTCAGGATGTAACTCCACCTGCCAGTAACCACTTTTGAGATCTAACGTGGAAAAAATTTTTGATCCCGAGAGAGTGTCTAAAGTATCATCGATTCTAGGTAAGGGGTAGCTGTCCTTAAGTGTCATTTCGTTCAGCTTTCTATAGTCGACACAAAAACGAAGTGATCCATCTTTCTTTTTAACGAGTACCACTGGTGAGCTCCAGGGGCTATTTGACGGTTCAATAACCCCTTGGTCTTGCATTTCTTTTATCATTTCCTTGGCGTTTGCTCTTGTAGCTAACGGAAGTGGACGGGGGTTTTGTCGAATGGGTTTAGCACCGGCCGTATTTATTTGATGTTGCACGAGGTTAGTCCTACCCAAAGGGCTGTCTTGTTCAGCCATTATATCCTGAAATTCGCTAAGCAGCTTTTCCGCTTGTTGATAATCTTCTTTTTGTAGGGTTTTGTTTAAATCTTTCAGGAGATTGTCCACCAATGGTTTAGGCATGGCATCCCTTTTTATATGCTTATTTCCACTTCCATCTAATGTTAATATGTGTTCTAGGTTCCTGCAAAGTGCGATAGGTGTTCCTGCTTTGATCTGTTGTTCCTGGTCAGATAGATTCATTACCCTCAGTGGAACTCTGCCGGTGTTTAGCTTGACTAGTGCTCGTCCTATTAGTAGTCCTTGGCCAATGCCCGATTGATCTTCGACTGCTCCTATACCAAATTTTGTGTGGTCGCCCTCTAGCCCGCCCCAAATTAAACTTTCCGACTGTGCTGGGATGGTCTCGTCCTGCAATACTTTTACAAATGTGTCTTTAATTTCTGTACCCCCGTAATTTAAAGGAATCTCCATCGTTCCTTGTTGAAGGGTACCGCCCTTCATGTCAATGGAAATTCCATAGCGTCGCATGAAATCCAATCCCAGTATACATTCATCTGTTATATTGGCTATCATAAATTCCTGTTCGAATGACTTGCCTCCTAAATTCACTGTAATAGTTGTGGTTCCTTGAACTGGCACTAATTCTCCGGTGGTTGTTTTTAGCTTGTAGTTGTTGGTCGTTACTTTACTGTTTCCTGCCAACTTTGGTTGGACAATAGATGTAGATGCCCCTGTGTCTATTACAAGATTATATTCCTTCCCTCCAATTTTTCCTTTAACCTCTAGTGATGATCCTTTTCCCAATGCCGTAACGTGAAAGACGAGTGGGGCATTTCGAGTTTGCTGAAACGATCTTTGCCCCTTAAAATCAGAAGCTTCAGGTTTTTCTGATTTATAGGGCTCTCTCCAGTACTGCTGTTTTTTGGAGAAGGTCGTTCTACATTCTCGGGCTAAATGGCCTGGCTTGTTACACCTGAAGCACCTTGGTCTTCTATCTATTTCCTGGAATCTTAAGTTTCTTTGGGGCTTGCTGAAGTCATTGATTTGTCGGGCTATTTTTTTAATCATCTCTCTGTCTTTGTCATTATCTTTATCTTTCTCCTTGCCTCTGTTTTCCTGAGCTTCAATTTTCTTTACATTCAAGCTTTTTTGGATTGAGGCTCTTGCCGCTTCTATGGAGATTGCAAACGCCAATGCTTCATGGCTGGCCTTTATTCCATGAATTTTTAGTGCCATTTTGGTTTCCGCATCCCTTATCCCATCAACGAAGGCGTCAGTTACAATGTTTTCAATGAAATCTGTTGACTGTCCTGGATGGGCTAAGTATGCGAGCCTTCTGACATCAGCCTCTAATTCTTGGAGTGATTCGCCCTGTTTTTGCGTACGGTTTTTTAATTCGTTTTTATGTACTTCCAGCATGTGGCCATTCCCAAATCTTCTTTCCATTGCTTCTGCTATCTCCGAATAAGCTTTACAGTGCAGCATTGTTTGCAAAAGCTCGGCTGCCTTTCCTCGCAGTATCATTATCAGCTCTGTTGCTTTTTCCTCTTCGGTCCACTTGTTACGTTCAGCGGCAATTTCAAACTGATGTCTGAACACAGCCCATGGCCCTTGTCCGTCGAATAATGGTGGTCTTGTCGTTTTCTCTCTTCCATATGTCTCTGTTTTCGATTCATTGTATTTTTTAAATTTCTCTCTTTCTTTTCTCTGTTCTTCTTTTAGTCCATCTATTTCTGCTCTGACCTGTTTTCTTAAGTCGGCCATCTCCTGTTCCGTGTGTGATATGAGGTTGGCTACGTCAATTTTTACCTCTTCCCGTAGGACATCCATGGCTACCTGGAAGTTGGCTATATCGGATTTCACATCTGACCGCAAAATATCATTGTTGGATTGCATATCTGACTGCAGAGTATCAATGTCATATTTCATATCTGACCGCAGAGCATCAATGCTGCAAATCATATCTGACCGTAAAACATTATTGTCGGATTTCATATCTGACCGCAACGCATCAATGCTGCAAATCATGGCTTCCCAATCTTTGTGAACCCCAAATTCATACTCCGACGGATCGTGATTATTTTCCAAAAGCCATTCCTCGAGCCGTCCTTGTAGTTCGGCTTTTAGGCCAGTTGCGTCCAGGCCTCGATTCTTTAGTTCTCGTCTCAAATCGGGAACGCGCAAATCGTCCAGTATTTTAGGTCCCATTTCTGTCGTCAAAAACTCGCTGTCTTTACCTCTAGTGAATCGATATCTCTTTACGACGTTAAATCCCACTCCTGACACCAATGTTGTAACCCGGGGTCTGATGAATTAATTAACGTAAGGATATCTTTATTGGATTTAACTAATGGCAATTACGGCTGGACGACTTGGTCGATTGCTTGTCCTGACGGAACTGCCTAATGACTCGAATCGCTAGATTCGACTTCGAAATAAAAGATTCTGAATATTAACTAAACTTAATTAATTAATTATTTAATTAATTAATTAATGTCAGGGATCCAACATTATATAATCTTTATGATTGCAAGTCTTGTGTTTTTAGGATATTGATTTATGCAACCTCAAAGAAAAATTTGAGGATGAAATCAAGGCATCAGTCACAACCAATCCTTAGAATGCTAACAACATGTTGATGACTAAAACGCATTATTAAAAATATTAAAATGCAGTTTGATAGCAGTTGTGTTAGCATTTTGTAATGTACGTCACTATGGAAATACTAATATGTTTTTCAATACTTATTTGGTTATTGTACAATTGCATATACAAAAGAAGTTATTCATTGTTTTCTCAAGCATAATATTATACATCATCAACATATTATTCAACAATATATTATTCATCAATATGTTATTTGCGTGATAAATTAAATGATAGAGGTTGATAAGACCAATTGCATTCCATGACTTTGACTTTCATTGTTGTGGTTCTTTTGTGTTCACTTCACTTTTTTTTATCCTGCTTTTGACTGGTTTTGGACTCCTTTCAGTCATTAATAAAGTTATTAATAAAGACATTGAGTTATATTGATCTTCTCATAAATGAATACCTGTGAATTGGGGCACCTGAGAATAAGGTAAAACCTGTCCTAAGGGTCTTTCTTCTAGAAACCGATTAGAGTAATTTGTACAAGTATTTGTGACTATTAAATATAGCTAATAGCTATGAACCATATGGTAAGTTTAATATGGATTTTACCAAGATTGATAACTGAATTTAATTTGGAGCAAATTCCATAGTTAACAGATGATCAAATAATGGAATGTATTTTAATTACGAAATATACACAATGTCTATTTTCTTTGTTTTTATGTATTTTTTTGTATTTGTGAAAATGCACGCCTTTTTATTTAGATTTTTTTAAGCAATAAATAATTGATTTGGAAGTAATTCTGTTATATCGTAAAAATTAAAAAAATGATTAACGAGAATTGCTGGACTTTTTTTTTTAATTATCATAACTTTTCTTATAGTTTAGAGCGTAAGGATTTCCCAGTTTTGAAATTCAAGTTCATTTTTGGTTTGGCTGTGATCAGTCAAGCGAATCAATTTCCTACTTTCTTTGTTTGAAAGCAAGTTGTTATAGTTTCAAGAGTATTATTAATTTCAGTTTTATCCGAATTTGTGACATTTTTCAAGTCCTTTGTTGAATAATAAAATTATGTCCAATGATATGTAAAATAATTTTGAAGTTCTCCAAAACAAACCTCGAACATAAATTCACTTTTAAATAATAAAAGAAATGAAATTTTATAATGCACCTTACAATGCATTTTTAACTCTATGGGTTCATTTGAATTGACGGCCGAAGAGGACGAGCAAGCGACACTTTGCTGGCCCCCGCGGCGCGGAGGAGGTTCGAGGAGACGCGGAGAACGTCGGTGATATAGCAAGATTTGAAAAGGGTGGGGAATTTGCTGGAGGTTATGGAATTATTGAAGATTATTGCGAGGAACGGTGAGATGAAAGTTGATATTTTCTTTAGGAGCCAGGTGGGTATGGGGTCAAGCGAGCACTGTTGCTTTTTTTGGAGGGCATGAATCAGCCTTGTCTGAGTTTGTCCACTGGAACTATGAGAGTGGCGCCGGTGTGACCGGCGGGGCCGGAGGACGACGCGACCCGAACTTTCTCGATCTTGGAGGTGAAGTGATGCAGGAAGCTGTCTGCGATGATGGAGTGATTGGGGGGGAACCTTGCCTCTGCCCATGATGTTCATCGAGAGCCACAACTGGCGGGACAGGGCACAATAGAGCTCTTTTCTTTTGATGAGACGCCGATAGGCACAGACGGCCTCCTAACGTATCTTAGCGTATCCTAACGTATCACTCAACCTTGCACATTGCCTTGAAACTGGTGGCGAGCAGTAACAAATAAAGGTGGTTAGGTTTAGGGTCATAGTTCTTAAATCGGGGATATTCAATTAAATAGTAAATATATTTTTTTACTAAATATATTGAATTACATTCTTTTTGCTTTTGATACTTAGCGTGACAGTTTTCAAGCTACATAGCAAGAACGCGGTGTAATTTAATATATTTAACACCTAGGAACCTTGACCAAAAAATCAAAAAGACAATCGAGCCCTCTCAAGTTTTTAAATCAACTTTGTTTAAAAGTGCATTAGAGACTTTTGCTTTGAATATTTAATTCTAATAAATTTAAAATTTTGATTTCATTGGTTCATTTGGTTAATCGAAAAAATTTGTGTTAATATCATTCAAATTAAGTTAAGTTAATATCATGTTTCAAGAATTCATATTACCAAAAAAACAAGAATCAGAAACTTGTTTCAAGAAGGTTTTTCGCATCACTGAACTCTGCCTTAGTTCAACTCTTTTGAAACTAAAAGGCTGAACAAATGAAGATCCGTTATGATTTAACTCTGTTAGCCTACAATATAAAACATTGTAAGCTCTGCAATGATACTTGAAATAGATCCAAAAGTCCAATTTTAAGACGCAATTTCTTTTAATTCTTCCGTGTCGTTAATATTTTAAGATATATAATTACATATCAACGAACAATTATATATTACTTATATTATTTATTGATATTACATATAAGTTGAAAGAAATGTGAGGAATTAAAATCAACGAACAATGGCGGCAAAAGTTACCACTCTGACGATTTTTATCGTTACGATGATTGAAGCAGGTTTTTACGATTTATTGTCTTATTTGATTAATTATTTTTTAAATTGACTTAGGTCGACTAATTTTATTTATTCATCTTTTTGGAGACACCAAAATTAACAACACCACACAAATTGGAAAATAAAAAAAAATATAACGGTGAAACCAAAAGATGCCCGGATGGAATTATTCCCGCTGAGGAGACAACCTATTTAATGAGATAGAATTAGATCGATTATTGGCAGCACTAACGTTAACTTATTTAACTACAGCGGTTTATGAAAAATTCGAATTTTACGAGCAAATCAGGTACAACTTATATAATTTGCTGATAATTGATAATTAATAGAAAAATGTCTCAAAGTTGTTGCCTTCCTAATTCTCTAAATACAAAATTGATGTCTGAAGCAGGATTTATGATTTTTTAAATTTTATAATTTTATATGATCATTGAATAATTAAATTAATTATATTTAATTACAAAAATTTCTCAACTTTATTGTTGCTTTACCTTTTTTTCCTTTCCACTTCAATACTTTTTTCAATCATTTGTCAACTCTTTAATTAAGTTCAAATTTGATTAAATTGAGGTTCATTGATTAATGGAAATAGGGTTTTAACTATAATAATAATAGCAATTCATTAAAGGTATCTAATAAATTCTATTATCCTATATTATTTAAATTGGCGCTAGCTATTACATAAAGGTTAGTTAATATCTTTTTAAAAATTAAATACTTAAATAGCGATGAAGGTGGATAGATCCGTGTTCAGAGAAAATAATCCCGTTGACTTGGATTGCAATCATGGACTTGAAAATGTAACAAGAGTCAGATGGGAATACATTTCAACCTATGACATCAGAAGTGAAATCATCTACGACAGCCAATTTTCCAAGCAATTGAAAGATGGTTTTGAAGTCTCCTGTCAACCTCATCAAAAATTTATATCAATGTGCACCCTCAAACTGTGTCGAGCAAGGAAGGAAGATTCAGGAAAATATGTTTGCTCTGTTCAAGAGGAAAATATAACATTGTCTGATATAGATTTCCTGAAGTCCATCATCGAAATTGAATTAATAATAAGAGGTAATATTTACAATTCATTAATAAGAATAATAAAAACATGATTTTAATATTTTAATACTATGACACTTTAAACTTTTTTAGAGAGAAAAATTAATTAATTAATAAATGACTTCATTATAGGGCCGTTGCATAAAATGATGGTAGCAAGTCATGGAGATCCAGTGATTCTTCCATGCGAACATAACAGGAAAAATATAACAAGAACAAGATGGAGTCACATCTCACTTCAGGGTGTTTTAAATTACAATCTTTATTATGTGAATGGCAAGGCCACATCCACTCCTAATTATGATGGTGACTGTGGACCTCACAAACCTTATTGCAATTTGAAAATACTTCAAGCGAACAGGGAAAGTACAGGAAGATACATTTGCATGATTGGAGAATCACAAGAGTTTGAAAAGAAATATGGATTGTTTCAAATGACATATTTCATTGAAATACAACTTGTTCTTGGAGGTAACTTGAGATTTTTTGTGATCAATTTAATTTCGTTTATATTTTGTCATAAAAAATTAAAAAAACAGACTTTTTCAACGATAATGTAAATCTGTAGATCCAAATTATTTGGTAATTTTTATTTTAAAAATAGCAGTAAGGCACGTGATGTTTGACAGGTAAGTAAAGCCGGATAAGATTTAAAATGACAGAATTTTTCTTAAGTAAAGAGTGTTATTTATTTTAAGAAATTGCGAAATAATTTTCCACGCAAATAACGTGATAAAAAAATAAATTTTAAGATATTACTGAAATTTAACAAAAATTAAAAAAGTTTAAATTGATTAATAATCTTATCAATTAATAAATCATTTAATTTCCTCAACTCAAGGTCAAATATTTATTTAGTTATTATGGAAATGGCTATTTATTTTAAGTTAATAAATCAGGACCAATGTTTAAACATGTATTCCATTAAACTCTTCAGGTTTAACTAAATTGCATTATCAAATCCCTATAGCATTGACATGTGATAATGGTATGAATAAAGAACATGCTTTCATTGGAGAAAATGATTGCTATGGAATAGAAGCAGATGTTTTAAATCTGAAATGTTCTTTCAATTACTTTGGCAACATCAATTATAACCTTCTTCATCTCAGATGGATTGAAAAATATAAATTTAATTCATTGGAAAAGAAATTAAATTCATCACTAATAAACCATGAAGTGAAAGATGAAACAAAAATTATTTTAATTCAAACCAGCTTATCTGTTGCTTATGAGATGCAAAACTCAATATTTCAATGTGTTTTGGATGATACTTTGGTCAAACCATGTCAGTTGCAAGAATTCAGGATTCAATGTGAGGTTGATTGGTTGATTTAAGTATAAATTAATTAATAATGTTGGATCCCTGACATTAATTAATTAATTAAATAATTAATTAATTAAGTTTAGTTAATATTCAGAATCTTTTATTTCGAAGTCGTATCTAGCGATTCGAGTCATTAGGCAGTTCCGTCGGGACAAGCAATCGACAAAATCGTCCAGCCGTATTTGCCATTAGTTAAATCCAATAAAGATATCCTTACGTTAATTAATTCATCAGACCCCGGGTTACAACATTGGTGTCAGGAGTTGCAATAATTGCGCAACCAGTAAAGGACCTCAAAAGAAGACTAAAGGTCTAATGCAACCTTATAATGTGGGAGTACCTTTTGAAAGAATAGCTTTGGATATTGCCGGACCATTCCCTGCATCAAAGAAGGGAAATCGGTACATTTTAGTGATCAGCGATTACTTCACCAAATGGACTGAAGCGTTTGCACTGCCAAATCAGGAGGCGGAAAATGTAGCTGATGCTCTCGTAAATAATTGGATTAGTCGATTCGGGGTGCCATTAGAGTTACATTCGGACCAAGGAAGGAATTTCGAGTCGAAAATATTTCAAGAGCTATGCGAAAACCTTGGAATCCATAAGACAAGAACCACTGCATTACATCCGCAATCGGACGGTATGGTCGAGAGATTTAACAGGACCATGGAACAGTATTTGTCAAAAATGGTAAGTGAACAGCAAGATGACTGGGACAGATACCTACCACTTTTCCTTATGGCCTACCGGACAGCCGTGCATAAAACGACAGGAATCAGTCCATCGAAAATGACATTCGGGAGGGAGATTCGTCTTCCTGCCGATATGATGTTCGGAAGAGCAGAAGAACCTAAGTCGGCATGTGACTACGTTTCAAGCCTAAGAAATACACTTGCCAACACACATCAGGTTGCCCGGAAAAATATAAGTGTTAATAGCGATCAAGCCAAAGCGAGATACGATAGGCAAGCCAATGATGTAAGTTTTAAAGAAGATGAACTAGTCTGGCTATACAACCCCCAACGAAGAAAAGGGAAGTCGCCAAAGTTACAAAAAGATTGGGAAGGACCATACCGAATCATAAAGAAAATAAACGACGTGGTATACCGCATACAGAAGTCAGCAAGGACTAGAATGAAAGTGGTCCACAGCAATCGATTAGCAAAATATCACGGAGAAACAGAACAGCCTGTTCGGGACGAACAGATTTAAGGAGGGGGTAATGTTGGATCCCTGACATTAATTAATTAATTAATTAAGTTTAGTTAATATTCAGAATCTTTTATTTCGAAGTCGTATCTAGCGATTCGAGTCATTAGGCAGTTCCGTCGGGACAAGCAATCGACAAAATCGTCCAGCCGTATTTGCCATTAGTTAAATCCAATAAAGATATCCTTACGTTAATTAATTCATCAGACCCCGGGTTACAACAATAATAATAAACAAATTAATAATAATCCTGACACGGAACTGCTTTGTCTTCCAGAATGTCCCAATGCTCTTCCTCCACTCATCTCTGCTCTTCTTCAGAATTTCATTAATTTCATCCATTTTTTTTATAAAATTGATCCTCGAATTCGTATTCCTCCGGGTCATGGCCATTTTCTGTCAGCCATGCCTCAAGTCGTTCCCGTATCTCAGCTTTCGTGTCTTTCCAATCCAGGCCTTGATCTCTCAATTCTTGTCTCAATTGAGGCATGTACAATTCATCCAAGATCAATGTCATCCTTCATTTTGCCAACTAATCAAGCCTCTACCTTAGTAAATCTTGGATCCACTCTAACTCTAAATCCCACTCCTGACACCAATGTAAGAACCAGGGGTCCTCAAACTAATTATGGAAGGTCAGGTTTATTGAAAGTGTTCAGATGGCTTGGAAGATATACAATTCTCAATTGTCTAAGTCTTAGATTCTGCTGTTTCTCCTACTCTTGCTCTGCTTTTAGAGATAACTCTATTTGTCGAGATTCATAATCAAAGACTCTGAATAATGCCCTGAACATTAATTAATTAATTAATTATCAAATTATATTGCCAATTAATTAATTAATTAATTAATTACTAAATTAAATAAACAGCAATATAATTTAATTATTATTTAATTATCTGGATCCAGGGATCCAACAATATTATATTTGTGGTTAAATAATTCAGATTATTTATATCATTAACATTGCATAGTTTTATTAATTACCACATGCTAATGAGTCTCTCTTGAACTAATCTTATGTCACAAATGCTGTCTATGATTAGTTGTGCATTGAGAAGTAGTGGATTTAGGAGATGTAAATTATATCAATGTGAGGTTTCACATCATTTAGTTTAGAATTTGTGATGTTAATATCTCTCGATATATTTTCATTTAATAAGTAAATGTCAATAAATAAAACAATAGTCACGTTGGATATTTTTGATTTTGCTCTTTTTTTTACTAAATTGATATTGTAATAACCCGGGGTCCTCAAACTAATTATAGAAGGTCAGGTTTATTGAAAGTTGTCAGATGGCTTGGAAGATGCACGATGCTTCAAATGTCTAAGTCTTGAAATCTGCTGTTCTCTAATTCTCGCTCTACTTTCCGATACAAATCCATTTGTCGAGGTGCATAACCAAAGAGTCTGAATAGCAACAATTAATTAATTCTCAAATTATATTGCCACTAAATTTAATTAATTATTAAATTAATTAATCGGCAATATAATTTTAATTATTATTCAATTTATTGGATCTAGGGATCCAACAATATTTACTGACAAACAAAGTAAAACAAAAGTGTTGATAACTTTTTTTGATTTGTTTGAAGATATCAAAAACACCACAAGAAGATCTCCACCCATGCAGTCAAATTATCTCCACACCATAAAATGTTCGGCCAACAAAAGTGAAAATGTCCACTGCTCGTATTATTGGGTTCATGAAATTGGAGGTGCTAAGGTTCAAAATCCACGTGCAGTCTTACCTGTTGAACACATGAATTCACCTGGTTTTTACACCTGTATTGCCAAATGTAACCTTGGAAAACATGAACAATGCACCATCAAAGCAATGGAGTTTGAAGTTATTCTTGAACCAGGACAGTCAGCAACAAATATAGGTCAGTGTATTTAATTCCAAATTGACATTTGAAGCTCAAAATTCATTTCTGAATTACTTTTTCTTATACTAGTCCTTCTTTGCTTTCAGGAATGATGTCAACATTGATTGCAATAATAGTTATATTACTTATAATAATAATAATAATATTAATACTTTTTCTGAAAAGGTTTGAGTTGTAATTCATTGAATTGCAAATAATGTTTTATAATTAATATTTTACAATTAAAGATATTTCAAGTCAAGAGGTATGGTCTATACATTCAATTGTTTATTTGATCAAAATACTTTCATTAAATTTAATTTTTGTTGAAAATCTCCAAATTTTGTTCATTTTTTATGATAAATCAGAACAACAATTTATTAAACCTGTTCATTGTTGAATTTATCTAAGTGAAAGGTCCCCAATCTATCGAAAACCAGGGATTGTATTCAAACGAAGACAACATTAAATGCAAACAAATAACAGGTTTATATTTGGAAACTTAAAAAACAACTCATAAATTGCATAAAATGTTCATTGAACCACAAAATTAAATTAAATAATTGATTTATAAATTGAAGATGTTTTGTGCTTAACATTCATTAATAACATTTTATTCCTATTTTGATTCAATTTCATTGAATTAAGTTCTTATTAATATTTTGATAATTATTAAGGTGTAGAATTTAAAATTAATAGATATTCAAGATAATTAATAAATAAATGTTGTTAAACATTCACATCCGTTATACTACTTATGACATTATGTAACATTAACTAATAAACATTCATTTATGAGTAATTTTTGAAAAATGATGAAATATTTTCAAAATATTGATATTTCTTTATTTTAAAGCAAAATACCACCTTTTTTTTATGTATTATTCGTTACTATTCTAATTTTATTTGCATTTCCAGTTAATAAAATTGAATTATAAATAAATAAATAATATTAATTACAATTCAATTTTCAGAATCAGAGATTATTAATCTTTCTGGCAAGTCATTTTATCCATTTGAAGTCAAACAAATTCTTGAAAAAGAATTTTCTGAAGATGGTAAAATTGTGATTTATGAATCGTAAGTGATTTGAAACTTATTGAAGCAAATTAAAAATATATTATTTTAAAGAAAATGTATTTCATTCTTTTAACAAATTTATAAACAAGACATTTAATTTTAATTTAATTTTATTCAAAATAAAAAAATAATAATAATAATTTGTTTGTCACTAATGTTAACAAAAGCAGTGTTATATTTTCTTATGCTCATCACAGTCATGTGTTACTTAATTTATGTGTTGCTTAACATTTAAGTATTTCAATTGTTAACACATTTGAGGAACACTGAATGTCAAAATATCAGTTCATCCCCAAATAAATAAATTTTAAATAAACTTTTTTTTAAATTTTAGAAAACACCCTGTTCATAAAAAAGTGTTGGTGGTGAATGATGCCATGTGGGATACCAGTTGTGAGAAGACTTCTCGTTTAGAGGAATTAATTCAAGATCTGCTTCGTTGTCACCAAAACCCAAAGAAAGTAAATATTAGTTTTAATGAAATAAATTTAATTAATAAATAATTAATTAATTCTAAACATCTTACAAAACACTGAGTAAAGCATTATCACAAAATGTAATTTATCTTTAAACTGAATGAGTCAAAAAATTATTTATTAAACATTATAATTTTTAAAATAATTAGATTTTTAAATATTTTTAAATATTAGCTTAAATTAGTCAATATTTCTATTACTCACTTTTCTTATATTAAGTCTCAATTTAACAATTATGTTTAATGATGTTGTTATTATTATGAATAAAAATTAAAATATACAAATGTTTGAACCAAGATTTTGGTATTTGGAACATGTGAAGGAAGAATTGTGAGGGAGTTGTTGGAGCATGGAACTGTTGAATCCATAACTTTGGGCAAAACTAATCATGAAGAGGTCACAAGTTAATTGTCAAAAAGATTGGTTTTTTTTAATTTTCAAAATTATTCATTGTGTTTTAAATTATTAATTTAATTAATTTATTGCTTCAATCATTTTCATGTAGGAATTTGATAATCTATATTGTGAATATTTTCCTGAAATGGCTTCCTATCTGGATGATCCAAAAGTCCACAAGTTAAATGGAGGCATTGAATTATTAAAGAATCAACAAAATGCATTTGATGTCATCATTATTCATGTAACAGCAACTGAAAGAAGTGGGTGAAATTATACTTTTATAATAATGCATAATTGATAACATCAAAATAAATTATGTGAAATGCAATTAATAAATTAAAATAATACAGGTCTATCTGATTACATACGCAATGAGGAACATTTAAAATCCATTAAATCAGCAATTAAAGAAGAAGGGATTCATATGATAATGGGTTGGTTGCATAATATTATAATTGTTAAGCATAAATTATATTTATTATTATATAAATTATATAAAATTATATAAATTAGAACCAATATAATTGATGTGTCCATGCGAATGTCTTGGAAGACAAGCAAAGATAACACAACAGGTCCAACAATAACATCATTATTCCTAAATAACCAAGATTCAAAGTTCTAAAACTTATCAACACTGACATTGTTATGTTTTTATATTTTCAAACGTCAAGAACAGTAATTATATTTAAACTTTATTCACACGAATTCACACTCAGCAACGAATATTTAAAGTCCGTTAAATCAGCACTTGAAGAAGGAGGGATTCATTTATTAATATTATAATTAATTAAAATAATTTCAATATAAAATATAGTACATAGAATTCTGGTATTTATGATAGTAAAAATATTTATATTGATGTGGAAAATAATATTTATTAAATATGTTTGAATTAAGTATATTATTACATGAGAGTTATTGTAATAATGTTTAAATGATCAATATTACAACACAACAATCAAATCACAGATATAATACGTTTGTGTCATTATTTACATTTTATTGTCTTTTAGTGTCAGGGGAGGGTTCTCAATCCTTAGCGTCAAATGTTCTACTTAAGAATAAATCCATTTATGGGAAATATTTTCCTGAAGTCAAGTATCATCAATTCTATAATTTCAGTTCTCAGTTTAAACATTACAGTTGTCATATAAGATGTCTCCTGGTTGGTCCTAATAAGGTTAGTCTGCTCCCACCTTGTATTTTGTTAATAATAATTATTAATTTAACAATTATATTTGTTCACTTGATTGCATAAAACTTGAATGTGAACAATGCATTGATTTTATTTGAATTAATAAACTTTTATTGCAAATATTTCTTCCTCTTTCAATAAAAATAACAAAAAATTATCTTAAAATTAATTTATTTCAACAGGAATGCTTTGCAGAACTTTATGCAAATGAGATTAAAAGATGGAAAGATGAACATAAACACCAACGGTGATGTCCTCACTTTTTAAATAAACATTTAGTAATTATTAAATGTTTCAGAATTTGTTCAATTTTATTAAATTGTTGAATGTAATTAATTCAAAGTTTTTGTTATTAGTACAGATAATATCTCGTTAATAGCATGTAAATAAATTTATAATTAATAATAGTAACTAATAAATAGAAATCATACAAAAATAATTTTAAAAGGAGAGTCAATTACTCCTAAATCAACTCAAAATATAATTTAATTTGAACAATTATTAAAAATAATAAATTCATAAATAAATTATTTGTTTCAGGATTTAAATGGGACTGAAACTATTGATGCATTGAACCGTAGAGTGGTATTACTGATGCTATTAACAACATTGGATGTCTTATTTTGCAATTTATTTGCATTTTTACTTTAATTTTCAGTTATTCTTGCTTTCATTCGAGGATTTAAGAGGAAAATCTTAAATATAATTATGTGATGTATTTTAACTCAGATAACCACTTAATTGGTTAATTACTTATTAAAAAAGTCCATTGCAAGTATCAAGCATTTGTATTTGTTTATGTTGTATGACTCCTCTAAAGTGATGATGTATCCAACAATCAGCTTCTTAACTTAATTGTTTATTTATGATCATTTAATGAATGTAATAATCCATCCCATTTCAATCCACCAGTCCTATTCTTAAAATATTTCTTCAATCTTTAACACAATATTAAAATAAATGATTTTTAATTAAAAGGTGTTTGTTTGATATTACAATACATAATGGAACTATTTGAATGAAAGTAACATTTATTGATTGAATATTAATTTATTAAATTGAATTATAACATTGGTAACTTAAGCATGTTGCAAAATGTTAACACAAAAGGTGGGTGGAGTTTAATTTAATTTAATTTAATCATTAATACTGCTATAACTTGGGGTTCTGCAAATTATTTAATGGGAGATCAGGTTTATTGAAAGTGTTCGGCATTATAATGTTAAACTGCGATTCAAATATACAGTCCAACGCTATTATAATTATATTATAGTAATAGTTCATATTAAGTTACATATTTAAATATATAAATAACTAATTTATTTATTAATTTGCTTATTTATTAATGCCCAATTGAACTTTAAAACAAAAAAGGCGTCCAGTTTCGCTGCGACCAGAACTACTGCTTGACCAGATGATTATAACTAATTAAGTGTTATAAATGACGAAGGTGAAGTTGGTATAATTTGCATCGGTATAAGATGTTGTATGACCTAATTATTAAAGATCTCTGGATATCTGGATCTTCGCTTTCCAACGTTTGGAGTGCCTTCTCCTCGTCATCCTTGTTTGTCCAAAAATTTAATTTAATTTAATTTAATTTAATTTAATCATTAATACTGCTATAACTTGGGGTTCTGCAAATTATTTAATGGGAGATCAGGTTTAATGAAATTGTTGTAGTTTTTCTGAAAAGTCTTTGAATGTTCTATTGAAATATTTGAATCAAAGTATGGCACAAATCAGAGCTCCGTGAAGAAAGCGCTTCAAACAATGGAAAGAGAAGATGTGAGCAGCTGGAGGCAGTTTTAAAACGATTTCAAGTCGCCTTGTACCGGTCCGCTACAGTTGTGTTATAGATCTTCGAAAGGTTGAAAGCGAAGATAGAGAGATCTGAGGAGCTTATATAATAAGGTTACAGAAAGACTTACACCGGGGCGCCGTAATTGTTTGTGAATTTTCTGAAAGCCCATTAAAGCAGATATTTGTAAATAGAATTTTAACACAAATTATAGTGACGTGAAGAAAGCGCGCCAATCGATGGAAAGAGATGTGAGCAGTCAAGGAGCAAGATTAAAAAAATTATAGAACGTCTTGTACCGGTCCGCTTTAATTGAGTCATAGATTTTTTTAAAGGTCTTTGAAAGTTCTACCGAAATATTAAAATTAATTTTTCGCACAAACCAGTGTGACGAGTGAAACTAGGTTTTGTTGCAGATCGTGTTGCAGATTTCACTTTCGTCTCTGACAAGTAGCGAAATGTCGGAGCGTATTTTTTAAAAAGATAATTCAATGCAGATTCTGAATTCGTTTTTTTTTGCAAAAAGCTCCGTTTTCCGGAAATCGGCTTTGAGCATCGGCCACTTGTGCTAAATTTGACGTTAAAGATAAAACTTTTTATCATATCCACATAATTTCCGTGAACATTATCTATCAGTTAAAAAAATAATTTTGGTTCTAGCTCTTTCCATTCCGGAGATATTGGCGTTCAAAAAGTCGAAAGTTTGCCAACTTCTTCGTCGTACTATTCCAACTTGCGTTCAATCAAAGAAAGTAGGAAATCGATTCGCTTGACTGATCACAGCCAAACCAAAATTAAACTTGAATTTCAAACCTGGGAAATCCTTACCGCTCTAAACCATAAGAAAAGTTATGATAATTCAAAAAAAAGTCCAGCAGTTCTCGTTAATCATTTTTCTTTAATTTTTATGACATAATATAATAACTTCCAAATCAATTATTTATTGCTTAAAAAAATCTAAATAAAATGGCATGCATTTTCACAAATACCATAAAATATATAAAAACAAAGAAAATAGACATTGTGCATCTTTCGTAATTACATTACATTCCAATATTAGATCATCTGTTAACTATGGAATTTGGTCCAAATTCAATTCAGTTATCAATCTTGGTAAAATCCAGATTAAACTTACCATATGGTTGACAGCTATTAGCTATATTTCCTAGTCACAAATACTTCCAAAAATTACTCTAATCGGTTTCTAGAAGAAAGACCCTTAGGGCAGGTTTTACCTTATTCTCAGGTGCCCCAATTCACAGGTAATCATTTATGAGAAGATAAATATAACTCAATGTCTTTATTAATAACTTTATTAATGACTGAAAGGAGTCCAAAACCAGTCAAAAGCAGGATAAAAAAAAAGTGAAGCGAACACAAAAGAACCACAACAATGAAAGTCAAAGTCATGGAATGCAACTGGTCTTATCAACCTCTATCATTTAATTTATCACACAGATAATATATTGATGAATAATATACTGTTGAATAACATGTTGATGATGTATAAATATTTTGCTTGAGAAAACAATGAATAACTTCTTTTGTATATGCAATTGTACAATAATCAAATTAGTATTGAAAAACATATTAGTATTTCCAAAGTGACGTACATTACAAACTGCTAATCCAACTGCTATCAGAGTCTTAATAGAACAAATAAAGCTTAACAGAACAATGTTTGGAATGAGAAAAAAACTGCATTTTAATATTTTTAATAATGCGTTTTAGTCATCAACACGTTGTTAGCATTCTAAGGATTGGTTGTGACTGAGGCCTTGATTTCATCCTCAAATTCTTCTTTGAGGTTGCATAAATCAATATCCTAAAAACACAAGACTTGCAATCATAAAGATTATATAACAATTAGCTGAGCTATTTAATGGATAAGTGTTACTTATTAATATTTATTATTAATTAAATTTATAAAGTGTATAAATGATGAGTTTGATATAAGTTTAAGAATTAGATTTATGTGTAATAAACTGACTAGATTGTGGGTGCAAATAAGGAATTTAAACACAGCATTGGAGCGGTTGATGACATTTGAGGGAAAAACATCAACTTTAGGGAAACTTTTACGACAGTTAGTTTCAGCTTGTTCCAGAATATTTTCCTCTGTCTCTCCCATGACTGCAAAAATAGGAAGCATTATTATATCATTTTCAATTAAAATGTTATCAGTGGCTATCCCATAATTATATTAATGCAAATGCAACGTTTTATATTGCTGAATTTAACTAACAGATTAAAGAAACAATTCCTCCTTCTTTAAGTGCTCTTAGGAGTTCCTCAAAATATCTCCCACTGATCAGGTGAATATCTACAAATAATGTTGCTTAATCTAATTCTAGATAATATAATGGCAGTGATATTGTCATATATAATATGTCCCACGTTACATAATTAGAGAATATTATTACGTGACCACATAATATAATTTCACATGGCATTCATGATCTTTTGAATATCTGTATATATATTGTGACTAATAAACTGGCTTAAATTAAAAATCACACAATAAAACACACACATTAAATCAGTGATCAATTACATTAATCAAAACATAACAGATATCATTAAGAAAATATATATATATATAAATATTAATATTTTAAGAACAGTCTCACCCACTTCTGCAACGATGTGTGTGGTTTATGATGACATCAAAAGCCTTTTCTTGTCTCTTTATAAACTCAATTCCATCTATTATGGATTGTTTTGTTGGATTTTGAACGATGAGTTCAACTTTAGGATGTTCCAAATAACCAGCCAATGAAGGAAAATATTTGCAGTAAAGTTCATATATTTCCTGTATTTGAATATGAACAAGTTGTTTGGGATGCACATTAAATATAAATTCTCATTAAATTTGTGACCAACACATTTTTAATCAAATTAAGCTCATTGGGATATAAGATACCAATTGAAAAATGTGGCCTTTACATAAGAAAAACACATAAATGATGTACTACGATGGGTAGGAATCATGACAATAAACTACATGTATATATATCAAATAACATTATAAGGACAAACCTTATTCGACTCAAAGACTGTAATATTGAATTCTACAAATTTTTTGCTTTCCAGAAATTCCAACAATCCTTTCACAATTCTTCCTGTACCTATTCCAATCAACAAAATCTGCAGGAAAACAAATTTAACTAAATTTTATGCCAAGAAAGAATTCAACAGTTTTATTTGATTTTCCCATTTTCACTGCCTTGTAAAAGCACTGTGTTTTTTTAATCACAAAGACTATTTTGAATTAAATTTAATATATTCAACTTATTATAATGAAATCATTTCATTATTATGTTCCTGTTTATCTACTAACTAACTAAATACTAATTTATTAACTAACATCCTTTTATCAATTTGCCTTCACACATTAATCCACTCACATTTTTTGGATTTGGATGACTAGAGACTTGAAGTTTGGACAGAATTTCCAGTTCACTAACATAATCTTCTTCTCTTTCGTAGATGACGTCATCAATTGTTAACACTTTGCCATCCACATGCCTAAGTGTTGCATTAAATATGAAGAACATAGTAGAAATTGCAATTATTATCTTATTATTATTTATTACCTTAACTTATTATTACTATTATTCATTACCTTAACCTTAACTTTCATGGCTTGTTTAGGATCAGTTGTTGTTATTTGATTTTAAAAAAGGAACTTCTGTTGTTATTCACTTGAAATGCATATTTTCAATGTTTTCAATGTCTTTCAAGAAAATCTCATGATAATCTTTGCAACTTTATTTAAAATTTTTTAAATATTTGATTGTCACTATCATCTGTTATTACCTAATAACAGTATTGATCATAAAATAATTTAATTAAAAAATTTAATTTATTATTAAATTAATTTAATTTGTTAAAATTAAAAATCCAGCTGGATGAGACAAGAATGCTTAAAAGTGAAAATTTAAAATTTTGTAAGTAAAAAAGTTTCCATTGAAACAAATCACTCACGACTCTTGGATCTTTACAAGACCTTCACCAATTATTTGCTTTTGGTACCGAACTTTGGCCTTCTGTTAAATTAATTGTATTATTTTATTAATTAAAGTGATGCTGTTGTTTTGTAATTCAATGTAATTATTAAAATAATAATTAAAATACCTCTCCCATGGTTTTTTTAATTAACTATTAATAATCTTATATAAATATTCGATCATTAATATCATAAACCGAAAGATATCAAGATAAGCCGGAGGCAGTTTAACCAGTTAGAAAATAGAATTTCTAATATAAGAATTTTGGACCATTGTTAGGCGTTGTTGTGGGCAGCCACTGCCCCTTTAATGCAAGACTACATTCAACATATTCAATACTAGCAATACATTCAATCGCGCATTATAATAGAATCAGTTCTTAGAATAACTGAATGGTAATTTTTTTTTAGCTAATGGTCTTTTTATTTGGTACCTGAAGTCCTGAAAGCAAGAACACCCTTTTCTACTGCATTGTATAGAATCTATAGAACATAAAGTTTTATTGAGCTACATTTCTTGTATTTCTGATTCGAAGGGTTAACACTGAGAAGTTTCAAGTTTGTCATTATAAATATCATAACTATAATGTAATAACCCGGGGTCCTCCAACTAATTATGGTAGGTCAGGTTTATTGAAAGTGTTCAGATGGCTTGGAAGATATGCAATGCCTAATTGTCCAGGTCTTGGAACCTGCTAATTCTCGCTCTCTGCTTTCCTCACTCTCGCTCTGCCTTGCTCGTTTCCCGATTTGTTGAGCTGCATAATCAAACCCAACTGAAGACTCTGTATAACAGCTCTAATTTTATAGCGTCATATAATTTTAAATAATTCTTTTAATTATTTATTTTCAGGGTTATAACAATAATATCAGAGGTAATTATGAAAGAATTCTAGAAAACTTTTATAAGTGCATAGAAATTTCCTAATATCTTAAATCTGCTCACTTCACCAATCCAACGAAATTTGGTTATTCCTAAAACATGATTGTATGCCTCCACCCATCCTTAACTCAAAGCTGTATTTTGCTTATTTAAGAGCAAGCTATAATGATAAATTTAAACGAAAGTGAAATCTGCAACACGATCAGCGACAAAACCTAGTTTCACGATTTAAATGATTAAAAATCAAGCGCTTATGATAAAAATATGCGGTTTGTTTTAAAAAATAATAGACACTCTAATGAATGTAGGCATCTAGTTTTGGGATATCTAAAAAATCGGAAACATTTATTAATTAATTAAAAAGCGAATAAAGCCGATTTATGGCCCTGCCTACAGGCTTTCAGGCGAAAGAGTTAGATAAATGAATTCCCCTTAAAAAGACCTTTCAAAAAATATATAACATGTACTTTTTGCCTATATCAGAAAGGCCAGAAATACCTCCCCAAGTTGCGATTGAAACCAAAACATCAACGAGCGATAAATTCAACCCAACTGTTTTTATTAGTTTATTAATTAACAACCAGCATTAAAACCTTATTTCTCTCCAATAATTATCCACATGAATAAAATGTTTAAAAAAATTGTTCAAATTTGCAGTAAAAGATACTAATTTATTATTGAAATATTCATCATGGACGGAGTTAATGAAAAAACAAAAAAACTGTAGCGACATCAGAAACTAAATTTTATGTACAAGTGATATTATAAATAATTATTACAAAAGTTACAAATAAATTCAACATCATTCCAGTCACGACTCCCCTCTCCAATACAACGCTTGTGCATCCACCTCTGGCATTGGGGACATTCGACCCACAATCCATCCTCATTGCCTCCGCAATATAGACACGAATCAATCATACTGGAGGAAGTTTTCAATATTTGCAGTTGGTAGTGATTCCTACGTTCTTGAGGATCAAAAGGTTTCGTAGGGTCACCACCACTGCCCAGACTTTTGACAAATTCGATTAAAAAAATGCCTCAATTGTGGTCGTCAACTTGTCTGAAATGTCGAATTGAGGTTAAAGGGAAGGTAAGCCATTCCTCGGCTACCTTCCAATGAGGTTTTACTGAAAAGAGAAATTCATTGAATTTCGTGGCTTCATTGATATTGAGTGCTTCATCCAGGGGGTCGTACCACACTATTTGTTTTGTTACTTTGTCAATGACAAAGCAAACAAAATGTGTGTCGCCCCTGGTAAGACGAGGGAAAACAAACCATCTTCCCGGTATGGATCTTCATCTGATCGGTAAAGACTCAAAGTAGGTGACTTCATATCGACCATTGGCGATGGCTTGATGACTTACCATGGCGGGAATATATGTCACCCCGACTGGTTTTATCACCGCCATCACTATATAGTCGATTGAGGTTGATGATAGCCAACTATTATCGAAGAGAGTTCGAAAGTCCTCGAGAAATATGGCATGCTGCCCAGACCTGGCTAGCGCTGAGGAGTTGTGAAGAATAGATCGGATACATTACAAGGGAATTTTTCAACATTATCGAGTTGAGTCGATTTTCAGGCCTAAATCCTACGTTGAGATGCTTACTAAGCACCTTCAAATCTTTCATTTTTTCGAAATAGGAAGTGCCCTTTTCTTGCCTGCGCTCGTAATAACCTCTATGTCCCGCGTAATCTTGATAGCCGAATCAACCAAAGCTTTGTAGAATTCCATAGCAAGTGTATCTATCTATATTGTAAAAGATGTCAGATGCCTTGTAAGATGTACAATGCTCAAATTGTCTAAGTCTTGAAATCTTCTGTTTCTCTTACTCTTTTCTGCTTTCCGAGATAAATCCATTTGTCGAGGTTCACGACCAAAGAGTCTGAATAGTACCAATTAATTAATTCTCAAATTATATTGCCACTCAATTTAATTAATTACTAAATCAATTAACCTCAATAATGAATTAGTATCTTTTACGCGAATTTGAACAATTTTTTTAAACATTTTATTCATATGGATAATTATTGGAGAGAAATAAGGTTTTAATGCTGGTTTTTAATTAATAAACTAATAAAAACAGTTGGGTTGAATTTATCGCTCGTTGATGTTTTGGTTTCAATCGCAATTTGGGGAGGTATTTCTGGCCTTTCTGATATAGGCAAAAAGTACATGTTATATATTTTTTGAAAGGTCTTTTTAAGGGGAATTCATTTATCTAACTCTTTCGCCTGAAAGCCTGTAGGCAGGGCCATAAATCGGCTTTATTCGCTTTTTAATTAATTAATAAATGTTTCCGATTTTTTAGATATCCCAAAACTAGATGCCTACATTCATTAGAGTGTCTATTATTTTTTAAAACAAACCGCATATTTTTATCATAAGCGCTTGATTTTTAATCATTTAAATCGTGAAACTAGGTTTTGTCGCTGATCGTGTTGCAGATTTCACTCCCGTTAAATTTAAATATTTATTCATTTTTATGTTAAATAAAACGTGAGGCTGACATACTAAACGTTCCGTGTGTGAATGAATTGGGGATTCCCGATCGATAAGCCCCCCTTATTTTCGCTCAAAACATCGGAGCAAGCATAGCTCCACCCCCCGTGCATATCATTATTAAATCGTTGGTGAGAACAACGAAGATTAATTGAATTTTAAATGAAAAAAGTTAGGAATAAGGTTAGGGTTAGGGATAGGGTTTGGGGTTTTGCTTGATTTAGTATTTTTAAAATATTTAACGTATTTTTTAAAATATTATACATATGTTTTCTTAAAACATATCATTCAATTTATTTAACAAATTAGCTATATTTATTAATGATTATGCACGGGGGGATGGAGCTAAGCTTGCTCTGATGTTTTGAGCGATAATAGAGGGGGCTTATCGATCGGGATTACCTAATATAACAAATTAGTTTTTTCAAATCATGGACAGAATTTTGTTATATTTTGCCTTTTATTACTTTGTTACTTTTACTATTTTAATCTTTTTGTCAACGTACATCATTACAAACTCAAATAAGACACGTGTTTCCCTCGCCAGTTTAATTTTACTTAGATTTTACATAAACAACCAAAGAATTCATATTTTTAAACGGTTGCATTTACCCTCCTAATAAATTGCGCAATATAAACAAAATTAACAACATACAGCAGGTACTAAAAACAGCAACAACAACAAAGAGAGAAAATGAAGTACGTAGAAGTTAGCAACAGGTAAAAGTAAAAAGTTGCCAAAAATGAAAACGGTTCCTGGATCGTGCGGCAGCTGAAAGCATTGCTTTGGAATGTAAATCTCCCGTGCTGAGGAGAATTGTATTCGCTTGTCAAGGAATGGTTGAGATTGCTGAAGCTGATAACCAGATGCATTGAAGATATGGATACCTATTCAATAAGGATTGATTAATTCGGAGAATTAGTTTAATAAACTTGAGATAATTAACTTTAAATGAGTATACGTTATTTTAAAAGTGTGGAATTATAATTGAAGAATCGTTAACGTCATTACATGTCTTTATTAAGGAAAAGTTTTGAAAAAAAATAAAAAAATATATAAAAAAAATCGAAAGAATTGTTTGGAAATATTGATTTCGAAATAGCTAAACGTTTAGATTTCAATCGAAATTAATGATAATCCGTACTTAAAAATCTTAATTTATAATTAAATAATAACGGATTTTAGAAACAAATCCCTCGTTTATGTCAAACCGTCTGATTAACTCTGAATATCTAATTAAATAAATAAAATACTATTATATCATAAAAGAATATCGGACATGGAAGTCTTGTTCAGAATAACCCTAAGGAGACCAGACTCATCAGTGGCCTGGGGATTCAAACTACGAGGTGGAATGGATTCAAAAGGGACACTGACTTTTCAAAAGGTTATTTAATTTATTAATAATTTAATTTATTATTTTGTTCTTTTAATAATTTATTAATTTTCTTTTTCTAATTTCTAGTTGTTTTATTTTTTGCCATGATAAATAACAATTTAAAAATATAATATAAAAAAATTATTTTGACCTGCTTTGACAGACAATGGATAATGTAATTTTACAACGATAATAATTTATAAAAATGCCATTTCCATACAAATATAACTAAATTATATGATCAAGTATTTCTCATTTTCATGAAATTCCCTGATTTATTCCGAAAATCCAAGAATCCCAGAACTTTGCTTTGTTTGCACAGACTTGTTTTGAACCTTTGCGTCTGAATTTTTACAGGCAATAACAAACATCCCTGGCCTGCTTATAGATCCTTGCTACGCATTCAAAGTTAAAAAATATTTTGAGGAATTAATTGGCAATATGAAATTCAAAATTAGTATTTATTTCGCTTTGGAATATATGAAATAAAAAAGCTAATGGTAATAAATAAATTGCGAATATGTAATGCAATATATTATATTAGTTCTTTTAATTATTAGATTATAATTATATTAGATTTATTATAGATTTTAAATAATAAAATACGGATTTAAGTCATTAAGCAGGATCGCTAAACCTTTGCTTTGAGTATTATTCATTAGCAGTTTGCTAATTGCATCAAAAGCATTTCTAATAAACCACGAAATTCAAAGAGATCCAAACAAAAAAAAATGCGATTTTTTTAAAGTGAATGGTTTGTTTACAAAGTTCATGTTTGTGCTGCAATTTCGCTCGCAAAACTTTTCTTCGTATTTGTTACTCTGGAAAAAAGCGCTATATAAATATTTTGCGTTTTTTTTTTATTTAACTGTTGTGTAATTTTTTTTTTTACAATTTCGGAAATTAATGTTAACTGTTTCTTGAAAATTATTTCCTGGCTCTAAATCTATTCAAATAACCTACAATATTACTGTACATTACAGCTTTTGAACATCTGCTGCAGCAGCCTATCTTTGGCCAAATAACACAAAGAAGCTCAATGATTGAAATCACTGTAAAGATTTTTTTCTCATAACGTAGCATGTACTTTGAATATTTACAGCATAACCTTCCCTGAAAAACACGAAACAAAAATGAAAATTTAATATAATTTAATATGCTTTTAGCAGCACCAACCAGTTTCATATTAAAATTTAATTTAAATTTAATTTAAATTTTAAAAAAAATTTCAGGTCTTTCCAAACTCCATAGCAGACAATTGCGGACTAAAGGAGGGAGACGTTCTCATAGCAGTCGCACAACGACTTACAAAGAATTTGAGTTGTTCCGAGGTCTTTCAGATTATTGCTAACTCTGGAACCTCTTTGGAAATTATTGTGGAAAGGCACGCTATAGCTTAGTTTTTCCTGTTAACTGATTTTGAAAAATTCAGTTGTCGAAATTGTCCTTCTTACTAAAGGAAACTTTGTTCAAAATATTATTACATTTACATTTGTCATAGTAGTTATAACCAAATTATATTCTGTACTACAAAAGTTAGTTTAGAACAACTGTGGAAATTTATCGAAGATTCAATAAATTAACTAAAAATTAAAGACCAAATCGGATTGATTAATTACTTAAATTAAAAGAATCAATTAGAGGAATATTAATTTTGGCCACAGGCCCGAACAGAACAAAACAGAGACTCAGACAGAAAGATTTCCACTATTCATTGAATCGTAAGTCATAAGTTTTATAACATAACCAACTTATAGAGGCCATTTTTTGTAAAGTAATCACGATTATCATTTCAGACACCAACCAAGTGTTTTTAACAGAGAAAGGGCACTTTCTGATGAGTTTGCCAGAATTTGGTCAACGCATCGAGGCAAACGTTTGTCCTCACCACCACCGTTTTCATGGAAAGACTTGAACCCACAATCATCCATTTCCCCTCCAAAGCACAGCAACGTCTCAGACTATCTTGATAGTCTCAACTCCAGCTCAGATGTATTGATGCCTTTCAAACACTACGACGCGTTCAACAGACTCAGTCCCATAACATTAACAGGAGGTTTCAAGACTTCCAGCTACTTGGAACCATCCTCGCTATCTAACTGGATTCAACCTAACGACGACTTTGACAAATTCAGAAAAGTACGATTTGCAGAACCGCCAGAGAGCAATGTAATCGAGTTGGATTCCGTGAGCAGTTACGTCCCAAGTGTGGACTGGGATTTCAGAGAAAAATTTGGCCCATTTTCGACTAAATTTCCGAAACATAACTTGAGGAATACTAATGAAAAGATCGACAACATATCCAATAATTTGGTTGATAATCTGGCTGATGAAATTGGCAAGATTGACCTGGAAAGATATTTTCCTGAAACAGCTTTTAGAGGATTTAATTTGAAGGACAAACCTCTTCCATTTTCCGAGTCTCAGTGGCAAACCAGTTACTGTCCGACTTCCTCCTTTTCTGGCTTCGAAACTTTTCCCAGAACTTCTAAGTTCGGAACCTCTAACCGGATATCAATTCCGATGCAATGCGTAAATATAAAGTTTGTTCTTGAGAATGTATTTCACCAAGCTATTCTAGTAAACAATCATATAATTATTATCCTAAGTTTATCAACTTATTCATAGTTTATTCGATTATGAACTGAATGTAATTAACCATTTATTTAGCGCTACTATATAAGCAGTTTATGCATTTATGGCAATGCAAGTATTATGGAGAAGCGCTTTAAATTATTAACGCACGATACAACCATGAGGCTTAATAATTATTGCCGGAATAATTGGAAATTTCTAAATTTCCCTTTTAATATCAGAATACAACATGACTTTTCTTGTTTTGTTTAGCCAAGGGAAGATGGCTGGGTCTCCGGTAATCCAGTCTCAGAAGCGAGTGGTTTCGATTCAAATATTTCAGAACTTTCGGCATTAAATTCTCAGGCAAACCTTTCGAATGCCTCCGATAAAGGAAACTTTTCAAGAACTTCACAATTTTCTCAGTTCCCAGCAGAAGAAAAACTTCAATCGCCAACAAATATTAAGAACTCCAAATTCATGACTACTGGGCAAAATCCACCGAATAGTGGTATATTTAATTTTGCAATGTATTGTTAAGAAATAATAAGTAATAATAGGTAAATAAGTAATAAGTAAACAACAAGTCTTGCAATTAAACTAATGAAAATTTGCAAAGCGAAGTTATCACGTGAGTTAAAAACGTTAACCATGACTTTTGTTCTGACTAGAAAGCAAGTTCGGAAACTTAGACCTAAAAAAGGCTGGCCTTTTCGCTGTCCTGGATAGGTATTTTAAAATAATCATTTTTCATGAATTTTAAAACTTTTTTTTTAAATATTCGCCAATGCGTCAGTAATAAATGTGAATGATATTGTTCTGACGTGAGTTTATTAATTATTTACTAAATTAATAACTAAAATATTTAATTATAATCTCATCTCAATAATGTTTATTAACACAATATTACAAATTTTTTGCAGATCCATCACTGATAAACTTATGAATTGGAACAGGTGAACTTGTATTATTTATAACAGTAAAGCATAAACATATAATAACTTCCTAAGCCCAGAAAATTTATTTATTATTAAAATAAATTGTGAAAAATTGGTAAATAAAAAAAATACATGCATTTAATAACTTTATTTAAACATGTATTTTTTAAACAATTAAAAGCTCATAAATATAATAGCACCCTATTAGCATAAATTATAATTTCCAATCAATTCCACTCCGTTCAGACCCCCTGATCCGGAACGCAGCGCCACCTACAAGCTGCTGAAGGAAATGGAAAAAGCCAAAGATGACGATGAATATTACGGTTGAGGGGGAAAATGGAATTAATTTTTTCAACTCTACTTTTGGTGACATTTTTGCCCTGGATGTGTTGTAATGATCCAAGGACAAATTTTAAGGGTCACAAATTGTGCCCCAAAAATCCCTAGGGGTAGAGATTTTGGGTCGGTTCTCATAATCACCTTTAAGGCTGTGCAATTGATATAAATATTGTTTATAATCGGTCCTTGACTTTAAACTTTTGAATTTTAAAGAGTTGCTCAATTTCGTTGTTGTTATTGTTATTTCATGCTTCGAGTAAATTTTTCAACAAAAGATTGTACTGTGAATTTGCCTTCTTTTGCCTGAAAACATAAAGATTGCTTATTATTGTTAGTAATAGTAATAGTACTTATTTATTATCATTATTAATATTATTTTTCACGAATTAAAACATACATATACGACAACGATGTGACCACTGTCATATGGTTTCAAATATTTATTTTCTAGTCGATGGGAGGGGCTTATAAATCCAAAATAAATCGCAAATAATGATAGCATAGCATAAAATTTTAAAAAAGGTTATTTACATAAAATTAACAAAAAGATGGCTTAGAAGCTATTGAACATCAACGTTATCGTTTAAGATGCGATTTTCAAAACTTCAATTTATTTCATCCCAGGGTAAATAAGGGTATTTTATACTTTTAATTGCTTAAACCGATAATATTTGACTAACAATTATATCAAAAGTGTAATAATATCTTTGGAAGCCAGTAAGGGTGGGGTAAAGGTAGGAACTTGTAATTTTAGAATTTAAATGGAAGACATTCTGAGGTTAAAGCAATCACTCGACTTAAATATAAGTTGAATTATTGACGGCTACGTTTATTGTAAATAAATACAAATTAATTTTTTTAAATTTTCTTGTAGATTGTTAAAATTAAAAATTATAAAAAAAATTATAAAAAAAGTAACATTTCCAGAGCAGTCATAGCCCCTTATAATCGTGTTTGCTGTACATCACGAGTAACTTATTCTCTGCTACAATCACATATAATATACATGTATATCGATATACATTACGTATTATTACTTTATTTTTACGCACCTTATATATTTAAAACTTAAAAATTGATTTATAAAAAAAAAAATAGGCGACATTTATAAAATAGCAATGCTCCCAACAAAGTGTATCTGATTCTCATCACGGGTAATTCATTCTCAGCCACAAGTATGGACCCTCATGGACCCGAGGCTACATCTAGTGTCAATGCCTGAGCAGAAGCATGGACCTTCTAATTCAGTTTAATAGGTGGCCGTGTGTTTCTATGACAACGGGACGCTCGCCAACGACTTTGACGAGTGTTCGATTGTGGAATTTCCCCGGGTGAAATTGGCTCTGGCTTTCTGCAACTGCGTTTTGTTCCTTGTGATGGTGATGAGTTTAGTTCAGTTATTTTTATTTTTATTATTATTTTCTAACTACTTTTCCGAAATTTTGTAATAATTTGAACGCTTTATCACTTACGGTAATTCTTTGTGACCAATAAATAGGTAACGATGTTCCCCCTGAAGTATCCTAACTCTATATTTTCGTATCTGGAACTTGTCAACTTGCGCTCTCGGTTGAACTAAGAAATTAAATATTCGCAATATTTTTATGAATAAAATAATAATTTATATGAATTACTAAATATATCAATTTTTTCAATTAAACGAAAAATTTACGAAGTTAAAAAAATAATTTGTTAAAAAAAGTGAAAGGTATTCCCTTGGTGCGTCAACCAATCGCCATGTCATCGAAGACTTCAACAAGTCCTCCTTCGAAACCACGCCTTCATCTTCCTATTGGTCAACTGACCACGCCTACATGCACCTGTTACACTTAAATGGACATGGAAGTTTCAATTTCGTTCGTCATGATGTTTAAGCGATGACAAATATTGCATTTGCCAGCTCTTTAATTAATTTTTTAAAATTTGAAATTCATTTTATTAGCAAGCCTATCGTTGTAAACTTAAATTTAAAATGACTTTTTAGACAAAATTACTCTTCAAATGTAACTTTAAACCATTTTGAAAGACATACTCGATTTTCGCGACAAGATCGTTCAAAATTTACATGGCATCAAGCAGGAAATCCGCGTTCATGATTGACCAACTCATCCGTACTGATGAAGAGCCGAGACGTGGAATCATTTCTACTCCAGCTTTACCAGAGAGTCTCATTCCAAACACCTCGCATGAGATCCTCAACCCTATAAAACAAGAAGTGGACATTGAATTATCAGACAGCGTTTTAGAACCCTGCTCTTGCATTCATTCCAAATCTATCCCTAGCCCCGTCAGTCCTTCTTCGAATCATGAAGACTTTGACGAAGAATCTGATGAGAGTCACTCTATTGTCGGGGGTAGTTGCATGTCAGAATCAAACAACTTGGCTCCTTTCTATTCCTTCCTTCCATCGTCAGACCTGGCCATGTCTGGAATAGAATGCCAGTTGGTGACCAGGGATCTCTGGTGTCGATTCAATAAACTTGGAACGGAAATGATCATCACTAAATCTGGCAGGTTACTGAAAATGGAGGCTTAACATTTTTTTGTTCTACCGAGCGACAATTGATGTTTAATTATTTGGTTTTTTTTGGTGCTTTTATACAAATATTTGATCTTCTGAGATTTAATTATCTATACTTACGTATTTTACGTATTTGGTGTCCACGATCTGTCAAAATAGCGTGAATATCAAATATGTTAATAAAGACATATTTTTTTTGTTATATCACAAAAATATAATAAGATATTTTCACACACACACACAAAAGTTATAAACATTGCAATTCTATTTCAGGCGAATGTTTCCCAACATCAAAATCTGTTTCTTAGCTCGTTTACCAATCCATCCCTTCTTCAACTTTCTCGTCGCTATGGATATCGTACCGGTAGACGGTAGGCGGTATAGGTATGCCTACCATAGGTCCAGTTGGCAAGTGGCAGGACGGGCAGACACGGCGCCCCCTAGGGGCTTCTATGTTCACCCTGATTCTCCCTTCACAGTTGAACAGCTCTTCAGACAAACCATAACCTTCGAGAAGCTAAAGTTGACCAATAATGCTGCAGATAAAAATGGACACGTAAGATATACAGAGTTCAATATATGGGTAATGTATGGAAGAGATGCCATTTAATATAATTTAGTTCCGTTTGAATTTTAACATAAATTTTACCTTGAAAAACATATTTGAAAAATATAAATATATTTTATCAGATGAATATTTTTTATTTAAAAATATTTATACACTACGGGTTTTTATGAGTGAGTTATGTGATGACCAATACTGAGATAATTTCTCTTAGAGTTGCCATTTGCCAATTGTTGTCTTTATATATTTATGTTCTAAAATATGTAATACACTTTTCTTTTATTAAATTTCAGATAATATTAAATTCAATGCACAAATACCAACCGAGAATTCATCTCTTAAGGGCTCCTGTAAACTATTGTTTACATACAAACAAAGACAACAACGGTTCAAACTTCGATACAAATTTAGATCCTCCTGTAGACAAACAAGAGTCAATTTGGAAACAAGACAAATGTTTTGTATTTCCTGAGACATCGTTCATTGCTGTTACGGCTTACCAAAACCAGTTGGTAAGTTACTGTATATAAATGCTCCCATCACCATTATGTTGCAATATAGAATATTATTGGAGATAAATTGTCAATTAAAATTAGAAAATTGGCATTTAAATAACAATTAATAATTATAACTCTAAATATAAGGGAAGTAACTTTAAATAATAGACGTTTTTAAGATTGCTTTCTCATTAAATGTTATCTTTAATCCGAAAAAAAAAAATTTCCAGATAACGAAGTTAAAGATCGATACAAATCCATTTGCAAAGGGCTTCAGAGACTCGACCAGACTTCACGATGCTAGCAAGAGGTTGATTAAAGCAAAGTTTAATGATAGATGATGATAGCGATTAAGATGAGATCGACAATGAAGATAGTGCTGATGACGGCAAGAATTTAAAAAAAAAATAAACTCCAGAAATATTGGTATGAACAAAAATAAAGTAATATTTTTATGTCTTAACCTTAACCCCAATCCCTATAATCCGACTCCCCATCCATCCATTCTTCCACCCACCCACCCAAATCGCTTGGGTAGTGGATCAGAGGAGTGAATTCAAATAAACAGCGTTGAGTTGGAAATCCCGCTGGAATTTGGAAAGAAATCTGTCGAGCGCCCGGTCATGCTCGGATGAACGCGTCTGCAGCCGAATTTCACGCTACTATTCGTAGTTAATTGATTTGTACTTTACGTACAATTGATGTAACATTGATGTGTTCTACTTCGTTATCATTACATTCATTCCGCTAAACAATAATATTTTTATTATTATATTTAATAAATAAATAATAATAATAATGTAAAATTATATTTGACATTATTAAAATATAACAATATAATTAGTTATTTTAAATACAATTTTAATAATAATAATAACACTATTATTATGAATTTCAACAGTGTTAGTTCAAGTCCTGAGCATGATGTACATTCTCTAAGAGCTCTAGTACATGGAAAAGACCAGATTCCTCTGAACTTTGCCCAAAACTTCTTCATGTTTAGTCAGACATTCTTTGATCAACTGAAAAGTTCGTTTCAGATTAAATTTCTTTCTAATTATTTAAAAGTTTTCTTCTAGATTTATTTAATTAATTTAATAATTTTATTTATTTAATTTGTCAATGAACTAATTTAACAAAATTAAGTATTAAACAAGATATATAAATAAATTAAACTCAAGGAGTCAATCTTCCACTATCAGACTGAGCAAGACATTATAAGAAATAGGATTGTAGACGAAAATATATAAATATATTTGCTACAACTGGTTAGAAAATTCCGCCCACTAATTGCTAAGTAATTCTATTACTTTATTACATTAAATTATATTTGTTATATTATTAATATTATTATTATAAATTTTTTAAATTATGAAATATTTCTACCCAAAGGTGTTCCAAAATTGCCACAGTACCCACGGGAGTGGACCCCCCACCATGCCCTATTCCATCACCAATCGCTTCTCGCCCCTCTACTCAATCACCAATATCATTATCACGATCGACAGGGTCATTCAGTTCAGAAGAGGAAAAGAAAATGCACTTGATAAACCTTTGATATCAATATGCCGATGCTTGCAGCAAAATAAAGACATCACCTCGACTACTTTTTCTAAACCCCTGCCAACGCCGGTTATCAATATACCAAAAGTGTGAATTAAAATATCCACGATAGTGTTATTTATATATTATAATGTAAACTTCGGACCACAAGATGGAGCACTGGTATCCCAATAATGAATGAGTCATACAACTTCATGCCTGCTCACCCGAACCAGTTCTTTGTAGAATTGCTCCAAAAATCAAACAGAGGTACTAAGATCACCAGTCGCCATGTTACAACGATTTACTTATGAAATAGTTAAGAGAGTTGTGGTGCTTCAGTTCCAACAAGCGGCAACCAGGTCGAAGTGTATCGAGTTCGAAACCTGGCCTGAGCCGTCATCTTCTACTTCCGGAATGGGTTTCCAGTGATATTTTTAAAAGAATATGAATTCATGCTTTTGTTAAAATTGCCTCGCCATCTGGTTTGCAGCTGTAAAAGCTAATTTTGACAAGTTTAAATTTATTCAACAATATACCAATTGTTGTCATAGTGCTAGGTTAACTCCAGTTCAGAATTAAGTTAAGCTAATAAACAATTGGTTGCAATGTTGCCACAGTCAAGTCACAAAACAAAACAAATAAAAATGCAAATGTTTCTTACTTGCAATGGACTACTAACTAAATATAATGTTTGTTTAACCTAAGTATAAGCTCAAGGATTCATTTCTCTCCTTAAATCTTCCAGACAAAGCAAGGCTCAAGTATTTTAGCAAGATTATTTTAGTCATCCAATCTTAACAGCATCAGGACAGCTCCAGACACCAGTCTGCAGTCCTGTTCAATTCCTATAAATAAAGTTTATCTAATTATAACGTTTATATATTTATTATTTTTAATATTTGCTTAAATTAAATAAAATAATAATATTTTTTGAATCAGTTTAAAAACTTAAAAAGGACTCAATTGACTTTTATTAAAGAAATACAATTCTCAAATATTCAATAAATTCATGCTTATAAATAAATGCTCATTTACAAAGTGAGAACATCACCATTGGTCTCTATAAGGCCAATCTTTGAACACATCTTCATAATGATTTTCAAAATATTCCTGTAATTAGATTTTAATAATTATTTTTAAGACAATTGATTTTTATTCTTGTTGGGAGAGGAAGAGGTAATTGCAGTAAAAATTTATCATTTCCAATAACTTCAATTCATATCTTAACTGCATATTTTATACCATTAAATGGACAAATGTAATTGGTTAAATTGTTATTAATGAAAAACAGGTTGTAAGCAAACTAACCAAATCAAGGACACATACGAGACATCTTGTAAGACATTTGGAATTATCAAAGAAAAGGGAATTATGGACTTCAAAACATTTAACCATAGGAAAATGTTGCTCATAAAGGAATTTAATCTCCTTTTGAAAAGAATTCCAGTTGATGTTGAATTTCAAATCTTCTCCTGATGTTATAACAAACAGCAACTTGAAAGTAGTGGATTGAAAGTCTTAATATTGATCATTTTAAATATTATTATAATAACTTTTCATGTAATGACATACTTAATCCATGCATATTAAATGTATATATATATATTAATAATATTTTAATAATTTTTAATATTTAAAAATTCCATGATTTACACTGACCTTATTTTTAATAATTGTAATAATATGCAACCAACCTATTAATAAATGAATCCCTCCTTCTTTAAGTGCTGATTTAACAGATTTTAAATTTTCATCACGGAGTAGGTATTCTGAAAGACCTGTAATTAAGTATACCAATTACTTGCATTTTACATAATTTTAATTTTTGTTATTATGAATTTTTATAATAGCTTATATTTAATTTTATTTATTAATTTTATTACGAAGTAATTGTCAATTATACATCATTAAAATAAATCATACTCTGGTAACACCTAATTTTAACTGAACATTAATTAACCAGCTAATTAATTTAATATAAAAGTATTATTTCACCTTTAAGAGATGTTGCTATACGAGTAATGATGACATCAAATGCTTTATGTTGATTCTTTAATAATTCAATGCCTCCATTTAACTTGTGGACTTTTGGATTATCCAGATAGGAAGCCATTTTAGGGAAATATTCACAATACAGTTTATCCAATTCCTGCATTCCAACAGGAAATTGCACAGGACATTAAAATTAGTTAAATTATAATAATATATGAAAAAACAATAACTTGATTGAATAATTAATAAAATAGGCAATAACACATAATTTTAACTGAACATTAATTAACCAGTAAACTGGTTAAACAGTTAACTATTAAAAATAGTAAAAAAGTAATACAATAAGTTCATCAAAATATTGCTTTGATAATTAACTTATGACCTTTGTCCGATTGGTTTTGCCCAAAGTTATGGATTCAACAGTTCCATGTTTCAACAACTCCCTCACAATTCTTCCTTCACATCTTCCAACCACCAAAACCTATGAAAAGATAAATACTGTCACAAAGGCTGCAATAAAACTTCTGGTTCTGACTTTATTAATTTAATTTTTATTTATAACAAATATTTAAATATATTGTTGGATCCCTAGATCCAATAAATTGAATAATATTTAAAATTATATTGCCGATTAATTATTTTAATAATTAATTAAATTTAGTGGCAATATAATTTGAGAATTAAATTGGTGCTATTCAGACTCTTTGGTTATGTACCTTTGACAAATGGATTTATATCGGAAAGTAGAGCGAGAGTAATAGAAACAGCAGATTTCAAGACTTAATCAATTAAGCATTTTACATCTTCCAAGCCATCTGACAACTTTCAATAAACCTGCCCTTCTATAATTAGTTTGAGGACCCCGGGTTATTACATTGGTGTCAGGAGTGGGATTTAGAGTTAAAGGGTATCCAAAAGTAACTAAAGTAGAAGCTTGTTTAGTTGAAAAGTGAACGATGCCGAAGTACTTGGATGAATTGTACGTGCCTCGATTGAGACAAGAATTGAGAGAGCGTGGCCTGGATTGGAAAGGCACGAAAGCTGAGATACGAGAGCGACTTGGGACATGGCTGACAGAGAATGGTCATGACCCAGAGGAATACGAATTCGAGAATCCATCCCATAAAAAGATGGATGAATTTCTTGATTTTATGAAAAAGTCCGTAGATGAGATGAGGGAATGTATTAGGAGTATTAGGGGTGATTTGAAAAACAGAGGGCTTCCATGCCAGGATGTCTCGTTGGCTTCGGGTGAAGACTCTGCCGAGAAGAGTCCCGTTGGTTCTTTTGAGGAGAGCAAAGTGGTGCTTCCATCTTGCGAAGAACAAGGAGAGGAACTCTGCAAAAAGGTTACCAACGAGGAACAAATCATGTCCGTTGTTCCAGGTACCGTTTCTGGCAGCGTTGGGATGGAGTCATTAGAGGGCACATCCAACCACAGTGCGTGTGTGTCTCCAGAAGCTCTGTGCGTGATGGCAGACTTAGGGAACTCGACGTTGGAGCCCATAGAGTTACCAGATCAGGTCGAGTCGTCAGCAGGGCCCAGAGAGCTCACGGAGGTTTTAGTGGAGCAAGTGGGGCTTTCGGAGGAGCCTGTGGGATTGCCGGTGGATCATGTGGAGTTGTTGGTGCAGCTCGAGGAGTTACTGATGAGTCACGTGGAGTTGCCGGTGGAGCACACGGATTTGATGGTGGAACAAGTAGAGTCTACAGAACAGCCCATGGATTTACCAGCGGATGTTTCGGCTCCATTGGAAATAACAGAAGGGAGTGCTCGGGATTTCAGGAGAATGCCTAGCATGGAAAGTGGAGCAGGTGATCCTGAGGAGAGTCTGGGATCTGGCGACATCGTGGAGCAAGAGAGTGTGCATAGAAATGGCGATGTTCCGCGGCTGAAACTTGCGGGACGCAGAAGTAAAAGGGAGGAGACAGAAATCCCAGAAGATGGCAAAGCAAATGGATCTGGGATTTGCAGCCATGAGATTGTTGGAAGATCGGATCCTATTCCGAGAGTAAAAATGAAAATGGGAATAGATGTCTGTTCGGGACGAACAGATTTAAGGAGGGGGCAGTGTTGGATCCCTAGATCCAATAAATTGAATAATATTTAAAATTATATTGCCGATTAATTATTTTAATAATTAATTAAATTTAGTGGCAATATAATTTGAGAATTAAATTGGTGCTATTCAGACTCTTTGGTTATGTACCTTTGACAAATGGATTTATATCGGAAAGTAGAGCGAGAGTAATAGAAACAGCAGATTTCAAGACTTAATCAATTAAGCATTTTACATCTTCCAAGCCATCTGACAACTTTCAATAAACCTGCCCTTCTATAATTAGTTTGAGGACCCCGGGTTATTACAATATTAATATCTTATTATGAGAATAAGTAATATTATCTCAACAGAAACACTGATAATGGAATCTTTGAATGAAATCTTTGAAAAGTTCAAAAACTTTATTATTTCTAAAGTTATAACTCAACAACTAAAATTATTAAAATAAATAATTGATGGTATTTTTTTTGGTTTAAGACTAAATTATATTTCCTTAATAGCTTTACTTGGTGGATTATAAGAAGTTTAAAACTATTATTTATTTATTAAATTTGTTTAATTAAAACTAATATTTACTTTCTTGGGATTTTGATGACAATGAAGCAGATTATTAATTATTCCCTCGAAATGAGAAGTCTTTTCATGACTGGTATCCCACAAGATGTCATCTATCATCAACACTCTATCACAAAAAGGGTTCATTCTAAAATGTAACAAAAAGCTTTCTGAAAATTTATTTAACTTTGGGATGGACTGGCATTAAGATATTCAGTTAATAAACATTAAGTAATATTAATTAAGTAATAAATTAAGTAAAAGGGACTGTGATGAGCATTCACAAAATATAAAACTGCTTTTGTTAAAATTAATAATAAGTAAATGCACTATTTTTTCATTTCTGTATGCGTGAACTTAACAGAACAAACTATATTTGTTTACAAATTTGATCTAAAAGTGAAATACATTCTTTTAAAATAATGACATTTTCCAATTTCCCACAACAAGATTCAAATCACTTACATTTTATAAATCATGATAATGCCATCTTCAGAAGGATTTGATTCAAGGATTTGTTTCTCTTCAAATGTAAAGGATGGCTTTCCAAAAGACTCAAGAGATTCTGTTTGCAAGTGATATCACATCAAATATGATTTTATCATTTTAAAATTTATAAATCAAATCAATTGGTAAATCATTTCATTGCATTCATAATTGCTAGGCTTTAACTTTTCTCAAACCACATTTAAAATTTTGATCTTTGTTAGCCCTTTTAAACACTAATTTTAAAGTTAAAAGAATACCATTGATTTCTTAAATTGTTTTTATTTGAAATGTATTTAAAATATTAAGCCATTTATTGCCAGGGTTTTATTTCTTTCAAGCTTTGTTTAAGAAGAACCTTAATAAATATTATTTTGTGAGTTAATTGAATCTCAATCTCATGTAATATTTATTTATAATTCAATTCTAATATCTGAAAATGCTCGCAAAATTGGAACTGCAGGAACAGATATAAAATGCCATATAAAAAAGGGCTATGTTTTATTCTATAAACTCAAATTAAAGGTAACATCATCAAACCTCATCAAAATTTAGTAAATACAAAATATTGGTTAGCTCAAGTTTAATATTAGTGACAAATTTAATATTGTCCATTAGTGATAATAGTTAATGATCAGAATTATTTTATTTATATTTTATTTATATTTTAACATGGAAAATCATCATGTTGATCGAGTATCTTCTAAACTTTGTCCAAAATACTTCAAATTTTGCAAAAAGGAACAAATTTAAAACTAGTGCAATATGGTTGGATTGAGAAGAAGAATGTTTGGACCACACTTAAAAACATATTTTTAAGCTACAAGTGGTATGAAAAATAAATTGAATGCTACCATGAATTATTAATTAAGAAGTAGGTGTATTTAAATTTATATTTAATAAAATTTAAATTTATATTCCAAAAATATTCTGCCATTTGTCAATAAGATTCCATTACCTTCAATTTCAACTTTTTGAGGTGCAAAACGACTTCTAACAAGTGAAGTAGTTCTAGAATCCAAAAGAGGAGAAGTGTTTTGATTGTCTGCTTGAATGTCTTCATTTCTGTCACAAATTAATTAAAATTATATTCATAATTAATTGAACATATGAAGGTTAAAAATTACAACCTGAGCATTCTCATATTTATGTCAACATCATCATCATCTTGAACAATGAAAATAATAAAAAAATTATTAAATTAATTGATATGAAAAATGTGCATATCAAAAATAAAGTATTATTAATTTTTCAATTACCTGCCACTTCTTGCAACTTTTATTTGCACGAAATAAAATAAAAATAAATGATTTGATAAAATAATAAATTAAGCTAACCATATTTTTTTGAACGTACTCTTGCTTGTTTCAAATGTCTTTAAGAAAATATTATGCAATATTTAAAAATAAAACATTATTTATGATCAATGAATCACAACTCTAACCTCTTCCAAAGAAAGAAATATAAAACTCTAAAATAAGGAACTAAGAGAATGAATATTATCACAGTTAAAGCTGTTATCACTCCTGAAAGAAATAAGAGAATTAAAATAAAAAATATAAATTAAAATGTGATCAAAATTAAATGAGAATATGCAAATTTACTATTAAGATACTGACCATTTTTAATGCCAAATTGATGTGATTCAGGAATGTTTAGAACTTCAAACTCCATTGCTTTGATGGTGCATTCTTTATGTTTTCCAAGGTGACATTTAGCAATACAGGTGTAATTACCAGGTGAATTCATATTTTCAACAGGTAAGATTGCATAAGGATTTTGAACCATGGCACCTCCAATTTCATGAACCCAATAATACGAGCAGTGGACATTTTCACTTTTGTTGGCAGAACATTTTATGTTGTGGAGGTCATTCAAATATATGGGTGGAGATCTTTCTATGGTGTCTTTGATATCTTTAAAAAGACCAAATGTATGTAATATTTTAAAACAATAAATAAAGAATGCCTCACATTGAATTCGGAATTCTTGCAACTGACATGGTTTGACCAAAGTATCATCCAAAAAACATTGAAATATTGAGTTTTGCATCTCATAAGCAACAGATAAGTTGGTTTGAATTGAAATCTTTTTTGTTTCATCTTTCACTTCATGGTTTATTAGTGATGAATTTAATTTCTTTTCCAATGAATTAAATTTATAATTTTCAATCCATCTGAGATGAAGAAGGTTATAATTGATGTTGCCAAAGTAATTGAAAGAACATTTCAGATTTAAAACATCTGCTTCTATTCCATAGCAATCATTTTCTCCAATCAATGTCAGGTCTTTATTCATATTTTCATTGCATTTCAATTCTGTTTAAAAATGTTGGATTTAAGTGATTATTACAACTTTTCAAGAAATTATTGACTTATTTGAAAATAAATGTGGTTAAAAGTTTAAAATATAAACTCCATTAATGTCTGGAAAATGTTAATATTTATCCTGAAAATTTTAAAATAACCTCAAAGAAAGTGTAAATCTTATTTACCTCCAACAACAAGTTGTATTTCAATGAAATATGTCATTTCATATAATCCATATTTCTTTTCAAACTCTTGTGATTCTCCAACCATGCAAATATATTTTCCTGCACTTTCCTTGTTTGCTTCAAGTATTTTGAGATTACAAGATGATTCATGAGATTTACAAAGACCTTCATAATTGTGGTGAGTTGATTTGTTCCCATCCATGGAATACAACTTATAAGTCTCAACACCCTTTGTTGAAACATGGCTCCATCTTGCTCGTGTTAAATTTTTCACATTGTGTTCACATTGAAGAATAATTGAATCACCAACATTAACCACCATCGTTTTATGTATTGGTCCTGTTAACAAGAATCAGCTAAAAGTTATTAATGAATAAACAATTATTATGGGATTATGTACTGTTTATATAAAAACTAAGGTCTAAACTGAAAATCATGAAAGTTATTAAAGACTCTGAATATAAAGACTGCCTTTACAAAACATAAACATTTATTTCAATTAAATTGTATTTGAAATCCATGTTGCATTTTATTGCAATATTGAATCCATATTTCCTTGTAAATATTACCTTTTACCACCAATTCTGTAATTTCAATGATTCTCTCCAACAAATTAGAATCAATGCTTGCTTCACCTTCCATTCCAACATAACAAATATATTTTCCAGAATCTTCCTTTCTCGCTTTAATCAACTTGAGTATGCATGTTCTTATCAATGTTTGCTGAGGTTCACATGAAATCCCAAAACCAATTTTTAAGATTTCATTATATTGGCTGTCATAGATTAATTCACTTTTATTGTCAGTTGCTGATATGTATTCCCATCTGATTCTTGTTACATTTTCAAGTTTATGATTGCAATGCATTTTAAATGAACCGTTTTCTCTTGCCACACCTCTGTTCTCCCTCAATCCTAAAAATGAATATTTTGAAATTTATTAAACAAAAAAATCAGTTTATTTATTAATTTGTTATATTTGAAATTATTTTTTTAAGAGGTTATTAAGGTATCAAAACAACTGGAAGAACAAATAGCAAATTGAACATGTACAATATTAAACAGAACAATTATGTACGTAACACAATGAAACAAATGAACTTAAAAAACAAAAAAATAAACTCATAGATTCAGTCTTAAGGAAGCGCAAGAAACATTTCTGTTTGACAGGATGTAGGCTGGGTGTTGAACACGACACTTAAGGACTGCTGCATTTTTATTGTACCATGAAGGCAACTACTACTACAACTTTTTAAGCCTTTTTGCTCAGAAACTAATTGCAATTAAAATTTGGCTCTTCATAAAATTTAATTGAATATTCCTGCTTTAGTGATTAAGAATAAACTGGAAAGTCAAACAGGATAAAACCATGTTGAAAAGTAACCATGTTTTGATCTGTTTGAATTGGTTAGGAACAATATTTGGCATCAACAATATTTCACTTAAAATAACTTAAAAATAATATAAATTCGAATAAATGTCACAAAACCTTCAACTGTTATGGCTATGCAGAAGAACATCTTGATAAAGATGATTAACTTTAGATTAAATTGTAACGACAGGGTAATCATTTCTTCCCTCACCATATTTGATAATTGCTGAACATTCAACTCGGTTATGCAGTAATAAAACAAAAATCCACTGAAAGTCAACTTCTGCAAATCAAAATTCGTCAAAGTTGGTGTCGGATCTCCATGAGTTTGAGATCAGCTGGAAACAATGGAATATCAAATGTTCTTGTATCGTTTGATATATTTTCATAATTCAATTAAAAAAAGCATCAAAAAGCCTCACAAATCAGGATTAAAAAAAAAACAAATGAACAGAACTATTACCGTCCACTTTTCACATCTCAAGGTAGCGACACTTGATTCGCTTGATTGACTTTTAAACCACAATAATACCTTGCTTCCACCTGAGCGTAAAAATCCCGCCAGCGTTATTTTTATAACAAGGAAAAGACAACAAAATAAAATTCTCAAAAAAGAGGCTCCACAGTTGACCTAAAATATTCATAAATTTAATTTTTGTAGTTGGGCTAAAATATTTATAATACCATTTTTTTTTGTGGAATTGAAGGCACAAATAATTTCGGATCAGCAATTACTAATTGCGCCATTGTGTAACTGGTTAGGTTACTTAGGGAAAAACCGAGCTGCGACACTTTCCTCTATTAGCGATGACATGACGTTGACTGGATTTAAGTTCCAGTTTATTAAATATTTACTTGAATTTTTAAAGAAATAATTTAAACTGCGATCCTTCGCGTTTTCCCTTTATCAGGAACCCCATTGATGTTTTTTTAATTCTTAACGCATGCATAAGAATTTTAAAAAAATGGAGCTCATTAAATTTACTTGAATTATTTCTTATATCTGACATAAAATTCCGATATCCATGGATATACTATGTCAACATTTTGCAACGTGCTTCTTTTAAGTTACCAATGTTATAATTCAATTTAATAAATTAATATTCAATCAATAAATGTTACTTTCATTCAAATAGTTCCATTGTGTATTGTAAGATCAAACAAACACCTTTTAATTAAAAATCATTTATTTTAATATTGTGTTAAAGATTGAAGAAATATTTTAAAAATAGGGCTGATGAATTGAAATGGGATGGATTATTACATTTATATTACAATTTTACATTTATTTGTCTAATATTTTACGTGCGCAATGTTATCCCAAGGGGATGTAAAGGCACGGCGGCAGAGCTCACAAGTCCACAGTCTATGAAATGTAAGATAAAAAAATAAAATAAGACGAGGTTAAAATAAAAGTGAGTAAACAGACTGGAATAAAATAAACTAATAAAGACAAGAAAAAAAATGATTATAAATAAACAATTAAGTTAAGAAGCTGATTGTTGTTTATAGCGCATCATCACTTTAGAGGAGTCATACAACATAAACATAAACAAACACAAATACAAATGTTTGTTACTTGCAATGGACTTGTTTAATAAGTAATTAACCAATTAAGTGGTTATCTAACTGAGTTAAAATACGTCACATAATTATATTTAAGATTTAAAATAAGTCACATAATTATATTTAAGATTTTCCTCTTAAATCCTCAAATGAAAGCAAGAATAACTGAAAATTAATGTAAAAATGCAAATAAATTGCAAAATAAGGCATCCAATGTTGTTAATAGCATCATTAATATCCTGTGTAACCCACTGGTAGTATCCGTTCCAATAAACTGAAACAAATAATTTATTTATGAATTTATTATTTTTAATAATTGTTCAAATTAAATTATATTTTGAGTTGATTTAAGAGTAATTGACTCTCCTTTTAAAATTATTTTTTTATGATTTCTATTTATTAGTTACTATTATTAATTATAAATTTATTTACATGCTATTAACGAGATATTATCTGTACTAATAACAAAAAAAGAATTACTTTAATATTTGATTTAAAACGAAACTTGAACAAATTCTGAAACATTTAATAATTACTAAATGTTTATTTAAAAAGTGAGGACATCACCATAGGTATTGATCTTCCCATCTTTTAAACTCATTTGCATAAAGTTCTGAAAAGTTTTCCTGTGGAAAGGAATTAATTTTAATATAATTTGTTGTTATTTTTATGAAAAGTGAAGAAATATTTGCAATAAAAGTTTAATAATTCAAATAAAATCAATGCATTGTTCACATTCAAGTTTTATGCAATCAAGTGAACAAATATAATTGGTAAATTAATTATTATTATTATTATTAACAAAATACAAGTTGGAAGCAGACTAACCTTATCAGCAACACACAGGAGACATTTTGTAAGACAACTGGGATGATAACTGAAATTGTCGAATTGAAAATATTTGACTGCAGGAAAATATTTCTCGCAAATGGATTGACACAGACGTAGAACATGAAATGTTGAGAATTGAAAATCCTCTCCTGACACTAGGAAGACATTAACATGAAAATAATGACACAAAGTATATCTGTGATTTGATTGTTGTGTTGTAATATTGATCATTTAAACATTATTACAATAACTTTCATATAATAATATACTTAATTCAAACATAATAAATAAATATTATTTTCTACATCAATATTTTGACTAATATTATTACTAAAGTTCAATACTTTTCTTTACAATATTGTTGCGATGCTACGTCAAATCCAATTGCAAGGTTATGATTTTTATAGCCGAATATTATAATATTTTATTTATAAGTTTAATTAGATCTTTAATCTTTATTATATCATTAATTAAAACTTTTAGTTTTATATTATTAATTATTACAACATGTACTATTCATTTGAGTGCCTGCTACCTATCCACGTTACACTTCAGTTTTATGCGTTGTTAACTTTAGTGGTGGTGGTATTCCTGATCAATAAGCCTCCCTTATTTTTGCTCAAAACATCGGAGCAAGCATAGCTCCACCCCCCGTGCATATCATTATTAAATCGTTGGTGGGAACAACGAAGATTAATTGAATTTTAAATGAAAAACGGTTAGGGATAGGGGTAGGGTTAGAGGTAGGGTTAGGGTTTGGGATATGGTTAGGGTCTGGGATAGGGTTTTGTTTGATTGAGTATTTTTAAAATATTCAACGTATTTTTTTAAAGATTACATATATGTTTTTCTTAAAACATATCAATCAATTTATTTAGCAAATTAGCTATATTTATTAATGATATGCACGGGGGTGGAGCTATGCTTGCTCCGATGTTTTGAGTGAAAATAGAGGGGCTTATCGATCGGGATTACCGACACATCAATTATATTTGTATTTATGATTAATAATTAAAATATAATGCAACCAACCCATTAATATATGAATCCCTCTTTCTTCAAGTGCTGATTTAACAGACTTTAAATATTCGTTGATGTGTAGGTAATCAAATAATTCTGTAATTAATTTTATTTGTTAATTGCATTTCATGTAATTTATTTTAATCTCATAAATTATGCATTATTATAAAAATATAATTTCACCCACTCCTGTCAGTTGCTGTTACATGAGTAATGATGACATCAAATGCATTTTGTTGATTCTTTAATAATTCAATGCCTCCATTTAACTTGTGGACTTTTGGATCATCCAGATAGGAAGCCATTTTAGGGAAATATTTACAATATAGTTTATCCAATTCCTACATGAAAATGAGATGAGGCAATAAATTAATTAAATTAAAAACATAAACACAATAAATAATTATAAAATTTTATAAAACTAGTTTTTTGACAATTAACTTGTGACCTCTTCATAATTATTTTTGCCCAAAGTTATGGATTCAATAGTTCCATGCTCCAACAACTCCCTCACAATTCTTCCTTCACATGTTCCAAATACCGAAATCTTGGTTCAAACATTTGTATATTTTAATTCTTATTCATAATAATAACAACATCATTAAACATAATTGTTAAATTGAGACTTAATATAAGAAATGTGAGTAATAGAAACATTTATTTAATTAAAACTAATATTTACTTTCTTTGGGTTTTGGTGACAACGAAGCAGATCATGAATTAATTTCTCCAAACGAGAAAACATTTCACAACTGGTGTCCCACATGATACCATCTATCATCAACACTCTTTCATGTAAAGGGTGCATTCTAAAATTTAAAAAGAATTAATTTAAATTTATTATTTAATTTTGTTAATATCAATAATAAACAAATGTTTTTGACCATTACTAGAAATATTGCAACCATTATTTTTATTTTATTCATTAACTTAACTAAATTGTTCGGTTAATGAGTTAATTTTTTATAAATTTTATCAAAAAATGAAATATATTTTTAAAAAATAACAGTTTTAATTTGCTTCAACAAGTTTCAAGTCACTTACGATTCATAAATCATGATATTACCATCTTCGGAAGGTTTTGTTGCAAGAATTTGTTTGACTTCAAATGGCAAGGATGTCTTTCCAAAAGACCAAAGGGATTCTGTTTGAAAATGTTATCACATTATATTACATTAAATATTAATTTATTTTTAATAAACCTTTAAAATGTTAATTTAATCATTGCATTAATACTTGCAAAGCCCTGTTTTTTTCAAGTTATCTTTAAATGTTGGGTCTTTGTCACAGCCCTCTTAAATATTCGTAAATTAATGGAAAAGTATTTAATTTTTAAAATGCATTTATTTGTACATGAAATATTATTATTAGTATTGAGAAAATAATAAAGCCATCATTTTATTTAATTTTTTTTGTAACACACCAGGGACAACCTATATTCTCCTGACACACTGTCAGATGGTCCGCACAGACGGGCTAAGAACCACTGATGTAATGGGTGCCGGCACATTGTCTGCCAACTTACATTCTGTCTTATTTCTACACTTGAAAGCTTCAATATTGTCCTTTGTCATGAACATATCGTACCATGACCCTAGAGGTTTGGTGGAAATTTCCACTTTTTTGTCTATTGAAGGAAGCTAAAACAGCTTTTCTCAATATTAATAATGCCATCATTTTATTTAAACTTTCTTTTTACAATACTTTACATTCTTGCAACACACCCAAGCCAGTGTTTAAGTGTTTAAGTTCATTAATTTTGTTTTTTCCAATTATTTTATTATTTGCAAAAGAATACTTTTCAATTAACCAGCTCATTGATCACATTTTATTAAATGTATTTAAATTTCATCTTATAAAATCAATTTCGATGCATTAATGTTTATATTAAAGAGTTTATTTTAAAAAGAAAAACCCTTTAAATGCATATTTCATCTCTTGTTTCATAAACAATTTTATTTTGTTTATCTGTGTTCATTTAAAGTACATTACGTTACCTCCAATGAACCACATCTCAAATTTTGTCCACATGAATTAAATTGAATGAATTTGTTATTATTGACATTTGTAAATTAAAATATGCTTAAATGATTTATTTATTTTTTATTTATTTTATTTACAAACTGAAGGGGCCAATAGGACCACTAACACAGTTTGGTCAATTTGAGCAAAGGACAAATCAAGAGTATGAGTGACGATAATGACGACAATGAGAGTCATTTATATTTGCTAAAGCTTTTAAGGATTTGATTTAAATGCATCCTTTAAATGCAAAAGTAAATTTTCAAATTTATTTTGCTTATTTTTGTTTATTCATTTTTATTTTTATTGAAGTATGCAAAACATTACCTTCAGTATTTAAACTGCAGCTAGAACATTGTCCAATTAAATTATCATTCCTGAATACAAATTAAAATGCATTGAAAGTGATGTAATATTACATAACAACACAGTATTTCAAAAACACTTAACAGAGTAAAATTAATTCTTCAACTTCAATAATACTTTGCTTGACAATACTTTTGTTGTGATGTTTAATTGAAATTTAAGTTCAATGTTTTTACATTCAAAGCAGTTATGCCTCATTAAACATTTTGTAACCTTGTTTTCAAGATCTCTACATCTGTCCTAAATTGAATAAAATTATTGTTAAAATTCATTTGTAAATTTCATTATGAAATTCTCAATTAAAACCAAAACTGTTACCTTAATTCTTCCAATGTTGTGCTTCCAGCATCTTTAATAATAATTATAATTATAATATATATATAATCATAACAATAATAGTAATTATTATTATAATAATAGTTTTAATAAGTAGTTAATTAAATGAAACTGAATCAGATTAAGCATTAAAACATTATCAATTTAGAAATAGAATTTATCTTGGTGCAAGGGTCCCCAGCCTTGCTGTGTTACTGAAGCATCTCTTGTGTTTCCAAACTTCACAAACTTTTGTTCAACCAAAATCATTGCTTATTTTTTAAGTTTAACAATATAAACCTGCTATTTACTAGTTAAAACACATTTTACTAATTGAATGATAATAAATTACTTTACATTTATTGTGTGATTTTTAAAAATTTTAATTTGTTTGAGAATCTCTTAAAACAATTGAGTGCATCTTGAAAAGTTGGGGGCCCTAAGTTTAAATGAAGATGTTTAACTTGTTTGTTTATCCATTAAGAAGCACTCCAAGCCTCCTCTGGCTAATGAATCTGTTTAACAAGTTTTTATTCAGGTGTGTTATTTTAAATAAAAAGATAAAATTGGAGATTTACAATGAAAATTTAATTTAATGATCAAATAGTAAATTGGAAACACAAACTGCCTGTCACTTTAACAACTTTTACTCTTGACTTTAAGTACCTTTAATTATACAATTTTAATTATAAAACATTCTTTGCAATTCAACTAATTACAACCCAAACCTCTTCCTCAGAACAAGTAATAATAATATTATTATTATTATTATAAGTAATACAATCAAAGTTGAAATCACTCCTAAAAGCAAAGAAGGACTGGTGTAAGAAAAAGTAATTCAGAAATCAATTTTGAATTTAATACACTGACCGATATTTAAGCCTGACTGGCTTGGCTCAAGAATAACTTCAAACTCCATTGCTTTGGTGATGCATTCTTTATGTTTTCCAAGGTGACATTTAGCAATACAGGTGTAATTCATATTTTCAACAGGTAATATTACATTAGGATTTTGAACCATGGCACCTCCAATTTCATGAACCCAATAATACGAGCAGTGGACATTTTCACTTTTGTTGGCAGAACATTTTATGTTGTGGAGGTCATTGGAATATATGGGTGGAGATCTTACTGTGCTATTTTTGATATCTTTGTAACAGATAAAAAAATAACATTATTAAAACATTTCTGTTTTACTTTAATATATTTCTATCAAAATATTGTTAGATAGAATTAAGAAAATGCATGTTTAAAGTTCGTCACCTTGCCGATATTTATGTTTATTTATTTGCTTATCCACAAAATTCAATTTGAAAGACTGTAATATTATAAATTTCAGACTAAATTGCAGTGTTAAACCTCACATTGAATCCTGAATCCTTGCAACTGACATGGTTTGACCAAAGTATCATCCAAAATACATTGAAATATTGAGTTTTGCATCTCATAAGCAACAGATAAGTTGGTTTGAATTGAAATCTTTTTTGTTTCATCTTTCACTTCATGGTTTATTAGTGATGAATTTAATTTCTTTTCCAATGAATTAAATTTATATTTTTCAATCCATCTGAGATGAAGAAGGTTATAATTGATGTTGCCAAAGTAATTGAAAGAACATTTCAGATTTAAAACATCTGCTTCTATTCCATAGCAATCATTTTCTCCAATCAATGTCAGGTCTTTAGTCATGTCATCATTGCAAAGTATATCTATATGTGTAAGCACTATTGTTAATGTAATAAATAAAAAATCTAACATTTTGTATTATTTTATGCAAAAATCATTCTTTTTATGGTATTTCTTATACTTTTCTTAACAATAAATGTGACATTCATTTTATTGACGTTGAAGTCTTACCTCCAACAACAAGTTGTATTTCAATGAAATATGTCATTTGATCCATGCCATATTTCTCTTCAAACTCTTGTGATTCTCCAACCATGCAAATATATTTTCCTGCACTTTCCTTGTTTACTTGAAGTATTTTGAGATTACAAAATGATTCATGAGATTTACAAAGACCTTCATAATTGTGGTGAGGTGATTTGTCCCAATCCATAAAATACAACTGATAATTCATAACACCCTTCATTGAAACATGGCTCCATCTTGCTCGTGTTAAATTTTTTACATTGTGTTCACATTGAAGAATAATTGGATCACCAACATTAACCACGATTGTTTTATGAATTGGTCCTGTTAACAAGAATCATCTAAAAATTATTAATTAATAAATTGTTAGTAAAATTTCTCCTGATTACAAAATATAAAAGTCTAAGTTGAAAATCATCAAAATTATTAAAGTTTATGAATATAAATAATTTCTATATGAGACATAAACATTTAATTTAATTAAATTGTATTTGAAATCCATGTTGCCAATTATAAATATTACCTTTTACCACCAATTCTATAATTTCAATGATTCTCTCCAACAAATTAGAATCAATGCTTGCTTCACCTTCCATTCCAACATAACAAATATATTTTCCAGAATCTTCCTTTCTTGCTTCAATCAACTTGAGTATGCATGTTCTTATCAATGTTTGCTGAGGTTCACATGAAATCTCAAAACCAATTTTTAAGATTTCATTATATTGGCTGTCATAGATTAATTCACTTTTATTGTCAGTTGCTGATATGTATTCCCATCTGATTCTTGTTACATTTTCAAGTTTATGTTTGCAATGCATTTCAAATGAACTGTCTTCTCTCACCATACATCTATCTTCCCTCAATCCTAAAAATGAACATTTTAATGCAATTTGTTACTTGATAATTTCAATTGGTTTTAAAAAATCAAAAAAAGATTCAGTTTATTCATTAATTTTTTTTATATAAATTTGTTCCAAGAGATGAAATCCAAATATCATTAGCAAATATCCATCCTTATCACTGAGTTCATTAATATGGATTTTTCTTTAGTGAATAATTACAGGTTGACAAATCAACCATTATAAAACCAAATAGAAAAGTGATTTTGATTTGTTTTAAAGTTGGTTCAGTTGATAACAACTACAATTCTTTATTCAAAATAATTGTAAAATTATATTAAAATAAATGTCAATAAACCTTCAACTGAGATGGTGGCATAGAAGATCTTGATAAGGCCAGGTATCATCATCTTGGTGTCTACAATATTAAGCAAATAATTTTCACCATTTTCACATCACGTTACTGCTGCAAAACCAATTCCATAAAAACAAAAGTTAATTCAAAACCAACTCACGGATGTCAAAATGCATTTTCAGCTGCACCAAAAGATGAGGGAAATCCTACTTGAAATCTATTTTATGTTCAACTTTTAGTTAAGACATAAAACTAAATTTGAATATTAGATCCGATGTGATTAGGAACACCAAATAAAATACCTTCAAAATTATTTTCAAGTTCTCTTCGTCGTAGACTCTTAAATCAGCAAAAAAACATCGAAATTTTCAAAAATTTTGATTTAAAAAAATAAACTTAAAACCTTTGAAACTACCTAATGATCCGAGTTCCACCGACCTTCCAGCTTTTTCAAGCGTATTGGATGATTTCGTAAAAAAACCCACGTCCGAGCTGAGGACTTCCAACAACCAGCACAACAAAAGACCAGCGGCATAGGAGCCTGACAACAAAAAGTGCGTGAGCCCTAACTCAGGAAACCGCTCAAAACGCAGCAGTTCCACTGAACCAAATTTAAAAATTAATACATCAAACGAATCATGAAACTATCCTCTACAATTTTCGTCGTTTACATTTTCTTGCAAATCCACCTATTTTGTTCACGATGCCAAAAACGACATGGGGTCGGAAGAAATGACCTAGTTAAAAGTTTAGGAAAAATCGCTAGCCGGCGATTATTCTAACTCGAAACGCAGCAGTTCCACTGAACCAAATTTTAAAATTAATACATCAAACGAATCATGAAACTATCCTCTACAATTTTCGTCGTCTACATTTTCTTGCAAATCCACCTATTTTGTTCACGATGCCAAAAACAACATGGACCCTTCCGTGCATGTTGAGTCAACTTCGAACTCGAAACGCAGCAGTTCCACCGAATCAAATTTAAAAATTAATACATTAAACGAATCATGAAACTATCCTCTACAATTTTCGTCGTCTACATTTTCTTGCAAATCCACCTATTTTGTTCACGATGCCAAAAACGACATGGACCCTGCTGCGATTATTCTAACTCTAAAAATAGCAGTTCCAATTTTAAAAATAAATACATCAAAAGATCAGGAAATTATCCTATATAATTTGAAGTTTTTAAATTAACTCTATTTATTAATTTTATTTGACCCAAAATGTTTCTCAGTTGCACGCGCCCGCTTCTAACGGTCATTATTCAAATAAATTTCAAATCTTGATGTCGCGCCTATATAAGTGGCCATTGCCAGAAAAACTTTCCCCTTGTTAATTTTTACATAATAAGATTCTTTACAAAAAGTTATCTATTTTAAACATAAAATATATGACTTAGTAATTTTTAAATTTAAATGATCTCTCGCGATTCGTTTTCTCAACTTTCGCGCCAAATTTACATTTTCGGGATTATAAGGATTATAAAGTTTTATTCACTTTACAGGATCCATCTCCGAGTTCCCCACTCGTAATGCCTATTATTAACCTATTATTTAGTTTTAAATTTAATTTTTTTTTTTGATTTTCAAAATTGAGAAAAAAGAGCCTATAGGTTACTTTTGAGTGTTACTCGACTTGGTTGCCGAACTCGATTCGCAAAAATGGAGTTCGGTGCTATTTCAAATTTACATCGAAACTACATCAAATTTAAAACCGAAAAAACGTTAATGAAAAGATACATGTCTAGGCTTCAACATGTGTAAACATGAACTCTAAACTCTAACGAGAAATATTAATTTTCGGCCTTAAATGAACTGCGTCGCTTAATTTGATTCAGAAAACTCGCTGTTATTTTAGTCTTTTCGGCCAAAAACTCCCATTCAATGTTTGTTAAGTACTTTGAAAAGTATTTCAAAAGCTTATTTGTACTAAGATGCATGACATACCCACATTTCAAAATTATGAGAATGAAAATAAAGGTTTATGTTTCCTAATTTCGTTAATAATAAATTTCAAGTAAAATCAATTTTAGAAAAACATTACTGACAATTAAATCTTTATTTTGAGCTATATAATATTAGTTTTGAATAAACTTCATATTTTAAATTTATCAGGCCGGTCCCCGACGAATTGTTTTCAAAACATGCCAGGGGTCGTCTATAAAGAATGTTTGCAAAATTGCTCATTTTTACCAGTTCTCAAAAAGTTCGCTATTGATAGCAAAGTGAACTTTTTGAAGATAGTTTATCACACATTTTTATCAAACTTTAGGTTTTAGAATTTTTAGAATTTCGCGTCCATTTTATATTTTTGAGATTCTAAGAAAAACTATTCACTTTAGAAGTCCAAACTTCGGCTTTATCATTCATATTTCTTATTATTAACCTATTGCCTAAATTATTTTGAATTTAATTTTTTTCTAATTTTCGTAATTGAGAAAAAGAGCCTATAGGGCGCAAATTCGAGTCACTGGACTTGATCGCCGAACTCGATTCTCAAAAGTTGCGATGATTTGTTATTTCCAATTTACTTTAAAACCACAACAAATTGGAAGCCGAAAGTTTGGTATTGGAGAGATATATGATTAACACACAACATATCTAAAAATGGGCCCAGTAAACCGTCTCAATATATTAATTTGAGACTTAAAATGGATCGCGTCCCTTCATTGAAATTCAAATAACTCGATATTATTTTTCTTCAAAAACTCTTACTTAATGCCTGCTACATTTACTGGAAATGTATCAAAAGCTTAGTTAGACCGAAATCTATGACCTAAATGAATTTCAAAGTTATTGTTGCTGTAATTTAAAGTTTGTTTGATAACTCCATTATTAATGCATTTCAAAGGGTTTAAAGATGTAAACTCTTAATGTTCGTGGTATTTGAGGTATTGATTATAAATATATATGTATTATTTTTTTCAAATTTCTATTTATTTATCCTTAAATCTTCAAAATTAAAAATTACTTCATTCGTTTATTTTATTATTTACTTCATTATTTCAGGTCCGCCCTAATCATATGCAAATCACACCTCCGTCCTATGATTGGCTGGATGACCTCATGCAAATAATTGTTTTTGTTTATTTTCTGATCCACTTTGTTGTCAGGCTCACGCACTTTGTTATCAGGCTCTTATGACGCTGGTCAACAAAAGTGCGTGAGCACTAACTCAGGAAACCGCTTGCCGTAACTCAAAACGCAGCAGTTCCACTGAACCAAATTTACAAATTAATAAATCAAACGAATCATGAAAGTATCCTCTACAATTTCTATTTTTTAAATTTGAGGATAGAGAACTCCGCAAGGACTTAGTGGAATTAATTATTCATTAACTTGCTATTCAGACAGGGAGGCGTGGTCTAGTTCATGGCACAGCTCGAGAGATAAGCAAGTTTTTTTTATAATTATTGTTAGAATTGTAAATTATTGTTGTTCTTTGTTCACTTGTTTTGGTTTTACTTTGTTTGGCTGTTGAATAAAATTAGTTTCTTTAGACTGAGGAGTTTCCAACACTTGTAAAAAATTATTTCTAAAGTTAAATAATGCTCTTCTAAAAAGCAGAAATGCAATTCTCGTTACCTTGGTAACACTATTTTTCTTATAAGACCAAGTGAAATAAGAATGTCAGTAGTTAATGCAATGTCATTTAAATGCAATGCATCAACAGCCAGAATTTGATAAATTAATGAGGAAAGTGAGCTAATATTATGGTCCACTACAAGACAAAGGCTGGAGTTGATAAGAGCTGATAAGAGGTTAGAACTAAACATATGATAAGATGATAGACTCATGTGATATTTATTACGGGATTGATGTAATTTAAATTCCATTATCATTTGGAAATCACTACAACTGAATTCTGCTGAAAATCTGAACAGGTGCCATTTTTTTGGTTGTCTTATCTGGAAATGCATTATAACCAGTTGGTTTGTTTGAATGCTGATGGACCAGCAAAAAGCATAAATGAATTTTGAGCAATTATTAAAAAAATATGGAAAAACTAAAACAAATTGTTCAAAATGAAAAAAGACAATTTTTAGTGAGCATTCAATCACTGTTTGTAATAACTGTAACATTTAATAGATTTATCAAATTTTACTTAAACTTTGATAAGTTTTCAGAATTAAAATTTGTCAGAATTTTCCCTTTTTATATTTTGAATCGTTGTTTTTGAAAAATAAAAAAAACTATTTGAAAGTTTAATTCATGTTATTGGTATTCTAAAAGAACCACTTTGGTAAGTCATTAATTATAAGTAATTATAAGTTAAGTATATATTAATTATAAGTTATAGTAAGTAATTGTCAAAAAAAAACCTGGCAATTGCATTGTTAAAGCAGGGTCAATAAAAACATCATAAGTTTCAAAAAATTCTGAATAAAAAAAAGTCCATCGACCTGCAAACTTATGTATAGAGTCAATTGGATGATTCTGGGAAAAACCCATGACTGAGTTGCTGATGCTTGGAGGACTCTGCAGAACTTTTTGGTGGAATTAATTATTCATGAACTTGCTATTCAGGCAGGGAGGCGTGGTCTACATCAATAGCTCAATTTTTTCAAGCAAGTTTTGTTGCGCTTATTATTTTGTATCGTAAAAATATTATTTCTAAAATAAAAAATATTAAACAAAAAATAATATTAAATAAAAGTGTTTACAAAAACAACCTTTTATTCTTTTATAGTTCAAGTGGTAGCTCTGGTCGTGCTGACACCGTAAGACTTTGTTGTCTTAAAATTTAAAGCAGGCTTTAACTTATAAATGAATTAATTATTAATATAATTAAATATAATAATATAATATTAAACATATAAAATTATAATTATAGTTCGATTGTATATTTGAATCACAGTTTGATATTATGAAACAAGAACGACTTGAATTTAATTACATTTAATTACTTATTATAACTTATTATCATAATTGTAATAAGTTGTGATAATGATGTTATTATTATTGGTTAATCAATTTGAAAACTATTGTAAGAAACTAGAACCTAAAATTAAGCATTGAATATCTCTGCCTCTGGGCTCTCTTTTGGTTATCCGTAACTCTTCATCGTCGTCGTCGTCATCATCGTTGCGAACATTAAGTCGACAGATGTCAGTCTTCAAAATCAAGCGTCAACCGAACGTCTGTTTGCAATCACTTAGCAACAGATGAAATGGTGCGCGCCATTTTCAATTTTTTTTTATTGTCGTCTACGTATAATAATATATCACATTGTTATTACATTACAATAATTTTATATAATGATTTTTCTATCACAATTATAATAATTATTATTACAATTACATTATTATTATTATTATTAAAAATAACAATTAATCGTTTTTTGTAATAATTAATATTTTATTTGTAACATCTTCCTTGGAACGAGAAAATACGAAAAGTCAGGATCTGAAAGACAGTTCGTAATAGAGCCGATCTCATTCAATGCGAGGAACTAAAATAAAGCTCCATTACAACATGGCGTCCGTTTGTAGCCATAGTGACAGTTGAACATTTATGAAGCGCCTACTTTTACAGCACGCAACAATTTGAGACATTCATTTCAACTATGAATACGAGAAGAGGAATTTTCTATGACAATTAAAAATTAAATAAATAATTTAATGTTTATTATTTGTTTATATTATAAGCGAGCTTTGAATGTAAAAGGCGCTACTGCTCCTTGGTTTATAACTTGGATTTTAAAGGATTAAAAAATAAAATAGAATAAAGTCTTTAAAAGGATAATAAGTTGACCTTAAAACACATGACCAAGATCACGTTAAAAAATCAATCAACAATTTTAAATAAATAAACAAATAAATAAATAAACAAATAAATAAACAAACATATAAAATTACATATTTAATATTGTCTCAATTATTGAATTTAGAAAATAAATCTGGAAAAGTCTCCCATGACAACAGTTGTTGTTCACAGCAGGACGGAAATGAGAAACGACCACAAAAGACAGGCAGAGGAACATCGGCACGAGAGAACGTCATCATCATCATCATCATCGTCGTCGTCTTCATCACCATCATTGTCATCGTCGTCGTCTTCATCATCATCGGCATCATCACGTGGTTCCTTTGTTTATTTTTTTTATTGTGATGATCGTTTTAATTTAGTATTGCCTGGAAAGTTACATTTTTTTTCAATTTTGTCATGAATCTGAATTAATTTGTAATGTTTAAATATTGTGTAAAAGGTAATAAAAGTATTGACTAACATAATTAAATATATTTATTATAATATTACATTTATTACATTATTATTATTTGTTATTATTATTATTGTTATTAAAATTATATTATGTGGAATGATTACATATATGTATGTACCCTATTGCTTACATATACGTCCTTGTGGTGCTTTTGCCGCCACTCAAGTTCCCTTGAATGTCATCAACTCCGACAATGTAAACAAGAGCGTGTCATCGTCGTCGTCGTCTTCATCATCATCATCATCATCATCTCCATCATCACAGGCGTCGTCGTCGTCATCCTCGCTATTATCGTTCGCCACGATTCTTCACCAACATTTTTCTTTTGCCTACCCTTCCCTGTCGTCACTATCACCACCGTCACCATTATCATAACCAATACTTCCATCCTAATCATCATCATCATCACAATCATCATCGCAACCATCGCAACCATCGCTACCATCACTATCGTCATCATCATTATCATCACTATCGTCATCATCAAAGCCGAAATCAAGACATCTTCCAATCGAATCTGATGATGCGCAAGAAAGCCTGTTTGAACTGTTGATTGGCGAACGCATAGCAGAATGGATTTATAGGACTGTTGAGGTAGCACAGCCAGTAGGAGATGCTGTACAGAGTGGGGGAGACGCAGCCCTCTGGTTCGGTGGAGCAGAACCCCATGATCATGGATAGGACATGCCAGGGTGTCCAACAGGTCACGAACGCCCCTAGTATGATGGTAATGGTCTTTAGGGCTTTTCTGGTTCTGTTCTTGTACTTGGTGTGCTGAGAGGCTAACCTCTGCTGTTGCTTTTGCTCATGCAGTTGTTGCTGTTGTTGTTGATGTTGATGCTGCTGTTGTTGTTGGTAGTGGTTCTGGAGGATGAGTTTTTGTTGCGACTGTTGTTGCAATTGTTGCTGCTGCTGATGTTGTTGTTGTTGATGTTGTTGACAGTTTTGGCAAAGTTCGGTGGTGGGAGATACTTCCCTTGCTGTTTGTTGATCAAGATCTTTGAGGCTTTGGCGTTTCTGATCGAAAATGCTGTTGCTTGGACTCAGTTTTTTCGAAGAAAGTCGACGAAGCTGCTCTTTCGGAGAAGTGAAATCGAGTTGTTGATGTTGCTGTTGTTGTTGTTGTTGGTGATGATGGTGGTGGAGTTGGTGGTTTGGGGAGTGCGAACGCAAGTGAGCCGACGGTAGAGCTGCAAAGGCGATACTCGACTGACCAAAGTTGGACAAAACTCTAAAGGAATGTTTGCCATCTGAAAAATGTTTGGGAAAAAGATTTAGGCGGATTTCGACTTTTCGTTTTAAATTAATGTCCATTAATTTCAGTTTTCAACTTTGTTTTTATTTATTATCGAAAAATAAATAAATTTTTCACATTATAATGTCGATTGGCTCAATTTATTCATAATGTAGTCCGTCCTTAATATAGTCAAATGAAAGACATGTGTATCTGAGTGCATCAATATCCATAAGTCTCTTTTCAATAATAGCATTTTTTTTCAATTTTAAGGATAAAACTTGTTCAAACATCCAAAAAGTTTCTCATTTTCCATAAACCCATCCATCCGTCCTAGTGTCACGTCTAAAGTACAACCTAGAAAAGCTAACCATTAGACGAAGAATCATCTTCCTCATCGTAGTCGTCGTCTTCTTCATCAGAATTTCCATGACCTTGTTGACTGCTTCTTCCACCTGTACTAGGGCTTCTACTACGGATGGCTTCCATGATCCTGGAGGTGAGGTTGAAGTTGGATTTTCCAGATCCATGGTTGTTAGACTTGCTGGAATCTGTTGATGGATGTTCTCTTTGCTGAGAGGAGTTTGGTTCTGAGGCGGTAAGGTAATTCAGTTCTGTTGGCAGAAAGAATGGAAAATGAATGTTTGTACTCAATAGCATGTACTTTGAGGTTTTAGATTGTTGTGTTTTAGACGTATGCTTTAAAGTAGCTTTAAATAATTATTATATCCACGGTTGCTAGCCTTTAGATATCTGATATTTTAGAATTTGAAATCATTATTTTGATAATCAGTATTTTCAAAATTTACTTCAAAAATAAAGTCATTTTGATATTTTGACATCTGAAAAAGTAATTAATGGAAATAATTGATTGTTTAGTGAATCGCACAAAAAACTCTGGCAAATCAAATTAATCAAAGATTTTATGACTAGTTAGCGATTCTCGCAAATATGACATTTTCCGTCCCTGAGTGGTTATATAAGATGCTTCCCTATCCATATTAGACTTCCGGTATATCACCGCGAGTTATAACATAACTTTTTGTTGCATTTAGTATCTTGTCTTATTGTACTGTTAGAAAGAGAATTTTTAGAAGAACGTAACATGACTCCAGCTGCAATAATCCTATTCTGATTCTGGAAACGAAACCCTAATTTTTCAACAAAATAAAAACAGAAAAAAAACATTCATGCAAATAAGTAAGCAAATAAGAGCGTCTGATTTTTCTGAACAAATATTGACTCAATACCAAATTCTGATCAGCCTCTATTAGCTTAGCGATCAATACTCCGGGGACGATGAAATTGTTGCAGAATGCCAGGCGATCCAACCCCAAGGCCTGTTTACAAGACCAATAATGATTGATTTCTGTCCTGGGAAATGGCCCTTGCTTGTGTTCGGCTAATCTAATTTAAGTGTCGCAAGAAGCACCTTAGGATGTTGCCCTAGATTGCATTGGAGGTTAGGGGTAGGGTTGGGTTAGGGTTAGGGTTAGGGCTTTGTTAGTTGCTCGTGTGGTATTGCTTAGTGTTTTGAGAAGCTTTGTGCGCTAAATATTGAATTAGTGCAAACCGAATTAAAATCTCGAATTTATCGAAATGCGATACAAACAACATAATCACTAATTGTAACACGATAGACCCAGGAAAGTAAAACAGAATACAAATGCCCAAACAGCTATTTTTTCAGTAATTTTCAACCATTCATTCTGATGGTTTCATGGTTGTTCTTATTTTCACTCCGGAGGCCGTAAAAGCAAATATTACTTTAACGGCTTTCCAGCTATTCAAACCTACTGTGTAATTGGATCCGCGTAATCTAATTAAAAAGTGTAGCGCTGCAGGAACTTTTAATGGAGCGAAAGTAGAATTCCAATTTCCCATTCGAAACTGCACGAGACTGTAACAAGACTTGAATTTTAAAGTAGCATTGTTTCTATTTATTTATTTGTTTATTTATTTGACAAAAGCAGTCTGTTATATAAAAAAAGTCAAAGCTGAAATGCCACGGACTAGCTATAATTTTAGTAATAGCGTCTATTGGTTTAGTAAGCTTTGCATCCGCAAAAGTTGTCATCTTTGAGAAAACAAGGAACCTGTATTAAATCCAATTTGTACGTATAAAATTAATTCTATTAATCGGATTGATTTGCCCAAACCACTCATTTTAAAGGAATCTTACCGGCACACTAGGGAAGCTAGGAGACCAATTTCCACCTACCTGGTTCTAAATCCTCTGAAATGTGGGGATTCTCTATAACCATACTCTTGGCACCGTCGTCGCTAGGTGTCCTGTCGAACAGTTTCGATAAAAAAGCCGAAGCAGGTTTCAAAAATTCCGAAAAGTAACTTGAAAACTTGGATTTCGAAAATTCCTTATCTTCTGAAAGTGATTGCGTCTGTTGAGAAATCTCTTTCATGGTTTGGAGACTACCAACCGTTCCTCGATTTATCTTTTGAGGCGTATCGTCTGAGGTGGCACTGTAATCAGAGGAATTATGAGGTATAAAGCCAAAGATGTGAGGAAAGTTGAGTCCAGAGTACGCCGAACTGATGTGCTGCTTGATTGGACTGAGCAGGTGAAGCGAAGGTGGGCTAGGAAAGTTGACAAAATTGAGGAACCCAGCAACCATTGAGCTATCTGAATTATCCAGGGTGGTATCCGGTTTCGGCACATTTTCCTCGGCGCCGGATACTCCACGATCGTTACCAGCGCATTGACAGCAAGGACTTCTGTCGTTATTGACCAGCATTTGACTACTGGCGAGATGTGAATCTTGCGGACTCAGCGATTCAGTTAGAGACTTGGATGTCAGCAGATCTTTCTTTAGACGATCTTCGAAATCCTGACTCTTGCTGAGCGAGCTGACTCCGTTGAGATAGTTTTCAATCAACTCTTGCTTCCTGCTGCCGTAGCAAGTTGCCAGGTTGTTTATATTTACAGTCGAAAGGCGAGCGAAAACCTTAACTCGTCCGGTGGCTTCGCCGAAAGAGCCGTACTTGTCCTTTGCTCTTGTGTAGCTCTGCGTCATGAGGTCTTCGTTCCTCGAGTTCTTCAGACAACTGCTGTTGCAGACGTCAACGTAATTCTGATGACTCTTTCTCGAGATTGGTTTGCCGAAGTTGAGAATGCTTGCATTCAACTCTTCAGTGACCGGTCGTACGAATATCTCGGTGGTGCTATGAGGTCTCATCACCGGATAGAAGCGGCACATCGATCCCTGAAAGTTGTACTGACTGGAGTAACACTTGGAAAATCGAGCGTCCATTCCATTGGGCACCGTTACACCATTGGAGACGGGAGCATACAGGACCACGTGGTCTAAATTCTGATTGTCGCACTCATTAACTTCGGCTGCCTCGTTAGTAATGACAATGCAAGGTCTAGACGTGTCTCTTGCCCGCGGTGAACTCAATAATATTTCCTTGTCGTCGGCGTCTTTAAAGTAATCCTTACCGACGTCTTTATTAGTCACTGGAAAGGTACAAATCATCTCGCGAGGAGAGCGACAAGCCATTGATGAAGACATCTGGATGATTTGTGAATTCGGAGTGACTTGTTTGGAGTCACTATGCTGACTATTTGTCGGATTGACGAGCGGACAGTTTGGGTCTTCGTGGTTTCTGCTACTATTGGTAGAAAATGCTGCTAGCGAAATTCTACTTGGTCTCTTAGCGTTAGCCAATTGGTTTTCACCTGAGTTTTGATCCGGAAATTCTGAGATTGGCATCAAGTCGTTTGGCACATCCTTAGAAGGATTGTAAACAAGGTTATAATAATCGGTTGATTCGTGGTATTGTGGCGGCTGCTTCGGATCATTGGTTCTGTAACCCATGGTTATTACGGTCCCTATTTGGGAGACTGTCTTACCTGCCATAGAGACTAGACAGGCCATGTTTTTGTCTCGCTTTTCGGACGACCTTTTGTGGAGGTCGAGAGCCACTTTGTAAATGCCAACGTACAGAGCTATCATGGCCGAAAGAGTTATCCAGAAGTAGCCAATCTGAAGGAGAGAGTTGAAGAGAGCATCTTCCATATATTGGACGTAGCACTTGAGCGGAGGAACGGTTCGTTTGCCGACGAAATGCTGCCAGCCGAAGATCGAAGTGAAAAACACGAGAATCGGAATAGTCCAAGTCAGGCAGATTGCGATTCCGACTTTCCTTCCCGTTCGCCACTTTCTGTACTTTGCAGGCAACTTGACGGAACAGAATCTGTCGACAGTGATGCAAAAGACCGTATAGATGGAGCACATGCACAAGGTGTAGTCAACCGAGAGCCAGAGGTCGCAGAGATTCTCTCCCAGCGGCCAGACCTCTCCGAAGAGCAGGTAAACGGTATAGAATGGCATCGACACCACACCTATGAGCAAGTCGCTGACGGCCAGTGAAGCGATGAAGTAGTTGGTAGGCTGCCTGATGCTAGGTACCACAACAAAGGACAGTATGACTACCAGATTGCCACCAATGGTTACTAGGCCGACCGAAGACGCCAGTAGTCCGAAGACGATTAAGTGCCAGGTGGGATAAGGGCTGAGAAACATGAACTCGAAAAATCCCCCGGTGTCTTTGGACGAGTTGGAAGGGCATGTGGACACACTCCCCTCTATTCTGTCTCTAGCCAGCTCGCTCTGGTCGGCAAAATTTGGAGAGATTTCAAAAATTGGCACGAGTTGACTCCTCTGGACAGACATGTCCCTCAGCGAAGATAGCAAGTAGAACCGGGCACCCATCTGAGAGCTAACTCACCTTTTTAGGGAGAGAAAAATGTCAATTAACTTTGATAACATCGGAATGTTATCGGAATTATAATTGTATTTATAATGGATATCTTCAGAGGTAGGATTATTAAAATTGATTGGTGGTCGAGATTTTCTTTTGGTGCAAATTTGCATCGTCCTTTTTAAACTGCGAACGAATCCACATGAGGTATCCAAAAGGAACTACAAAATTATACAAAATTATGCAAATTGGATACAAGTTATGCAAATTATATGCAAACGATGAAAATAAATACAAGTCATTCAAACGACTACTTTGGACTAATCCTCTTCTATTTTCATTCCACTTTTCCATTTGATGGAATTAAAGTTCCAAATTAGAAAAAAAAAAAACAAATCAAATATTTGGAAGTCTTAGATGGTCTCCTAAAGAGATTATAGAAAAAAAGTCATTTCTATTTAAAATATTAAATCCTTAAATGCAACAACGATAATAATAATGCAATGTAATTTATTACGATGTATGATGTGATTATACTTAAAATAATATCTATTATTATTATTATTATTTAAAAATTGCAACTAAAGGAAAAAATATTTCCATAGACATGTGTTGTTTCTAAGCCATCCATACCTGGATTCCCTTGCATGTCAGCTCGGACTAGGACCGAAAGCTTCTCTGCTTTTGTAAGTCCGTCTGAAGACCTCAATACCATCAATTGAATCCATTTATAAGGACGCTACTCGGGTCACAGAGGTACAAAGCCCATAACAGATATTGCTTTTCAATGCCCCTCTTAATGGCTCTCAAAGATGGCTGCCATTTCGTGTCGTTCTTTGACTCGTTCTTTCTATCTGTTTGTTTTTCTGATCCTATTATTTTTTTTATCTTCCAGGATATTTAAGATATTCGTCTACTGCTATCAATTTTACCAGCTGGGTGTACTTATATATGAAATATCATGATACATTGATTATTCTAAAACTAATTTATCAAATTAAATATTGATAAAAGATTATGTTGGTTAACAATTAGCGATAATGTAATTAAATAAAATTACTCAGTCAACCAGAAAATCATTTTTTTAGATTCTCGTGGCCCAACATTTTAAATAAATCAATATAAAGCAATAATGATGTAATAAAATCAAAATTTCTTAGATTTTTAGCTACGTTTTTTTTAATTCTTTAAAATCTTTTAAATATATGGAGAGACAAAAAAAAATTGCTTCTCCGTTTTTATGCAAATTAATTGATTTCCAGTCCAGGGAATTGTCCAGTTTAGGCTCCGCCCACGACCTCACAATCTCCGCGACTTCATTCTGGACATTTATGGGTGGAAAGACTTGGTTGTAGATTTTTTTAAAGTCCCTTCTTTCTGTTCTTTCTCTTCGAAACCGAAAGCAATAATTGGTCTCTTTAGAAGCCAAGGATTCCTTTATGTATTCTTCGGCCTTGGGACTCTTTTTTTTTTGTTTGCTTCAACTGTCTATTCTGGAATTAAAGAGTCATTAGAGAGACAGATAAGACAATGAGCTCCATGCGATTTGTCTTTGCTGAGTTGCGTTTGAATTTAATTTTAAAATTCATTTCATTTTTTTTTTCTTGTCGTTATTTTTGATTTCTTAGGTTGTGAGACTTTCACCGACGCCTGGGAGGAGCGGATAAATCTATGAATGATGAATTGGCGGCTGGACAAATGGATGGAATTGTCAATGGATATCTGGTCTAAACGGATGGCATTGGTTTGGATGGATCGTGTCGGATGAATGGATAAAAAATATATTGATAAGTAGGGATCCAGGGATAACTGGATGGACGGACGGACAGATGGATGGATGAATGGATGGATGGATGGATGGATGGATGGATGGATGGACATAGGGAGGCATAGCCTGACACTGCACCATTTCATGATTAAATTTCTGCCTAATCCATTTAATGCGTTACTAAATCCCGAAAATTGACCCAAATCCTGACGAGGTTATGACCTACAAACAAATTAGGTCAGGCCGATTGATGAGGTCAACCCATTCGTGTCTGGGTCCAGTGAAAGCCTATCTAGGTCGGGTCGAGCGTAAACTGCGAATTTAAATATCGTCTCTATCTACAGGCAGGATGGCGTTTGTGATAGATGCGACGATGATGATATTCGAGAGTAAATGAAGCGAAATATTTCCTAAATAAATTTATAAATAAATAAAATTAATATCTCAAAAGTGACTGAGTACTGAGAAAAAGAAATTCCCACTCGGATCCTGAAAAAAATGTTTGTCAATAGCTATTGATAGCCTCGTTCCTAATAAATAAATCCCACGATTGCATAAACAAATAATAATGTAATAGTAATAATAATAATATTAATAATAACTTCGATGACGACGATGATGACGAAGCGTATTAATAACTTCTGCGCTATTGCCAGAGACGGTCAGAAATGTTGGCACAAGCAATCAGGAATCCTCTCCAATCGACAATTTTTTTGTGTTTGAAGATTTTTGTTTGGGCCGGCTGGCTCTTCTGTTTACATAAACCCACATTGGCCACGCCCTCTCGTGCGTTATGGACTCGTATGTTGTTGTTAATAATTTTAAGGTAATTACTTAAAATGTGATTTTTAAATTTTGACATACTAATTTAAAATATTTATACAAAAAATTGTGATGCATTTTAGATTTTAATTAATATTTGTATTTATTAAATTGTAAACATTGTTTTCTGCTTTTCTGCTATTGGTTGTTCTGTTTTTCTCCCATAATGGGTGGAGCCAAGAATGGAGAAAATTAATCAATACGAAATATCTTGTCGGAAATCGATTGCCCTGGATGCAAGAGAGGAATCTCGTTGTTGGTTCACTCACCCAGGCACTCACCCAGCCACTCACCCAGCCACTCATCCAGCCACTCATTCACTCACTCACGAAACGTCTGGAAGTTCAATTAAAGTGAACATGAATTCCCCATGAGGTCTATGAAGTTGGAACATTTACATTTCGATAAGGGCTTGTGGGATGAAAGAACGACGGAGAAACTTGAAAATGAATAAATGAAGGAATGGATGGATGGAAAGTTGGAGTGGATGAATCTGCACTCAAAATAGTCGGAAACTTTGGAAATTTGCCAACACAGAATTTCGTAGTTTTTTTTCTATGAGTTGGACGATCAATCAGTCAATTAATCAATCTGCTAACCAGTCAATCAGTCAATCAGTAAATTAATCAATCTGCTAACCAGCCAATCAGTCAATCAATCAGTCAATCAATCCATTAATCAAAGTCTCTAGTTGCCGCCTACCTACCATCGAAACTTTCTTGGTTTAAGCTCGTGTCACTCAGCTATTAGCATCAGTAGTGATGTCAATTGTCGTTGACGATGACGGTGATGAAGGCGTCGACGACGACGACGACGATGATGACGGTACTAGGTAGTCATGACAACGCAAGTGTGTAAAGTCATCGCACCCCACGTCACGACACATCGCATGTCATTAATCATCGGTCGGTCGCTCGCTTCATTTGAAAATCCATCTACATATCCCCCAAACCCACCCGCAATTTTTGCCAAACAATTTTTTTTCCTTCCCAATTTGCAAGTCATTGGAGGTGATTCCATTCGTCCGTCCATCCATCCGTTCATCCACCCTGTGTCTGTCCGTCCGTCCATACATCCATTCTTTCGAACCTGCAAATGGAAGGTTTTGTTTGCAGTTGTTTTTCGAACCCTGTCGCCCCAGGGAGACGGCGCTATATAAATGCACTTAACGCCTCCGATGCTATTGCGCGTTCTTTGAGCTATGTGAAATATTATTTACCGAATTAAAAAAATATATATATAAACAAAACAGACATAAATAAACCCATAGACATTGAATGATGCATTATTAAATACCTCAGGAATTCTTAGTCCTGACTATAATTAATTAGTATTTTATATTTGTGATTTAATGAT
>CM067527.1:13672500-13732500 GCA_034509925.1 Hirudinaria manillensis
TGTGGACTCCAGCAAGCATTACGTGGACACTTACAATAGCTTATAAGCGGTCATTAAGTCTAACAAGTGTTCCCGGCAGTCTCTACTTCTGCTACATACGATGCCATTGATTTTATTATTTTAGTGTGGTAATTTTAAAAATTGAAATTTAAAATTTTTTTTTAAAATTCCCCGCAAATCCTTGAAAATATTTCGGAGAGAGAGGAAGAAAGAGAGAGAGAGAGAGAGAGAGAGAAAGAAAGAGAGTTTTCTTTGAATTCGTCAAATGAATTTTAATTTTCAATAATTTAATTTTTAATATTTAAATTTTAAATAATTTTAAATCCGAATTTGAAATTGGCTTTAATTTAGAAGATATTGTGTTATTTTTTTTATATTTTTATTCGTTCGATTTGGAAAGAATAGTTTTGAGTTTCAATTTTAATTTTAAAATATTTTAAGAACGATTTTAAAAACAAATAATTTAGACAAAATTCGTATAAATGATAAGGAAATGATTTTACTTTTTATTTTAATAATTTTAAACGTTTTTATTTTAAATTCCGAAAAGATTAACTATTAAAGTTCAAATCACCGACTCCATCCATCCACCCACCTGTCCACCTATCCAGTGGGAGTAATAGTAATAGTCACCACCAAGTAACCATTTCAACTGCCAATCAAAACTGTAGCAAAATTTAAACTACAATTTAATAATTTAACAAGAATTTAATTTAAAATAATTTTTTTTCTAATTTAATTTATAATTGAATTTAATTCTGGTAAAAGCGTTTTCCTTAAAAGTGTTTTTTTTTTAAGTTTTTAATTCCTTTCTTTTTAAATTTTTATTTTTATTTAGTTTTTATTTTTTAGACATTAAAGACATAAAGGTTCAACCACGCACCAGTCTACTGCATTTTGAAAGAAACTCAAGCAACAAAAGATAACAACAACCACGATGACGACGACAACAACATGACGATGATGATGATGATGATGATGATGATGATGATGATGATGATGATGATGAGGAGGAGGAGGAGGAGGATGAAGACGACGACGACAAAAGCATAGTAGCAACAACAACAACAACAACCGAAATCTCTCGGGCGACAAAAGGGGCAACAAATTTGATGGGAATTCCTCACCGAATTTCGACGGATTTCACAGTCTGCTGTGATCCTGTGGTGATTGTAATTCCTTTTTTTCTCGATTTTCTTGATTAATTACATTTAATTAATTAATTATTTATTTAGGAGAAATTTAAAAATAAATTATTTAATGGCAGAATTTATTTAAAACTATTTGTTTGAAATAATAACAACAACATTAGCAATAATCAACTTAAATAATTATATTAATTATAATAATAATAATAATAATTGTCTTTTTTTTACCATTTAAGGTAATAATTATTTTTCAAAATACAATACATGAAAAAAATTTTTATCGCCAAGAAATATCGATAATATGTTATAATACATATGGAAATAAATTTTTCATCGTTTTATTTCACCTCATGAAAATAATATAATTAATATTTTAATAATTATAATTTATTATTTTAATTAATTTTATTATTATTATTATTATTATTATCATCATCATCATCATCATCATCATCAGCGGATTATATTGCTCTTCATGAAATTCAATTTCTACGCTTCCGCACGGGATGATGTCAACACGAACTAAGAATTATCGCGTTTAATAATAACTTCATTTGTTGTTGTTGTTCTTGTTGTTGTTGCTTTTGTTGATGCTGTCGTTGTTGATGTTGTTGTTGTTGATGTTGTTGTTGTTGTTGTTGTTGTTGTTTAAAGTATTAAACATTTTTTAAATATAAATATTTAAAGAATAATGTTGTTAATAATATAAACATATAACATAATAATATTAAATAATAATATTGTTAATATATAAATATATAATATTGTTAATAATATAAATATATAACATAATAATATTAAATAATAATATTGTTAATAATATAAATATATAATATAATAATATTAAATAATAATATTGTTAACAATATAAATATGTAATATAATAATTTCAAATAATAATATCGTTAATAATATAAATCTATAATATAATAACATTAATAATTAAAATAATTTAAAATATATTTATTTAGCATTATTTATTTAAATATTTTATACATTAACATGGTTATTTAAAAAAATGCATTATTGTTTAGGTCCCCTCTCTCTAAAGCTATCAACATTATCATCATCATCGTCGTCGTCATCATCAGTTTCGTCCTATACCTCGTGATGCACTAATGTACTGAATATTTGATAGGTTTTTACATCATAAATAAATTAACAGGTAAATGAAACAATCACAAGTTAATACCGAAATATGCCGTACCATTACCACACATACCACAGAGTACTGAGTAAAGTGTACGAAGTACACTTCCTAATAAAGGCAACCCTAGCAGAGGAAAAGGACTATTTGACCAAAGATCTGGCAACAACAACAACATCAACAGCCAGACATCAACATCATCATGACCACCACCAACAACAGCCAAACAATATCATCATCATCATCATCATCACCACCAACAGCCAAACAATATCATCATCATCATCAACAACAGCAAACAAAAACAATCAGTACTCACCATAATCGTACAGATCACGAAATCACAGGACAAGGTAAACAAAACCAGGAGGACGAGCAGAGCAAGTAAGTACTAAAGACTCGTACAAGACACAAGTAAGTACTAAAGACTCGTACAAGACACAAGTAAGTACTAAAGACTCGTACAACACACAAGCGTGCAGTTTAAAAACCCCCCTCTCAACTGCACGTCAACATCTCTCTCTTCTTTTTCCTTTTAGCACCGAATGAACTCCACCACTTCTAAAGTCAGCATCTCACAATTGTCATATATTCGTCGTCGCCATCTTGTTGATATTGTCCACTTTTATTGTTTATTTATAATTAACAATCATAATAATAATAATAATAATAATAATAATAATAATAATAATAATAATAATAATAATAATAATAATAACGATAATAGTACAGTTATTATTTATATAATGTTTGTTTTACTATTCGTATTATTTTACATATTATTATTAATATTATTATTATTGTGTATTTGTTACTATATATTATTATTATTAATTTATTATTATTAGTGACTCTGATAATGATGATTATTCATTTTTATTGTTGAGGTATCGATATAATGCGTTGAAATTATTAATAATAATTAATAAATAAATAAATAATTAAATAATATTTAATAAATTAATTATTTTTATGATGCAGCACGATGTCACGACAACGTGACAATCATAACAATCTTTGTCCATTCCTTATTTTAAAATTTAAAATTTAAAATTCCTTATTTTAGATTTTATTTTGAATTTATAATAAAAGATTTTTAATTTTTCTATAATAATAACGATGATAATAATGACGACGACGATGGTGATGATGATGGTGATGATGATGATGATGATGATGATGATGATGATGATGATGCCGATAGTATTGGTTGTTTGCTGCGGACACAAGGCAAGAAAGTATCGATCGATTTTTGCCGATAAAGTATTTCAAGGAGATAAGAAAAAGTCCATGGAACATGGAGAAGATTGTAGAAGCATAGACGGATGGACGGACGGATGGAAGGAAGGAGGTATGGGTGGTTGGGTGGGTGGGTGGATGGGTGGGTGTGTGGGTGGTTGGATGGATGAATGAAATTAAATTAATCAACCTCGTCGTCATTGTCCTCACTATGCAAACGTCGCCATCTTCATTATCTTCATCACGATAATCATCATCATCATCATCATCATCATCATCGAAGAGACATTGTTATGCCGAATCCTATAGAACTTCAACACAAAGAGCTACAAGCTTCTTCATTAAGAATTCAAAAGCATTTTAGAAATGAAATGGGTTTTTTGATTTTATTTTGTCTTAAATTATTCAAAATTATGAAAATAATTTTTTAAAATAATTTATTATTTAAATCACTTAAAATTACCAAAATAATAATTTAAAATGATTTATTGCTCAATTTATTCTTAAATATCAATAATATTATTAATCATAGTTTCATTCGTTGTTGTTGCATCTGAGTAAAAAATTTTTTTTAATGAATTTTACGAAATTTTATTTATTTTGTCATCAATTGTCAATAAATCATGAATTTTAATTTCATTTCTTTCTCCAGAACAACTATAACTCCAGGGTGTTCCTTTTAATCTCCATAAATGCAATTCAAATGTGCTGGCATTAAAGTCCATGAAACATGGAGGAGCATGGACGGACGGACGGACGGAGGGATGGACGGAGGGATGGACGGAGGGATGGACGTGGGATGGGTGGATGGGTGAATGGACGGATCTACTCCACCACTTTATAAAAGACATTTAAATTTTTATCTTCTTTTTTTAAGAAGTCAAGAAAATAAGTACCTTGAAATCGATAATTTTTGTTTACATTTCATTGTTGTTGTTTTTTTTTTAATATTTAAGATATTATTATCAATTTATTAAATTATATTAATTTATTTATTTACATCCGTTCGGTCTAATCATCTACGTCTGCTTACCTATCTGTTTATTTATTTTTAAGTTGTTTTTAAGTTATTTGACACTAAATTAAGAAAATCGAGGCTTCTCAATTTGTCGAGTTTTCCTAAAGATTTTCGATTGATTCCTGCCAAATCCTGCCAAATCATGACTAACGATGATGATGATAATAGCAATGTTAATAATAACAATAATAATAATAATAATAATAATAATAATAATAATAATAATAATAATAATAATAATAATAATAATAATAATTAGTTTTATTAAATAATAAGTGAATTTATTATATTAGTGTCTCGACTATTTATGCGTATTATGGACAGTAGAGGGATGGTCTTTATATTTTAAAAAATCTTCTAAATCATTTATAAATAAAATTATAAATATCCACAGAGATATTTATTTAAAATTTATTTTTATTTAATTATTTATTTTCCAAAAATCAGTCGAAATTCGAGAGTAAAATAAGATCCATGAATTTCTTTCCAAAGCCGTTGCTGGTTCTGCTTTCTGAACTTCTAGTCATGTTTGAAATAAAACAATGGCAGTAAATAATTATGTCCAAAATAATTTTAAAATATTTTTATAATATTTAATTCGTATTTTTTATTAAATTGTTTATCAGAATATCCTTAGAGAATTGCATATTTCATAATTTCTTTAAAGAAATTTACGTTTCTTTCGATAGATAGCAAAACATTTATCATTCGTTCGATAGATGTCAGTACTAAATTAATAAAAGTTATCCAAATATTTATCATTCGTTCGATAGATGTCAGTACTAAACTAATAAAAGTTATCCAAATATTTATCATTCGTTCGATAGATGTCAGTACTAAATTAATAAAAGTCATCTAATACGCTATGGCATTCTTTAATATCATAGTAACCCCGTATTAATTGTTTTAACTTGAAATATTAAACGTTTACTTATTATTAGTTGGTCCACTTGGGGTATTAAGTAGTTGTACTTATAATAATAATAATAAACCTTGTTTTCAAATAAATCATTTAATGAAATCCAATTGAAAATCCAGTAACTTCTATTTTTTAAAAACGTAAATTAATTCAAAATTCTTTTTGTATTCTTTTTTGGTATTTCTGGGTTCTTTGGCGACTGGGCAGCCATTATTAACTTCCAACTTTGGTTACAAAGGTTCGCACCTGAATCTTCCTCGGCAGTGGGTCAGGCTGCAGTCCACGCATCGAAATCCAGTTGGGCATTGTCTTCCCTAAAGTTTATGATAATTTATATTGGAATTTATCATGTTAATTTATGCCAAAAGTTAATATCAAAAGTGAAATTACCAATAATCAAAATGAATGTAATTTCAGCAATTATTATCTAAGTGTTTTCTTATTAAAAGTCAATTATAAGTTGTAACAAAGTCACATGATTTTGAATAAGATTAAAAGAGAGTTATGAAGTGAAAACTTATAAATTTTAACCACGCCCCCCACCCAACATGATTGGATGAAAGACTGGCTTAACAACTAACCTCGCAAGGGTCAACACAGTCGCAACCATAGCAACCATCAGAAATCATCGCAAAACCGCTGGCACAAACGTGTCTGCACTTTCTTTTCGGACATGGTCCTATTTGTTTGAGTAAAGCATAATATAACTATATATAAATATATAATAAGATATAAATAATGTAATATAATAAAAATAATAATATCATTATCGTGCACAATTATATTTGTCTAGATTAAACACATACGAGCGATCAATTCTCAACTTTGATAAGTAAATTCATGGCAGAGTTGATTGACGATGGATAGTATTTAATCAACTGAAACTTAATTCATTATCACTTAATTAATCAGTTAATTATTAAAATTTAATACATCTTTATAAATAATAACAAATGACGTCACTGTGACTGTCAACTGACTTGAAGTATTACTTCCCATGGTCAAGATAACATTTAGAACCAAAAACAAGCAGACCAGCACGGCTACTTTGGTCAGACCAGACATTTTCCCGACTGAATTAATTAATTAATTTATTTATTAAAGTATCAATTAATTTATTACCTGTTAAACGCAACTGTTAATAACAAGATGAAATAACAACTGCTTATTCAGTCAGACCTGCTTATTCTACTTTACACTGCATTGCGAGTCTCAGCCAAAGCTGTGTGATTTATAAGCTTATAAAAACGTTTTCGAACTTTGAAGCGACCAGAATTTCACGTTCTTAAGATGCGTTAGGAATGCACTTATAAAATATATTTTTATTATTATTGTTGATAAATTTGTAATTAATATTATTAAAATTTATTATAAAATATCGAGTTTTTTAAAACTCTCCAGAGCTTATGTGGACGTATGTAACTCACTCTTCATCTTACAAATCTAACTAATTGCATTCATAATATAATTGAAACATTGCAAACTAATTTCGATTGGATTAGGGGACAATATTACGAAGTTCATGAAGAGCTCTAATTCAACAAGAACTATCTTAGAATTGGTATCCACAAATTAATTTTTTTTTTTGTAAATTACTTGAACTTAAAGAAAAATAAACGCTTCTGTAATTTTAAACAGTTTATATGAAGAATTTAACTCGCTCAATATTTTTTAAAGATTTTTTTATCATGTTTTCTTTGACAAACAGAAAGAAAAAGCATATATATATATAAATATATTATTTTAAAAAATAATATGAAAATGCAAGAAATTTCAAGAAAATCTGAAGTCATTTAGCTTTATTTTTATCCATAAATGCCAGATAAACTCCATTCAAATAAAAGCAAAAGTTTATGTCATATCTTGTTATAACTGTTTATTTATGTGTTTGTTTTGATAGTATAGAAAGCATGCCACCAACATCTTTACACAGCTTTACCTAATTCTAATTATTACAGATCCTAGGTTACATCATTCCATTTCGGTGGCGTATTTGGACCTCTGCTCTTTGCTAGACATTTGGATCAATCAAATGCTACACCGAAACATAAGTTTCACTTCCGATGAACAAATGAAAAAAAAACTTAATTAATATTAATTCAGCTAATATTATTAAGCCTAATCATCGCCTAATTTCAATATTATCTCAACATATATCTCATATTTGTTGACATTCTTTAATCTCCTGAGACGGTACCAGCTGAACTCGTTGGCTGATTGTCAAACCTTTCGTAGGTGGCTGAGCCAATTCTCTTTTTTTCCGTGATGTCCTTGTCTTTCAATATCAGACCCTTGGAAATAAATTTAAATTATTTGAACAAATCTTACAAAATCTCTTCGAACATTTACTTTTGTTAGTTAAAACTAGTCAGCTAATACAATTATTATTACATGTATTGACGCAATATTACTTTATTAAGTAATAATATAATTGGTCATGAAACTAATTTGGTACAATAATATTTTTTATATTCAATAATGTTCAATAACCTTTTCTTCATCTTTTCTTGAAGGATCTCTGAGGAAGACCATGAGAGGAGCATAGATGATGTTTATGATGGCCATTATCCACATCAGCCTTTGTAGGTGATTTTAATTTTTTTTTTAATTATAATGTGTAAATAAATTAATTCATAAATGTTAACTTAGTTATTCCTTATTATTTGAAACTGTTCAAAATATTATATTCTTTTAGAAAAGCTTTAAAATGGTATTAATTTAAATAGTATTTACTAAAGTAATTCTATTTATTTACTTTCTAACCATTTAAAGCCAATTGCCTGTATTATTGAACCACTGATGGCTGGTCCTACATAAAAAGATTAAGCTTTTAATTCATTAAGCTTTTACTTATTAACAAACAAGCTTAAAAATGTATAGAGAGAGTTAAATGATTATTATTAAATAATTACCAAAATATAACTAATTAGTTAAAGTGTTATTTACAACCTATTGCAAATCCAACGCAGAAGGCCACGTCTGCAATTGCGTAGACGCTTCCGTACACGGCCACGTGACGAAGGTCAACCAGGTACCCCATGATGGGCATCATGGCGGAATCAACCATACCTGATGATGTTAGTGATGATGTTGATGATTATTATTATCATTAAAAGTCGCTGTTATTATTATTATTATTATTATTATTATTATTATTATAATGAATTACAATTAAATGTAATTAATTTTTTTTAGACATTTACAGAATAACGTATATATTTAAAATGGAAACACAATCTATTCATGTATTTGTTCAACAATTGATACAACGAACCTATTGCAAAGCCCCAGCCAGCGTTTGGTGCCAATAGGTGCTCAAACTTTGTGGAGAGAGGAATCTGTTAAAATTTTAAACGAAAATAACATTTTTGCTATTTTATTTTAAATAATTTTATTTCGCTTTTTTGATCTTAATAATAATTTAGTTTAGTTGAACAAAAATCCTCTGGTGAATGAAATATAATTTTATTCATTGAGTTCACGATAATCTTTTTTTAATTTAATTAAGTTAATTTTCAATTATTATTTTTAATAATTGTGAAATTAATTTAAATCAAATATATTTAAATTACGAACTTTTCTAACGTTGTCCGCACTTTCATTAAATTAGGTTATATTTTGGAAATATTTAATTTATATTCCCTAGATGGCAGGAAAGTTCTCTTAATATAACATTTTTTAAAAATAAGGTTACATATACTGAAATTTAAGGTGTCTTTTATATTTTTTATGAAACATGCCACCCACCGTGAATAGACAAACTGCAACTATTACCATGCCCAACATCGCACTGAGCCATCTAGGATAAACAGCAACATATTATGTGAAATATTTATTTTTAATTCTGAAATAAATGTATATATTGTTGTCATCATGCTATAAATAGTAAATTAAATATTAAAATGTCGAATTATGCATAATATGATCTCTAATGTGATTAATATAATTAGTATTATTATAATTATTAGATTATTATTATTATTATCTACAATAGAAGTGCAGATACTAAATATTGTATTTTAAATGTATGAAACAATCGATTAAATTATATCTGATTGCATTATTAACTCACCGTCCCATCTTGAAAGCCAATGGTCCAAATATGTTAGTCCCGATGAGGTATGCCAAACTTGCAGGTATAAAGACAGCGCCTGTTTTTGTAAATAATAAGATAAATAATTAATAGAAAATGGCAATTAATGTTATACAGAATAGCATTAGGATTATATTAAACATATACATGTAGATGCTTTAAAATTATTATTATTTCTATTATTAGTTAATTAGTACATAGTTTAAATTATTATAAATTTCCAAAGAGTAACAACTTCTTTTTATAAATAACCGACCCAGATCCCAAGTAGGTCACCATCAATAAACAAAAGCCCAAATATAAATTATTATTTAATCATTAATTATCACTTATAATTTTTATAACTCAAATGGAACATAAATAAAATCATTATAAATACATTATTTGTTATATATTATTTTTATAAATCGAAAAAAAAAAAAACCTTGCATCCATTTCTCAGCATGCATTTTGTCGAACATCCACATAGGTAACGTGGGCTCCAGCATGCCTACACCCATATTTGCAAAGGTAATCGAACCTATAAATAAATTATAATTAACATAATAATAATAATAATCAAATTAATAAAATCATATAATATTATTTTTATAATATTTCAAATCAATAACCTTAAATAATACATTATTAAAAAGATCTGACGTTTTGTAAACAATTGATAGTTTTAGTAGAATATATAAGTGACCATTGGTATTCGAGGTCATGCAATTCAATATTGGCTAATTAGTTATGCCAGATTCATGAATAATTAATCAACCAGCAGCCAATAGGATGTAGGGATCTCTCAGAAGGACAGAAAGGGGAGTTCCCTTTTCCTCTTCTGGTTGAATTTTCAGTTTCAGTACTGTTAACTGCAGTACTGGTATCAAAATGGATGGCATTGGTCATATTTATTAAATTAATTACGTTATTATAATATGCTAATTATTTTTTTAAATTATTGATTAATTAATTATTTACATTTATTTAATTATAATTTAAAGATAATAATTTATTATTAATATTATTATTATTATTATTATTATTATTCAAGGAGTAACAATCCCTTTTCATAAAAGACTGTCCCAGATCCTAAGTGGGTCAATAAAAAATGCAAATATTTATCTTTACTTGTGTGACTTCTAAAATATTGCAAAGAACGGATTATTAAAAACAAAAACATTAAAAATAAACTTAAATAATATTAAAAGTCATCATCGTCATTACAATGCTCTGACATTTTTTATATAATAAAATAATATAATTATGTAATAATATAATAAATAATAATTATTAATCTTGTGAATTAAAATAAATTTCTTTTTTAAAAAAAATAAATAAAAATAATTTTAAAAATAAATCAAACCCACGGCCATCAAAAACAGCCAAAAAAGCCAGCATGAGGAACGGTGCTTCCTTCCCCATGAACTGATAAGTCACCCCACCGAATGGGGGTCCGACTGAGTGAGTGAGTGAGGGAGTGAGTGAGGGAGTGAGTGAGAGAATGAAGGAATGAGTGATAACAGTATAAGTATCATCACGTAATTAACATGTAATGGAATTTATTTAAATATTTAATTGCTTATTTATCAGTATAAACTCACATTAGTATAACGTGATACATGTAAATTACAAAAGTAAAGAGCATTCTAACTATATAGTTTACCTTTACATCATCTCTTGGTTGCATAATTAACTGCTAGAGGGATCTCATTATTTTTTATCAGTATAAACACACATTAGTATAACATGATACATGTAAATTACAAAAGTAAAGAGCAATCTAGTTATTTAGTTTACCAGTACATCATCTTTACAGTACATTGATTACTTTAGACAAAGATTCAATCAATTGAACTAATCAACTAATAATTAATAATAATAAGTTATAACCAAGACCATACCGAGAACACCCAGGGCAAGACCTCCCAAAGCCAAGGCCATCATGTTACCTCGTTCCCTATCGTCTGTAAATTGAGAGGCCAACACACCCATTCCTGTAATTTTGTTACTTGTAATTGCCAATGTAATATTACGTTTGAATGTAGTCTCCACGTAAAGTTACGATGTACATGTAAAGTACTGTGATTGTAGTACTCCACGTAAAGTACAAGACAAATCGTACGTCCTACTTAATAAATTGCTTTCATTCCTTCATGGCTTAATTGACTTACATAATGTGACATTTTACAGCATAAATATTGCAAATTATTTTAGAATTAAAATTATATATTGAAATATTATATATTTATATTTATGTTTATATTGAATTACGATTTGAAAATATTATAATAGGCGTTTCAACAAACTAATGGTAACGATAATAATGTTAAAAATAAAAGTTTAAAGTTATTATTATAAATAATATTTTAAAATTAATAACCTGAAATGCTTGAACACGCAGAGCCGATGCCCTGAATAGCCCGGGCCATGAACAGTACTGCATAGTTCTTTGCAAATGCAAATACTGGATAGGAATATTATTATTATTATTATTATTATTATTATTATTATTATTATTATTATTATTATTATTATTATTATTATTATCATTATTATTTATTATTAAATGTTTATTATTATTATTATTATTCCCAAAGAATATCGCCACTCAAGATCCATTGATGCCTGGAAGGAATGGAAGCAATAATTTCAAAAGGAGATGCCCACAGGCACCGGAAGTCGCCTAAAATTTCTGACGTGTGCACCACTAACGAATGGATGAAAGTAGGCGACGCCGAAGGAGATTTGATGAATGGACGACATTTCAGAAACCATCGAAGTGGAATGAATGAATGGATGGATGGATGGATGAATAGATGAATAGATGAATGGATGAATCGTCCATCTCGCTGCGATATTATATTACTCAGATTTGGAATAATTTTTGATTTTTCCAATTATTTACTCATTTATTATTTATTTATTTTAATTAATTTATTTTTTTGTAAAATTCATCATGAGCTCGTGAATCACGTTACTTCATAACAAGACATAAGATTTTAGACGAAATCTAGAGGCTATAGTGATGACGAAGACGATGACGACGATGAATGACGATTACAAAGGTCCAAGGCAATACGATGATAATGACATGACGACGATGACGACGACGACGATGATGATGATGATGATGATGATAACAATGTTCCACCGAGCACAGCGTCACCGGAGCTGGGCTGATGACGTAGGGATCTGTGACCACGTGATTGCGATCTTAAACGTAGATTGGTCGGTTGAGATTCCAATCGGAATCGGGCTCTTAGAGGACATCAATTTGTTTGCTTTCACGATGGCGGTTAAAATGGAGGCATCGATGATGATGATGATGATGACGGTCATGATCATGATGGCGGCGACGATGGTAATGATGATGATGATTCTCATATCAATATGAGATTATTTACCCTATAATAACGTTATTATTATTATAATTCCAATAATAATCACTCTAAGAATATAATAATATTTTATTAATTATATATATAAATCGGAAATGTAATCCGAATATCGCTAAAACAATACCAAAAAATTTAAAAAGACTAAATATATTTTTTTCAATGCGAACGAAAACTACGACAGATGATCAATTTGTTTGCTTTCCCGATGGTGACTGAAGGTGGTAATGATGATGATGATGGTGGTGGTGCTGGTGATGATGGTGATAACCGCGATTATTATTAATATTATTATTATTATTACTATTATTATTATTATTATTATTATTATTATTATTATTATTATTACGCAATACATTCATCATGATTGAAGTCGAATGTACAAAAAATGAATCTCTACTGATGACAGAAATAAAACTTTTTCGGTTAAATGGACTTAATTAACGTTTCATCGTCAATAACATGAGATTTAATGTGATTTAAGATACAAAATATTATAATTAAATATAATTTTAGTAATAATTATTATTTAAAGCGAATTATTAATTAATAAATAATAATTATTATTGTCAATTAATGTATTAATATTCCACGTCAACTTACTTATGGTGGACACGAACATGATGACGAATCCCACGAAGAGGGGAACACTGTAACCGATTCTGTAATTAATTAATTAATTATTATTAATAATATAATATTTATTTAATTTGATTCATTATTAATATGTATATATATTATATTATTATTATTATAATATAAATCGACATTATAAATATATCAATCAATCAAAAATAATCGATATACGAGGGGATGGAACCGTGCTACGATTAAGTCAAGATTAAGGTTAGGGTTAGGTTAGGGTTTGCGCTAGGGTTAGGGTTAGGGCTAGGACTAGGGTTAGGGTTAAGGTTAGGGGTTAGGGGTTAGGGTTAGGGTTAGGGTTAGGGTTAGCGTTAGGGTTAGCGTTAGGGTTAGGGTTAGGGTATTATAAATTTAATATTTGATTGGAGTCCTATAAATAAATTCCTTGGATTACATCTTTAAATAATAGCAAATTTTAAAAATGAATAAATCTTACAAAGTATACTTTGTATAATAAGCTATCCACTGACTTGTTAGTGAGTGGTCCAACGAAAGGATTGGCAATCAGTTGCATGATGGCCTTAGAAGCAAACATGAGGCCGACTTCAACGGTTGTACCCATAATGGCTTTGTGTCTTGCTCTCAGTATTTCTGTTTCGTTCAGCTCTTCTATGTGGCCGTCCATGTACAGCCTGTCAATGATGATGGAGGTGATGACGATGACGATGAAGAGATTGTGAATTGATGAGCAAGTGGTTTTAAATTCGATTTAAAGGGAAATATTATCACAGATTCTGGTTTTGTTTGCTTGTTCATTTGACTAATCGTCGTGGGTTCTTGCAAAATTTACTTAGTGGTTATGGTAATGGTGATCGTGGTGGTGATAGTGATGGTCATAATGATAATTTCGATGAAGTTTTAACGTATTAATTGTGCCGTTATATTATTAGGCTAGGGTAATGGTGTGTGTGTGTCGTCAGTGTTAGGGTCTCAAATGTAAAAATCAAGGAAGAAGCCGATGTTATTGTGGTGTGGTCGCCACCACTACCATCGACGTCGTGTCGTGGGTTAGGGTTAGATGTTAGGTCATCACCTGTGGGTAATGTTGAGACTGCACCATCCGATCGTAGTCAACTCCGACGAGGTAGTGGTAGTCGAACGGCGTTGTCGCCGGCGCTTCTTCTTACCCTTCTTTCCAGTCGCTGAAGACGACGGCGGTGATGATGATGAGGATGATGAGGAGGAGGGAGAGGAAGAGGAGGATGAAGACGACGGCAGGGGTGGCGATTTCAATTTCGAAGTAGGCGGTAGAAAGTGCTGCTCCTTCTTGAAGAAATTGGAGTGACCACCAACACCACCACCATCGTCGTCGTCGGCCTCCTCATTCTCTTCTTTGTTCCTCGTATGCGAATTCCATCGCAACGAATTCACTAAAGATCTGTCGCCACCATCTTTGTCGTTACCATTACCATCATCATCATCATTAGTCTTCTGAAGCCGCTTCTTGTCGCTAGCGAACCGATCGACGACTGAAGCAGTCGGTTCAGAGTGGCTCCGGTGGCCGAGACTGCCCTGTCCTTGCGACAGGTAGGCGTCAGTAATGGAGGTGGTAGTGGTGATGAAGATGGTGCTGATGTTGCTGAAGGCGGATCGTTCTGATGGAAATTGTAGACTATGACTTTCATCCATCTTGTTGCTGTTATTGTTGGTAGTTGTGTTCAACGTCCGCCCATCGGAGCTAATGGCATGCCGAGCCACCATCACGTGACTCCGGTAAGCCCCGCCCTTCAGCTCGTCCGTAGGCCGGAGGGCTTCGGCAGTGATCACGTGAACGGGTGAACCGGAAACGGTCAACGTGGGCAGACGACACTCCTCCATGGCCTTCTCGTTCTCAATCTTGTACAACAAGTTCGGGATGATTGGCACTGAGATCATGGATTATTTGAGTTATTTCATCGTCGCTAAAACGAGCACCATTACTGTTATCAGCATCATCGTCGTTCTCGTCGTTATCATGGTATCTGGACGAGTGACTGACAATAGACAATTCACAGGCAGACCTAAGGTTTATCGGTTTGCCGTGGATTTCCAGAGTTAGGAAATGGGTTTAGGTTAGGTTAGGGTCTGAACGGAATAGGCACTCAAGATTTCAGCCTGTGAGTTGTCTTTTGCCCGTCACTTATCCAACATTCATTTCCATCATCATTATTAGCAGCGGCACCAACCGACACAGGTTAGGAGCATATTGTCAAGGAATAGGGCAATGAAGACGATGATGACGATGACTTTTTTCGATTTTTGAAATTTATCGAAATAATATAAGAACTTCTCCATAACTCTTTTAGAATCTGCAGTAAAGGTATTAGGGCTATCACAAATAGTGTCCTCTTTCATCACCATCACTAACATAGGTAATTAGTTAATAATAGTTTTGTTGTTATAATTAGTAGATTAATATGCTTACCTCAAGTCGTACGAACGGCCAGAAAATAGCGCTTCAGTCACTTATATAGCCGTCATTCGGACCGGTCCCCGTACCGTACGATTATATTTATTTCTTATAATTGCAACCGTGTGTAATTATGGTGATTGTAACAATGTGATTTGAAATTGAAAAATCTTTGAAAAAATTGAAGAATTTGAAATTAAATGTAGAATTGAATAATAAATATCTAGTTTTTTGTTTTAATTTACTCGCTCACTCACCTAGCCACTTATGCAGTCACCCAGCTACTCACCCAGCCACCCAACTACTCACCCAGCTACTCACTCAAGCACCCAGCCAGCCGCCAATGGTTTAAATGGAGAATGTTGTTTGATTGCCTGGATTAAGTGCTTTTGATTGCAATCCTTGATTGCCAACAGGTCCGTGGGATGGATCCAAGCGGTTATGATGATAGTGACCCCTGAGGCCGATGGCAACGACGATATTAATGATAAAAATAACTTTAAACAGAGGTGGAGGTTCCACTCATAAGTTTTAAATAAATTATTTTAAATTAAATTAATATAAAACGAAATATACGATCATCGTAAAAGTTTTTTAATATTTCACATTTGCGACGTTTTAACATTTATCGTCGTATTCACTTTTAAACGGTAAACACCGATTTTAAATGTGTTTACATTACACACTGGCCCTAAACCGGGGAGAAACTGTGTTGTGGTTCGCGCGTTTATTTATTTAATAATTTACAAGCAATTTGTTTTTCGAATATTTATTTTGAACGAAGTTTATTTCTTTCTTGTAAAATTGATCTGCGTCCTTGTTCCAAAAGTTTAAATTCATTTTTGAAAGTTTCAAAACCATTTTGAATGCTAAAAGGTGAGCAATGAGATTCGCATTGTAACAATGAAATTAGATGTTGTGACAAGTTTGATGAGGTTGAATGATTTGAAAGATGTCTGGTTAAGTGATTCTAAAATCTGACGTCATCAAAAAGAGTAGAAAAGGAAACGAATTTCCGTAAAATTAAGAAAGATAATTAATTATATTTAAAACGTTAATAAATAACAGTCCTGCATACTACAACAACTAATAATTGAATTTCAGGACAACTCTTTAGATAAATTTTTGTATGGATACTAGAAACGTAAGCAAACATGATATCAAAGGTGATAAACATAGTCGAGACGATGCAAACAAGTCCATCAGATCATCTGCAAACAAAATTTCAATAAATAAAAACCAAAGCAAACTCATTGGAAATCATATTCAGGACAAGATTGATAAATGTAAGTAATTGGCTGGAAATATAATTATAGATTCATAATAATATTTATTTGAATATTATTTTGCGATGCAAGGCACATTTTAAAATAAAATAACAACACTCTATTGCAACACTTGTAACTCAAATTTCCATCACAACATCATAGAACAATTCATAATCTATTCTTTATAACCATTTATCCATCTAACACCAGTCTCTTACTATAATACTATTAAATAGTTAGGATTCTGTAATTAGTTAGCTCACAACAGCACAATACAGCATATAACACACAATCCCTTTATTGTAACTCCATCTCATTCACACAACACCAGCTTCACTGATAAGAAAGAAAAGAATCCTCGTGGAACGTTCGGATGATCGAAATCCAAAGAACCTTTTGTTTGACTTTGAAGACCTCGATGAAAACTTGAGACGGAAATTGAACTCCAACGGCCAGGAAGGTTTGGTTTTTTTTGGACCTGTTATTCGTTAGTTGATAAAGTTAGTCATTTTAAATATTAAACAATATTAATATTGATTAATATTAAGTATGTAATGGTGTGAGAGGCATCTAATTTTAAATTATTCATTGAAAATCAAAGAAAGAAAACATAGAAACTGTTTAATACCTGGTTATGATGTTAATTAATTTCAATGCATTTGATTCTCAGATGAGCCATGAATTGTTCCATGAGAAATTAACTTTTGCCTTAACTTACCTCGAAAACCTCTTTGGCAGGAAATCCCAGCATCGACGCCGTGAGAACTTCGTCAACAGATGGCGTCAGGACAAAGAAGTCTGCCAGTCGCAAGACCGCCAAAGACAATCGTGACAAAGATCTCGTCAAACCTGGCAACAGCTGTAGTAATATGGGACTCGTCAAGAGCCATGTCGCCAAAAACAACAACAATAATAACAGAACTGCCGGTGGTGTTGGTGACGACGACGACGACGACGATGATGATGATAGTTGCGGTGGAGACGAAAGGTTGAAACTCTCCTCTTGGGGTCTCCCTGAGCAGGTGTTGAGGAGTTACGAGGAGAGTGGGGTTCGAAAGTTGTTTCAGTGGCAGGCAGAGTGCCTTTGCATGGGAAGAGTGCTTGGTGAGTAGGTGCATGGATGGATGGATGGATAGGTGGATGGATGGATAGGTGGATGGATGGATGGATCGGTGGACAGATGGATGAATGAAGAGGTTGGGTAGAAGTTGGAGGGAGGTTGGTGAATGAATGAGAGGATGGACAGATAGTCAGATGAATGACGAGTTGTGTGTTTTGGTGGATGGATGGATGGATGGATGGATGGAGAGAAGTTTAAAGTGTTTGTTGACATCATGCACTTAAACACTTTCAATGTTTTCCTTGAGCTGCATTGATTTTGAGCTGATGGATGGAAGTTGATTGGCTGGACAGATGGATGGCTGTATGTACTGATGGATGGATGGATGATTGATTGATTGATTGATTGATTGATTGATTGATTGATTGATTGATTGATTGATTGATTGATTGATTGATTGATTGATTGATTGTTTGTTTGATTGAAATCCATCTCGTCTTGAACCAGAGAGAGGCAACCTGGTGTACAGCGCCCCAACCAGTGCTGGAAAGACGATGGTTGCCGAACTTTTGTTGCTCAAATCCGTCTTGGAGACCAAAACCAAGGCTTTGTTTATCTTTCCATTCGTTTCCGTGGCCAGGGAAAAGTGCCTTTGCCTTCAGGTGGGTTATGATGATGACGGTGATGATGATGATGGTGATGGTAATGATGATGATGATGATGCTAGCGATAAATTGTATTTATGTGATTGAAAGTAAAACCTTTTGGAACTTATGGCTTTTTTAATTCTTAAATTTTTAAACATTACTAAAATAGATAACTTTGTGGTTAATAATGATAATAATGTTGATAGATGAATAGATACAAAAACCACAGAATGACATAATATTTTATGGCCGTATTTGTTCTGCATCTGGCATTCTAATTCAGTGGAAGCCTCAAAGCTTTAACAGAGTCCATCTTGAGAGTCTTTTCTTTAATGAAATTCTTTCATGAAAATTTTGTAGAAAACATTTCAAGAGGCGGGTGTGACCGTAGGGGGGTTCTATGGGGGTTCGTCCCCACCCGGGGGGATCTCGTCCGTCGACGTCGCCGTCTGCACCATTGAGAAGGCTAACAACCTGGTAAATCGCATGCTGGAGGAGGAAGCTTTGGACCAGCTGGGTGGGTTGATTGATTGATTTGGTTGATTATTGATTGATTAACTGGGTTGATTGATTGATTGATTGATTGATTGATTTAAATGTTATTTATAATTTATTTATTTAGGTTAAGAATAATATTTATTATTTATAATATTTATAATTGAATGGTCCAAAATATTGCAAAACACCTTGGATGGGGTGTCACATATCCTGATAAATACCATCTAGTATTGGTCCGAGCAATTTAATTTTAAAATTCTTATTTTTGGAGGACGTTTTATAATTGCCAGGTGAAGTTCTTCTTGCATTTGGCCAAAGGTTAACAATGAAAACAATAATAAAATACTACTACTACTACTAATAATAATAATAATAATAATAGTGATAATAAGAGGGATAATTATTATGTTTAGTTTGCATGTTTACATTTTTTTATATTCATTCTATCGCCATAATCATCATCATCACCACCATCATCGTCATCGACAGGTTGCGTCGTGGTAGATGAATTGCACATGGTAGGCGACCCGCACCGTGGCTACCTTCTTGAACTTCTGATCACGAAGATCTTGTACGCATCCTCGCTGCTCAAGACGAGAACGAGGTATTATCTCGTTAAGTAATAATGAGTTAAACTTGTGTTACGTAATAAACTTAACAAATACCACAATTACTACTACTACTACTAATAATAATAATAATAATAACCTTCAATGTTATTAATAATAATAATAATAATAATAATAATAATTTCGCTTACAAATAAACATCTTCCCTCAGTTTAAAACAAAATCTAATCCCCATCTCATCCCATAAAAACAAAAACAGCTCTACAGACCTCCGACCGCAGCCTCCTCCACCATCAACGTCGTCGTCATCACCAACCTCTTCTTCGTCAATCCAAATCGTCGGCATGAGCGCAACACTTCCTAACTTGAACCTATTGGCCTCTTGGCTCCAGGCGGACCTGTTCACGTCCGACTACAGACCCGTGCCACTCTCGGAGTTGGTCAAAGTCGGGGCAGAGGTGTTTGACCAACGGGGAACCAGGATCAGGGTCATGGAGCCCAGTCGGTGAGTGACCTATCAGTCCTGTCAGGTTTTTATTTTTTAACAACGAGAAAATATAATCCAGTAATTAATTTTATTGCATAGTTTTTATACGAGTAAGTTATATAAATATATTATAATAAATTGTTTAATATTTGTCTATTTCTTAAATCAGGGCAAATTTACTAGAAAAATCTTTTAATCAATTATAGCAACAATGACTTAATACAATGAACTTGTAAAAATCATTAATAAATGTTAACCATTACTAATCGATCATCATTACATATTCCAGGTGTAATTTATTTTCGCTGACATAATTATCATTAACATAATTTATTCAAATTAAATGCTGATCGGAAAATCCGTGTCGTCCCTACCCCCAGCTTCAAGAACGACGAAGACCACGTCATCCACCTCTGCCTGGAAACGGTCGCCAAGGACAGGTGCTCGGTGCTCGTCTTCTGTCCCACCAAGAACTGGTGCGAGAAGCTGGCCGACTCCATTGCAAGGGAATTCTTCGAGATCATCATCAGGAGCCAGAGTGGCAATCATGCTGAGAATTCAGGTGAGTCTACCTGGTGGTTGGTTCATGGAGTAGGCATCTGTACTGCAGTGGTTTAGTGATACATAGTAATACTAATAGGTAGATACTAATGCAATGAAAAGAGATCAGGTAGATGCTGCTGTAGTGGCAGCCAATGTAATTGATATTGCATTAATAAACGGGTAGCTGATGTAAATTATAAGATCTTAGATACTAGTGTTTTAGTAGCAGTATTGATTTATAATATTTCAATAGAGGTATAGGTGATAATCTATGGATGGGTAAAGTATTAGACATTAAGGCAATTGATTCTAATAATAAGATTCTTAGCTTTTTAATTTAATAATCTGTATTATTATAATAATACAACATATTAATTAATAGTAATTAATTAATATTACAACTTAATTTCTTCTGGCACACTTCACTGTTTATGCCTCATAATTTATTCAAATGTCCTTTAAATTGACTTTCAGCAGACGACTTTAAACTCGAACTGAGCGAGAAGGACCTTTCGGACGTCCTTGAACTCTTGAGGAGGTCGCCTTCGGGTCTCGACCCCTCGATAGGGAAGATGATCAGGTGTGGAGTGGCCTATCATCATGCAGGTAAGGAGGGAACATGGCTTTAGTGAAATTTAATAATAATAACAAACAACAACAATAATAATAATAATAATAATAAAATAATAATAATAATAATACTATCATAATAGAATTTCTTAAAAATATTGCCTTTAATATATATTGTTATACATCAGTTATATTAATAATATAACTAAACTTAATAGTCATAACAATGGTAAACCAATCTGTAAACCAATCATTGATCCCACAGGTCTGACCTTTGAAGAAAGGGACATCATAGAAGGTGCATTCAGGACAGGGACACTGAAAGTCCTGGTGGCGACCTCTACTTTATCTTCGGGGGTGAACTTGCCTGCCAGGAGGGTCATAGTCAGGACCCCTATGTTCCACGGGGCATGCATCGACGCCCTCGTTTACAAGCAGATGATTGGACGAGCCGGCAGGAAGGGCGTCGACGTCAAAGGTGATTGGCGGAATTATGTCGGTCTAAAAGGATATTGCCATGCTTCTGTATATGAACATGATAATGATTTGTGACTATTATTACTGTTATTAATTGCTTCTAATTGTATTTTTTAGGTGAGATTTTAGATCATTTTTTAAAATTATTTTAAAAATCAATTTTTCTTAGGCATATATATATATATTTTCCCAAAAAAAATCAAGTCCTTATGCTAACTATGTGTTACCTATTTTAATGTTGAATATATCCATTGTAATTTCCATATTAAATGATCTCGTATGCGCAGGCGAGGGCATATTAATATGCAAGACGTCAGAGAGGAAGCAGGGCTTTGACCTCTTGAACTCTCAACTTCCACCAATCAAAAGCTGTCTTCACATTGACCCTAAAAGGGGTCTCAGTTCAAGCATGAAGAGGGCCATACTAGAGGTGGACCATCATAGTCGTCCTCACCTTTCTCATCATCATCATAATGATAAACTGGAAATAATAGTAATAATAATAATAATAATAATAAATTTTCACCTTAATTTAAAATCCATTCGCCAGGTGTCACCCGTCTAATGCTCAATTATTATTATTATTATTATTATTATTATTATTATTATTATTATTAATATTCATTTTTAGCAGTGATTAATTAATTCTAAATTATGGAAACATCATTATCATCATAAAATTAATTATCTCTGATGGTTTACTTAACCGATCATAAGTTTATCATCAGCTCATCATTGTTGCAAACGAATGGCATTATAATAAATTATTATAATTACCATTCATTCATTCATTTACTCATTGTTTCTCTCTCTCCATCCTACTCAGGTCATCGTCAGCAAGGTCGCCTCGAAGATGTCGGAGGTCGAGCTGTACGTCAGGTGCACCATGTTGTCTGCCTCCATGAGACTGGAAGAACGAGGTGGTGATGATGACGATGATGATGATAATAATAACGATGACTGGAGGAACGAGGTGGTGATGATGATGATGATGGTGTGGTGGTGGTGGTGGTGATGATGATGATGATGATAATAATAATAATGATGACAGGTGAAGAGAATCCACCCGATGCCATAGCATCCTGCATTGATTACCTACTGGAGAATGAGTTCATCCAGATTGTAAAAGGTAATGATTAGTAATGATAACTAGTTTGATTCATGTAAAAGTTAAGCACTTATAAAATTGAAATTTTGTTTTTAATTTGTTACAATAATTCTATTAATAAGATCTTTAGTAACAAGCTACTCCCATCTCTAAGCATTGTAATGTATTCAGGTCATGGCTATCTGTTATATATCGTCGATGATCTTGTCGTTCCAGACCCCTCGTCGGGCCAGGACAACTACGCGGCCTCGCAACTGGGCCGAGCCGTGGTCTCCTCGGGCCTGTCGCCGGAGGAGGGACTCAAGGTCTTCGTGGAACTCCAGAAGTCGTGCAGGTGTTTTGTACTGGAGAATGACCTGCACCTCGTCTACCTGGTTGGTTGGATGGACAGATGGATGGATGATGATGATGACTTTGATGATGGCGGTGATGATGATGATGTCAATGATGAGGATGGTTTAATGATAAACTGGAAATAATAATAATAAATTTTCACCTTAATTTAAAATCCATTCGCCAGGTGACGCCCGTCTACATGCTGGATCAGTTCAGCATTGACTGGTATCACTACCTCTGCCTGTGGGAATCCCTGACGCCGGGTTTGAGGAGAGTTGGGGAGGTTGTTGGGGTGCAGGATAGGTTCATATCGAAGGCAGTTGGGGGGAGGTTTGTGACTACTGGAGATAGAAGTGAGTAGCCATCTTGGTTTTGGTGATGATGATGATGATGATGAAAGTGCTGATAACGATGGTAATAACAGCAACAATAATGGTGGTGATGATGATGATGATGATGATGAAAGTGCTGATAACGATGGTAATAACAGCAACAATAATGGTGGTGATGATGATGATGATGATGAAAGTGCTGATAACGATGGTAATAACAGCAACAATAATGGTGGTGATGATGATGATGACTATTACGTTGACTCAGGCGTCGAGAGGATGCTGTCCATTCACAGGAGGTTCTACCTGTCTCTTGCACTCTTTGACCTCATCAACGAGCAGCCGTTGTCCTCGACCTGTCTCAAGTTCAAGGTCAACAAGGGCGCACTGCAGGGCTTGCAGCAGAGTTCCTCGACTTTTGCAGGTTGATAATTAATCCTATTTAAATTTCATCATCGTCGTCGTCATCGTCATCGTCATCATCATAGTCACCTTTCTTTTCCAGCTACATAGTTTGCAGATAGCCCAGTTTATCCATCACCATTGTCATTTTCACCATCATTATCATCACTGCCATCATCATCATCATCTTCTTCCTCTTCCTCCTCATTCTCCAGGCATGGTGACCTCCTTCGTTGGCAAACTGGGTTGGAACAGCTTGGAGGTTCTGCTCAACCACTTCCAAAGTCGTCTGTCGTTTGGAGTTCAACAAGAACTGGTGGACCTCATTAGGATACCAGTGATCACAGCCAGGCTTGCCAGGTGATGATGATGATGATCATGGTGGAGGTGGTGATGATGATGATGATGATTTTGATTTTGATGTTGGCTCACATTGGTGGTTATGGTTTATGGCTGCATTATTGTTCATTGACTGGCTAATGTTGGTGATGATGAGGATTTCTTTTCTGTCACACGAACAAATATTTTGTTAATTTGATTTAAATTTAATTATTTAAATATTATATATATTATATTATTTAATAATTTATTCCATGACTCAATTATTTTCTTTATTTGGATGTTTAATTCGATTGTGAATTAAAAAAAAAGAACACTTTATCACTGTTTATTTTTTTTTAACCAGGTGTTTCTATGCTGCCGGTTATGTTAATGTTGCGTCCTTGGCACTGTCCAGCGTAGAAGCTGTCGTCAAACTTCTGAGGGGTGCATCCCCGTTCCTCAGGTGAGGGGATGGATGGATGGGTGGGTGGATGGATGGATGTATGGATGGGTGGGTGGTTGGATTGATGGATGGATGCATGGATAAGCCTTTACTTACTATCATTATGATTGGTAGTTGAGTTGAGTGGTCAGGGCTATTTACACAGGCATAGACCCATATTTAATATTTATAACCTTAATTATTTAAAACCAATAGTATTTATAAACTGAAAAATATCGGCGACCTAATTACAATGTCCGTCTGCCAATCAGCAAGAAGAAGGCCGAAGGTGAGAGCGAATGGGAGCTCGAGGAGCGAACGAGAACCAGCCGCTGCCACTTCGTCTCCGGGGCGGGTCGCGGACTGACGGAACGAGAAGCTGCTCAGGAGATTGTGTCGGAGGCCAGGAGGATGGTGGGGGAGGATTTGGCGAAGATGGGGTTCAACGGGGTGGTGCCGTTGGGTGCAGGGGGCGGCGATGATGTTGTGGGACCGCCCTCGTCAAAAAGTTAGTTTTTTTATTTATTTATTTAAATTTTAGTGTTTTATTTTGAAAAATGAAAAATTAAATGTTGATGTTGGTTACTAAATTAGGATTATTTAATTTTAATTCTAATTTATTTTAAGATTTGTTTTTAGTGACTTTATAATCTTAAAAAATGTCTATAAAATTCATAACCAATAATGCCTTAAATTTATATAAGTAACAATATGCAAGAAAAATAATTTTTTTTTTACTTTTCTTTCATTCTTTCAGAAGCAAAACTGAACATCGAAAATCAAACTTCAATGAAATTCGACAAAGCAAAGGAAAAACAAAACCCACCAACTGACCAATCACAGGCTTCCAAAAATGGGAAACCCCGAGCGTCTATAAATAACTCCCAAGCAAAAGCAAACACCAGTAAAGCCAATGAAAGCTGCCTGGCCAATACCTCAGTATTGATTCCACCAAAGTCGTTCTTGGAATTGCAGCGGTCGCAAAAATCGCTCGAGAATTCCCGAAATCTCCACCATGACGCAAAGACTGATCCCAAACCTGCCGGATTGCCGAGTCACATCGAATTCTTTGGTCTCAACTCAGAAAGAAGGAGTGAATGCATGGACAACAATGTCGACAGAACTTCGTCAAAAGACTCGTTAACTGGTGATGGCAAGATTCCCGCCGAAGGGAAAGACGTCTGCAATTCCAGAAGCGTCGAAAACAAAACTCTCGCCGAAGTCAATAACGACACTAGGATAAGTTTTTGCGACGTTTTGTCAAACAACCCCGTTTCGGCCAATCCTTGCACCAGCAGAACCCCAAAAACTGAAAAGATTCTTCTAAGCTCATTCTTTCCGTCGAGCCCTAAATTGGCAAATCCACAAGATTCAGAAAGGCATCCTGACCAATGTACGGACATGGAAGTCGATAATTCTGTGGAGTTAATCTTTGGAAATGATTCGAACAACTTTGACGACTCCAGATTCTCCGACAACACCCAGTTTTTACTACTGGCTTCTGAACAACCCGAAGATCTCCCGAACATCGAGAAAGATAAACACAAAGAAGTCGGATTGCCAATAGGAGGAGGAGGAGAGGTTAATGCTGACAAAAGCAGGGTCATACCGTACGTCCCAAGAGAAAAACGTTCTGAAGAAAAATTAATTTTAGACAACATAGCTCAATTCCACGAGGAAATTCTAGCAGGATCTCAACTCATGGAGGAGTTCATGCAGAACACTTTCGATGCCGACGGAAAATACGGAGCCGGAGGCGTCGCATCCACCCCGAAGACCAAACCCCCCTCCGTGTCCACCCCGAGGGACACGGCCCGGAAGGAAAAGACCGAGAGGGGTCTTTCAAAGGACGACTCCTATACGGAATTGGTCACGGACAGAAAACTCTATTGCCAGGTAGTACCGATGCCTGGAAGGTCGAGAAATAAGGAGGTCAAAGATAGCGAGAAGAAGAAACGAATGAAGTCCAACAAGTCCACGAAAGAAGAACATGGTGCCAAAAAGGCTGTTGACAACATTAGGGACGATTCTGATCTGCAGGAGAGGAAGCAGAATTGCTCCTTGCTCTTTGATGGAAGGGCTCCTTATTCAGAGGAGATGTTCGATGATGATGATGATGATCTCGTTTTTGAAGCCCCGGGCATCAAACCAGAAGGACGGACAGAAAAGTCCAAGGATGTACTCTCAGCTGATAACGTCAAAATTTTTGCAAAAGAAAGTGAACAGAAGCGAACCAATCCTGCAAACGAGATGAATTCATTTACAAAACTCAAGACCATCGATTCAAATGCCGTTCCAAAAATTCCTCTTAAAATTCATTCTGTTGAAAATCAAGGAAATTCAAAAGCTTCCTCTGGTCCCGAATTAATACCGGCTTTCCCGACGTCCAATAACGAGCCGTCTTTCGAAGCTAATGAATTATTCAACAGCTTTTTCGACCAATCCGGCGATCTCGAAATGCTGGAATCGGAAAAGCAAGGCCTCAAAGCATCCAAGACCATCCAAATGGTCGAAACCAATAGCAGTACTTACACCAATGACTTGATCACCCCAACAGCTGCAGCTCAGCTTTTGGACTCCATGATATTCGACGAAAAGGACTTACCATCTCCTACCAAAAAACCTAAGATAATTGAAACCACAAGTACGAGACAATTTCAAAATCAAACCCCGACCAGGCAAGGAACGGGTTGCGACGCTCTGCCAAAAGTCAACGCGAATGGTGGATTTCGGACTCCGAATTCCTCCGCCAAGAAATTCAAGTCCTTCGACGACGCTTTTACCAGTCAATTCGACCCCGACGTCGAGTTTGTCATGAGAGTTTTTTGCGACGAGAACGAAGAAGGAGACGGAACAAAGTCAAAGATGTGGAACAAGAAGGCACCTAAGAGGCACAATTCGAGTAACAATTTCCCGAATGTTGTCCTTGATCCCAAGCAACCTGCTCTTGCCACGATACCACAAAGTCCCTTCGATGCTGACAAAGTTGAAGCTAAAAAAGGAGTGACCCCTATTGGCCAGGGACCCGACATCGGTCGATCTACGAGTGCCAATGTTTTGCAGGCTTCCAATTTTTCCAAACTGATTCCCAAATCTGCAGCACAAACAATCGCACACCATTCCATCGTCTCTAATAATACCAATACTACCGGCATGGACAATAAAATTGGTCAAGACTTAAACTGCATAAACGACAGCGACCTCGACGACATCGTACTGCCGACACCCCCTGGCAGTCCCGAAAGGAGTTTGTCCAAGGCCCTCTGCTCTGGCAGCGCTACTCCGAGGAGGCTGCTCGTGGGCGTGGTCAAGCCCTCCCCCAGAGCTTCCGGTAAAGACGATCGGTCGGACACTCCGGGCAAGGCAGAGCAAAAGAAAAGGGCGGGCTCTAAAAAGGCCAATTCTTCCAGACGACTGGATATGGACGTCTGTGATGAAGATAAAGGTTAATTGCTAATAAATGGTTTTTGTGCTCCAAAATGTTGGCAATCAGATTGTTTTGTGCTTAAAATTTACTTCCAATTATTAGTAAATAACTTAATTGAGTTTTAATTGGATGGGTTTTGAACTCCACCACATTTATTGTTCAATGCATGATGATAATTTGACATTCATTCACATGGAAATTACATCGCATTCATTCACACCTTTACATACAATCCTGCATTTCCCCTCATTCCAGCACCACCCACGGATTTCCACCCACCCAGCTCCAACGTTCCAGTACCCTCCCAAGAAATGTTCACAATCTGCGACGTGGCCTCAAATCGACTCCTCTTTGAGACATTCCTCAAGGAGTGGAAAACAAAGAGCTACTTTTCCATCTGCCTGGCCTGCGACAGATCCACTCCTCAGTATGACCAGCCCACCTGCAAGTCCATCGGTGGAAAATTCCGACAGAAACTACCCCCCGAATCTTCTCTCGGCCATGGTAGCAGCTCCAAACAGACCCACAGAGCAGATTCCTTTCGTCTGCTCGACTCTGACCTCAGGGTAACAGGACTGGCAGTTTCGTGGAACGCCCTGGACGTGTACTACGTTTCTCTCCAGACTTCCCTCGACGGGTGCGACCTCGACAGGTCCATGGCGGCCCCTGACCTTGACCCTTCTCTGGGGGTCGAAGAAAGGCTGGAGGGCGTGAAGCAGATTTTGGAAGGTCGGTCTGTGATTGGACGATTTTGTTGATTCTATTCATTTTTTTTAAATTTGTTGGTTGGATTTGATCACGAGTTGTTGTCAGAACAAGAAGTTGTTCTACTGTTTGGTTTATAGTATGGTATTATTATAGCCTAGTACTTCTTAATAATACTTTATTTATTATTAGTATTAATTCATTTAATAACATCAATTCAATGATAATAATAATAATAATGTTTTCTTATTTTTATCATCCTTTGTAGCAAAAACCACGAGCAATAATGAAAGCATTCGCATCATCTGCTATGACGCCAAAACCCAGTTCAAGGCCCTGAGTGGGTCCTGCGGTCTGCTGCCAGGTGGGGTCATGTTGGACCCTAAGGTGGCCTGCTGGTTGCTCGACCCCGGATCTCGGGAGAAGACGTTGCACGGTCTGGTGGCTACCTGCTGCTCGCACTTGTTGTACCTGCTGGAAGGTAATGCTTCTGATGATGATGATGATGATGGATGGATTAATTGAATGAATGAATTTATGATGGTAAAAGTAAAAGTTTTATGATTGACTTTTTGTATCTACCAATTTGATAATGGCATGACCATGTATGGTATTTCCACCATGTTGCATTCAATAATTATGTACCTAATACATCATCATCATCATCATCATCATCATGGACAACTTTCCAGACATTGAAAGCACAACGGGGATATCCAGTCTGGGGATGACGGTCTCTGAGGTAACTTCATCGAGACTAAGGTCTTGTCTCGAGAGTGTCTTGGTCAGGCAAGTCATGGCTGGTCTCGAGACCCAGATGAGAATGAGGCCTCTTGGTAATGATCTCGGTCGTCGAGGCAACGACGACAAGCTTTGGAAGACGTTTGTGGATGTGGAGATGCCTGTTGTGGTGCTGCTGGCCAAGATGGAACTCAACGGGATGGGTGAGTTTGATGATGATGATGAGTGGTGGTGGTGGTGGTGATGATGATAATGATGTATGTGAGTGTGATGTTGCTGCTAGTATTGTAAACATTTTTCCATTTTCTTTAAAGACCATCATCATATTTATGCCTTATTATTATTATTATTATTATTAGAAAAACTATTATTACTATTATTGTCTTGGATCTGGAAAAGTTTTTTTTAAGACCATCCTCATTTATGCCTTATAATAATATTATTATTATTAGTTATTATCTTTATTACCATCATTGGTCTTAATCTTATCATTACCATTATTGCTACAACTCTTACCCAAAAACAGGCTTCGATGACAAAGAATGCGAATCCCAAAAGTCCTTGATCCTGCGACAGATCTCCAACCTCGAGACTTCAGCCTACGAACTTGCAGGCCACCCTTTCAGCCTCACCTCTCCCGACGACGTCAGCAGGGTACTCTTCGTCGAGCTCGGCTTGCCCCCGTCGGGCGAGCCCGGGGTGGCACCCAAGACCAAGTCCAGGGCCAACTCCAAGACCAAACTGCCGAGATTCAGCTCGAACAAGGAGGTCCTGGAAAAGCTGGTCGAGCTCCACCCGATAGCCGGAGTGATCTTGGAGTGGAGGAAGCTGACCACCGTGGTCTCTAAGATGGTATTTCCTCTCCAGAGGGCCAAGACCCTGTGCCGGGTGGGGCTCGAGATGAACCGCATCCACGGCGTGACGGAGACCCACACGGCCACCGGCAGGGTGACGATGAGGGAACCGAACCTGCAGAACGTTCCGAAAGATTTCAGCGTCGCAGAGAAACATCCCGTCGAGAACGGTACGTGAATTGGAATCCGTAGCCAACGTAGGAATAAAATTGGTCCATAATAAGACAACAGCCAATAAGCAATAAAAAAGTTATTAATTAATTTTTAATTAGTTTATAATAATTATTACATAATTATAAGTAATCCTGTGATAAATCCTGCCCAGTGATGAATACCTGTTAAGGCTCAGGTTGTTTTTAAAAAAATAGGCTCAACATGATATATAGTGAGCCAATAAAACTGCAATAAGGAGATGAATATCTTTTTAGTAATTGTATCTTTCATCATTAATTATTATTATTTATTATTATTATTATTAATGATATATTTCAATTTATCATTTGTCACTTTCATTACATCCATCCATTCATTCGTAAATAATAAACGCTCAGGTGCACCGGACGACCTCATCAACGAGAGCATGAACTACGACTTCATGTGCTCCGTCGACGATGATGACGACGACGATGGCACTGCACTCGTCGACTCCCCCTTCTGCGTGAGCATGAGGAGCGCCTTCGTGCCCTTCGAAGACGGCCTAATGCTGGCAGCCGACTATTCCCAGCTGGAGTTGAGGATCATCGCTCACATGTCCGACGATCGCAGACTGATCGACCTCTTGAACCGCGGCGGAGACGTCTTCAGGGCCATCGCCGGCCAGTTGGCGGCTGTGGCCGAGCACCGGGTGACCCCGGAGCAGAGGCAGCGGGCCAAGCAGATCTGCTACGGCATGATTTACGGCATCGGAGCGAAGTCTCTCGGAAGACAGTTGAACGTCGACGAGGAGGAGGCGGCCAGGTTCATCGAGTCCTTTAAGTCCACGTATTCTGGTAGGAAGTAACCCCCTTACTTGTTGTGATCATTATAATATTAACTGTGGTTATTATTATTATTATTATTATTGTTATTATTATTTGTGTTCTTATTAATATTATTATTATTATTATTATTATTATTATTATTATCATTGTTGTTACCATGGCAACTGTTGCTATGCTTTTGATTATCCATCTCCAAAATTAATTCGTAATCCATGATTCATAACAATTTAATTGGATTGATTAATTGATTAATCACATAATTAATATAATTCTTAATAAAATGACAATAATATATTAAAAGATTTATTAATAAAATAATAATATATTGAAATATTTATTAATAAAATCAAAACCATACAAACCAAAACAAACCACCAGGCATCAGGTCCTTCCTGAACGACACCGTCGAAGGATGTCGAAGGACGGGTTTCGTGGAAACCATGTTCGGCAGGAGGAGGAAACTGCAGTCCGTGAACAGCGACAGGATTCACATAAAGGCACACGTGAGTTGTGATGGTGATGATGATGATGTTGATGGTGTGGTGGTGATGATGATGGTGGTGTGGTGATGATGATGATGGTGGTGTGGTGATGATGATGATGGTGGTATGGTGGTGATGATGATGATGATAATGATGATGTTGGTGATGATGATGATATTCAAAATGATTTATTACTATTTATTAATTAAAAATTATAATATATTCTGACTAATAATAATAATAATTTCCGTGGATATTGAAACCTTATGTTTTATAACCACAACAGTTTTTTTTATTTCCTGTTGTCATCATCAACGTAGTTGTGATACTCATATGGCCATAACCATTACCATCAACAACACCAATTGAATCATGATTTGAGATCATCATCATCATCGTCGTCATCATCATCATCTTCTTCCTCTTCCTCCTCCTCCTCAGGCAGAACGTCAGTCCGTGAACACGACCATCCAAGGCACAGCTGCAGACATCGTGAAGTCGGCCATGTTGAGGATCGACGAGAGACTCGTACAGGTATACCCGCAGTGCAGGTATCCGCACAGGCACCTTAAAGGTGAGTGAAGGTGGTAGTTGTGATGATGGTGGTGGTGATGATGATGATGTCATCTGTGGTGATGGTAGTGACAAGAACTACTTTGATAGCATTAATGCCTCACTCTTATTAAGCAAATAATCATGTTGAAAAGTTTAATATCAACTACTTTATTTTCAAACCAGCCAATAACAAGTCAGGGTCCTCAGCAGGCTCCGCCTCGACCAGGAGGGGAGCCTATCTCGTCCTACAGCTGCACGACGAACTCATATACGAGGTCAACCGCGCCGACCTCGAAGAGGTCGCCAGGGTCGTCAAGTGCAGTATGGAGCAGGCCGTCAAGTTGAACGTGGTGCTGCCGGTGAAGATCAAAGTCGGACCGTCTTGGGGAAAGATGGCGGACTACGAGGTTCCAGAAAGATGATGACGACGACGATGATGGTGGTGAAGGCAGCATTGAAGATGAAGATGATGATTGCAGAGAAGCCCTGGTGATACTGCATTTCTACTCAGCACAAGTGTTTTTGTGTGTAATATTCCATCACTATCACGATGGTGACGAAGGTGGCCAATGATATCGAGATCGTCATCATGATCATCATCCGTTTTGTGATAGTGTTTCCTTATAAATACACAAGACCTTATAAATACATTGCCATATTATCTTATATTGTTGTCGTGTTGTTTATAGATCCAACATTTTTCTATTTATTCTTGGAATTTTTCATTTTTGTTCTTAAATTTTTATTTAATCTGAAAATTGACCACAAATTGCAAGATTATTGATTATTATTATGCGCATCCTCTGTACGTTTTATTAACAGCCATTTTTGCAAGCAAATTCTGCAAATCCTTACCACTGTGATCATCATCATCATCATCACCAGGAACTATTACTATTACCCGTGCTACTCAGACTGACCTGCTATTTCTCTCTTACATTTCATGACTGCACAGTGAATAGCTTCATCGGTTCTCTCGCATTTGTTCGGTCGATTTTTTTCGTAATTATTTGAAATTATTTTTATTTAAAAACAAAAATCGTTGCTGAAATCTCTAAACCACAAGATGGAGATTCAAGTGATGATCCAACTTTGCTCAGCAGAGTGTTATTACTTTGTAGTTCTAACGCAACCAGACCAACAGAATCTATTATCTCTTCTCGTTTCTTGAGAAATTCGAACATCATCATCATCACTGCAGACACAAGTGCACACACACACACACACACATGCGCACACAGTGAGAATGATTTTATTCCTTCCTTGATGAACTTCAAATACTCCCAAGAATAGTATTCTTAGGAATACATAAACAAAGAAAACTGCCAAACAAAGCCACCCCCAACGAACCAATGACAGAAGGCCTAACAAGTCCCGTATGGCCTACGACCAATGGCGTCGACCGAGACAAACGAACGAAGAGGCGCCGGGCAAAAAACAACAGGACGTTTAATGATTAATTAATAATAATAATGATAATAAATGCTTAAAAACAATAGGACGTTTAGTGATTAAATAATAATAATGATAATAATAATAAATGCTTAACGACAATTAAGTTATAACAACAACAACAGCATTCCAGGCCGGTGAAATACAATTAACTTACAATTGTCCCAAACAAACAGTTTCAAAATCATCATCATCATTGTGATCACCACCACCGCCTTCGTCATCATCGTCGTCGTCATCACCGCCACCGTCGCCATGACGACCACGAAGGACGCACGCTGTCCTACGGAGGGACCTCGGGGCCCACCCCTGCTCAGTTGCCGCGGTTACGCAGGTCCTTGACCTTGTAAATCCTGACCAACCAGTGTTCTGTCGTGTAAGCTTCCTCGAGGACGTCCAATTCGAAGTCCTTGTTTCCGATTTCGACGTTCCTCACTCGGTCGTAGCCGGTAGGCTTGCCTGGTTGGGTGGGTGGTGGTGATGATGATGTTATTGGTGATGATGTTATTGATGATGATGTTATTGGTGATGATGATGATGATAATCTGTGAGTTTGTGATGTTGATTCAAATTTGAATGGTGATAGTAAACACAATGAGTACATGACAATGGTTTGGTGATTGCTTTTATAGCGAGGATGATGATAACGTTGGTGGTGGTGGTGATCATGATGATGATGATTGTATCAGAGTAACTACTCGAGCGATACTCACCATGGCGATGATAATGACTTAGACAAAAGACAAACTCACGCGCGATCGCAACATCGCCTTCGACTGACCTGATTCCGTGTAGACGGATCCGAACCTGTAGTAGCACATCTTGTACATGAGGCAGTTGAGCAGAACTGGGGAGCCCTCCTTGTCGACTCTGAACTCCCCTTGGGGAGTGTAGTAGTCGTTCTCCTTGATGTGAGAACCTCTGTCCGTACTGCCTCCTATTCTGACCATCCAGAGGAACTTGTTGATGTCTGTAAGAGGATGGATGGTTAGATGAGTAGGTGGATGAATGGGTGGGTGAATGGATGGATGGATGGATGAATAACAAACCGTCAGAGGAGTATCCCGTGAGACCACCAAAGATGACGAGGACGTAGTTGACGTCGAGTTCCCTCATGATCTCGTAGGCCTTGTCCTCCGTCGATGACATGGCCTGGGAAGGATGGATGGAAGGAAGGATTGATGAATGGATGGAACGAAGGATTGATGAATGGATGGAAGAGATGAGGGATGAGGAAGATATGATATAAATTGATGACAATATCCATTTTGTTTGATTTGAATTGCTAATTGTAAAATAAAATGTTTATAGACTCCTAAATAATTCTTTGCCAGAACAAAAATGTGGTATCCAATATAAACCTATGCACCTATGCTAACATCATCTTCTTTATTGTGGTCACTACCACCACCACCACCACCATCATCACCAGCACTATCTCCATCATCTTCATAGTCATCGTCTCACCTGTCCGACTCTGGAGATGTGCGTGTTGTTCCAGGTGTTGTTGTCCACCAGGATGGTTCTGTTTGCCATGGCAGTGATTTGATAGCCATAATCCCACCAGGACATCACCTTGGCATCCTATGAAGATTGGTACGTTGGAGGAGTTTAAAATGGTAAAATGGAGTGAAGAACAGATGGATGGACGAGAATGGCTGGATGGACAGATGAATGATTGGATGGATGGATGGATGGATGGATGGATGGATGGATGGATGGATGGATGGATGGATGGATGGATGAATGGGATGGATGAATGATTGGATGGATGGATGGATGGATGGATGGATGGATGGATGAATGGGATGGATGAATGATTGGATGGATGGATGGATGGATGGGATGGATGAATGATTGGGTGGATGGATGGATGGATGGATGGATGGATCGTAATCATCATCATCATCATCATCATCATCATCGTAACCTACCTCGGGCGTGTTCTGCCTGAGCCAATAGTAAGCCTCCCTGAAGTCGTCGAAGATGATTTTATTTCCATCACCACCCCTGGCAGCGAGGACGATCGAGGGACTCGAGTAGGCCTCGGAAGTCACCCAGGAGCAGTGGAACGTGTAAGTGACCAGGAGCAGGGTCACCAGGCACACGACACCTGTGGCTACCTGTTGAAGGAGGAATAGGATTAGAAGTAATTGGTGTAATTGGTAATTGGTGAGGACAAAATTTGGAATTCCAGAAGGATTTTATATGTGGCCATTTGTTATTCTTTTAAATACTTAACCTTAATAATTAATAATAATAATAATAATAATAATTAGTTGGTTAATAGTTACCTACTCTGAAGAACAACAAAATTTATGCCTATGAATTGGCTTTTACCAATTACCACTTATCCAAAGTCCTTAATCACACACGCAAGCACGCATACACACACGCACGCTCACCTCGTTCTTGATCGGATAGCTGGAGTCGGGCTTCTTGTTCTTCTTGTTCTTCTGAACGCTGTCCAAGTTCTTCATGTACTCGGCCAAAGTCGACGAAACCGCGATGCCCGACAGGACGCACATCACCGGTGCCAGGACCAGCATCAGACGAACCATGACGCCCTACGGTGGTCATGATGATGATGATGATGATGATGGTGACATTGATGATGATGATGGTGACATTGATGATGATGATGATGTGATCCAGATGAATTTAGTTTGAATGATGAATAGTGGATGAGTTTGATGGTTGGTCAATCAATCAATCAATCAATCAATCAATCAATCAATCAATCAATCAATCAATCAATCAATCAAGCAATGAGTTGTATTACAGATGAGTGTGAAGAATTAATTAAATGCAGGTGTTTTTTTTACCACTATAGTCATGGCATCATCATCATCACAATTACCATAATTGTTTATCATCATCATCATCATCATTAGCATTATAATAATCATCATCATCATCATCATCACCATTACCATAATCATCATCATCATCATCATCAACTCACAGCAAAGTAGATGCTCGTGACTCCGTAGAGGATGATGAAGATGTTGGCGTCAGTCAACTTCTTGAAGCAGAAATACAGGCCAGCTGTTTAACATGGGAGAAAGGATGATTTTTTTGATTTTAAATCTCATTAAATGAATTTAAAATTAATTAATTCCATTAATTTAAAATTAATTAATTTCATTTAATTTCAATCTTGTAAAATATTTTAGTCTTGTAAAAAATGCATTTTCATTTATTACATCAACCATTGTGATCATTGCCATTGTCATCATCATCACAACCACCACCATCATCATCATCATCATCCACTGTTTGTAATTCACCTGGGAAGAGTATGACGAGTATCTGAAGGTCGAAGAAGAACGAAGACCAGGAGGTCGGTTGGTGCTCGGAAACGGAGGCGATGATGGGGATGTTGTTCTTGGCATAAGAGGGGTCCAACAGGGAGTAGAAACGACCCGTCCAGGGGGAGATCTCTGTAGGTGGTGATGATGATGACGATGATGATGATGGTGATGATGATGGTTGTGATGATGATGATGATGATGATAAGAAAATCATTAATGATGATGATAGTGGCAAGAAAATCATTAAGGTTACTCGATGCGATAAAGCATTTACTGACTGCTAAAGTCATCATTACCATGACCGCACTACACTGTCACCATCATCATCGTCGTCATCATCATAGGGCTACAATTTAAAACCAATCACTCTCCTCCTCATCATCATCACCACCATCATCATCATCATCATCATCATAACTCACTTCCGAGAGCAGTTGCAACTCCGAAAGCTGCCGTGCTGACCACCGCTGCCAACGCAACCAGGGACTTGAACAAGACTTGAAACTGTTCTTTGGACAATTTGGAACGCAGATAATCCATGAAGGCGTGGATCTGACACAAGCCAAACACACCGAGGGCCTGTCGATGATGATGATGATGGTTGTAGTGATGATTATTATGATGATGATGTTTGTAGTGATGATGATAAAGAGTTATTATTGCATTGAACCATGGTGCCTACATGCATGCTATTTGTATGAGATAAGCATGCAAGAATTAAACAGCATTAAAGATCTGTAATTGATAATACAGGCTGATGTCTTAAGAGAGTTTCAATGAATCATCAATTGATTGATTGATTAATTATAATTAATAATATTATAATTAATAATAAATTAATTAATTAATCAATCAATCAATAAACGAAATCATAACTAACAGCCATGTGCTCGCTCGACTGAACGGGTTGGAAGCCCACGAAGGGGATTTGCATGGAGAAGATGGTGCCAACGCAGTATACCTGAATGGAGGGGGGGGAAATGAAAGATCATAATCATGACTGTCACCATCATCATCATCATCATCATCACAATCGTAACACAGTCGTCGTTGTCATCTTCATCATCTTTTGTATCTTCATCAATTTATCATCAACAAGAGTGTGATGATGATCATGATCACGACGATCACTGCTGTGATCAACATCATCATCATCACCAATATCATCATCATCATCATCACCATTCATATCATCCGTTACTAACGGTGGAGTATGCCACGTAGACCCTGTGTGAGAACCTGCCCGTGACCATAAGAGCCAGAACGTGCAGAGGGATCAGGTTGATCAGGAAGACGTAACCTCCCCATGAGGAGACCTGGGTGGGTAGAAATGATGATGATGATGATGATTACGAAGATGGAACTGATGGTGATGAAGATGATGATGATGGTTGTAATACAGATTTGCTAATCGATGCATAAAATATCCTACCATGTAAAAGTAGGCAGCAGAACAAAGCACGGACCAATACAGGGAACCAGTCTTGACGGATTTTATCCAAAAGGTGTAGGTGAGCAACATACAGAAGATGGCGATACCTATAATATGAATAATAATAATAGTTATTATAACTATTATTATAATAATAATAATAATAAAATAATATTATATAATATAATAATATTATATAATATAATAATATTATATAATATAATAATATTATATAATATAATAATATTATATAATATAATAATATAATAATAATAATAATAATATAATCTATTATATAAATAAACGTAATGCATAATAAAAATTCACCCAATAATTATATGACCTCTTTGTAATAATAACTATTACTAATGATGTACTAATTATATCATCAATATAATAATTGTTATTATTAATGTAACTAATATTAATATTATTATTATTAATATTATTATTAATATGATCATTGGATAAATGTAAGAAAATTAGTGAAATAATATACTACAATTAACAACAAACAACAAGAAGCACCGAACGACCTTCGTTGTCATAGGAACCGGCGACTGAACGTGAAATGTATCCCGGGACGATGGATATCAGGGAGGCTGCCACGAGACCTGCGCCCACGTCCTGTTGTGTTGTTGTGTTGTTGTTGAATGAGGTTAACCATTTATAATAATAACTGATTAATAACTTTTATTAATAATATATAATATATTATAATATGTAATAATTTATAATAATAATAATATATTATAATAATATGTTATAAGTTAACACCTTAATGAATTATATTATGCTATATTATTATATTATATTACATTATATTACATTATATTATATTATATTATATTACATTCATTAGTGCATTGCAACTGAAGCTATACTGTCCTTATACTACACAACACCACGATGTATCAACGCTGTCACTATATTTATACATAAAGAGTATAAATCATGAATATTCATGATCGGGTCATCAAACTCGTTTTTTAATTAATGACCTTGAACTCATTAATAATTAACGACCTTGAGCTCCTTGGTGAGGTGATAAGTTACGATGACCGTCAGGGAGGAAAACAGGGGAGCGAGGAAGACGCAGACGTCCCTGATGTGGATTGTCACGTTCAGGAAGTTCATCACATAGTGGAGTAGAGACGATGTCAACATCAGACCTAGTGGGTGAGAGTGAGTATGGGTGAGTGAGTGAGTGAGTGAGTGAGCGAGTGTGAGTGATTGTGACTGAGTGAGTGCAAGCAGGAAAGCTAGAGTGCAAACTTAGGGAACAATTACCCTACCTGAAACAAATTAATGAATGAAAAGAATGAACAAATGGATTAATTAATTAATCAATCAAACAATAAAAACATTAACAAAAAAAATACTTCGAGAGCAAACAAAAAAGAGCAATCTCCCCACTGCCTCCCCGCTTCAACCCACCTGGGTAGATGGTCCCCCCGATGATTCTCCCCAGCGGGTACCAGGCCCTGTCATCGAACCAGTTGTGAAAGTTGTAAAACCCCTCCTCGGACAGGAACCTGGTGGTCCTGTAGTTGAAGTAAGGATCGAACTCATGGATCACGCTCTCGTATCTCAGAACGGAGAACAGTCTCACGCTGAAGGCTGGAAAGAAGAAGAGGAAGATGATGATGATGATGATGATGATTGTGTTGGTTCAATGATCGTACTGTGATAATGGTGATGATGATGATGATGATGATACAGTCTTGAGATTGATCGTGATGATCATGTTATAGGTTTGATGATGATGATGATGGCTCTGAAAGTTATGATAGTTACTATGGAGGTAGTTATGATGGACAAAATGAGGTTGATGATATCAATACTGATGGTGATGATGAAACTAATATTATTGCGATAAAGCTTTTGATAATGATGACATTGTGATTATGATGAGTAACAGCAACAATGCAGTGGTGAAACCAGTATGATGATAGTGATAAAGGTGATGATGGTAATGATGATAACTCTTGGCTCTGAAGATTGTAACAATAACTGCTGTGACAGTGGTTCCGATGGCCAAAAGTTAACAAAGACGACATTCATTTGTGAGCCACGACAATCTTTCTATTCTGCTAATCATGGTTTTGAACCCATGTAACCGTGATTTCTCAATCAGGCATCATTATCAAATGGTAGTCACCACCGCCACTTCCACTACCAATGCTATCACCACCAGCAGCATCATTGGTTCGACCATCATTGCTGCCACAAACACTAACACAAAATGGCCGCTATGGTGAGTATGCTCAGCTTGAGCAGAGTATCCTGCTTCTCTGCTGACATCTTCAGAAACCAGCCGGAAATTTTCGATGCCGTCATCGTTTAAATAGACCTGTGAAAGCCAATCAGTTGTGATCAGTCGTGATGTGTCACTTCATAAACCTGGAGGTGAGACAAATACAAAACATTAGGCATTAAGCAATGTCATGCAATGTTAAGTTTTACAATGCTATGCTATTATCACTTTTAGTGCAGTTGGCATGAAAAATGATTGTTAGACTTGTTTTATAATGTCTGCTATAGACTGTCAAAAAAAAACATCTTTGTTAGTGTGTGCCTTTTTTTTATACGTTAAATATCGGACAAAAATGTCGGACATCTTCAATAAAAACATTGAGCCGAATGTATTACATTACACAACGTAGAAAGTAGTCATTTGACCTGTCCTAGTTTATAATATCCACTACTTTTGAACTCAGTACTCATCAATTAGGTGCATTTCTGATAATTTAACTAATCGTAAAAACGCACCTACAAAAATTACCTGAATATTTCAACAGGTAAAGCAAACAAAATAAGGACGCCAAAAAATGGATACAACGAGATTACCTCTCGCGTCATGAATAGGATTGCGAATTGTTTGGGGAAAATATATTTCAATCAAACAACCAAAAACATGTTACCTAATGTCTCAAAATCCGTAAATACCGGCGTCTTGAGCAACGCGGTACTGAAAAATCTCCGATCAGCGACAAAAACCGACAACACACCGCACTGCCACGAATCGGTGACGTGTGTAAAAAGAATGCAACAATAGCCGGCATTACTTTCATGCAAATGTTTTTGCATTTTTTTATTAATTAAATGAATTTGTATTTTTTAAGGAATTAAACTTTTTGTATTTATTTTAATTTTTGTTTGTGAAATTGCAGTATTTATTTACTTCAGCAGACATTCAAATATTTTTTAGCAGCGATTTAACGAGAAAAAAATTGCTGATAGAATTCTACATTCAATTTTCATCCTCTAGATTTAATTTGTTCTGGTCGTCATAACAACATTCTGAAAACAACTTTTGAAAGGATCAAATTTCAAACTTATAAGTCCTCCAAACATCGGGAGAATTGAGAAAATCTATCAAGAGATTCAATTAAAACCAGTCATTTAAAAACTTTTCCTTGTAGTTTCTTTTAACTGAAATTAAACTTTATTCTTTTTTTCCATTATGAACAAAAACGAACCAGTTCCAAAGGCATCTAATAGCAAGTCCAAGCCTGCTGAAGGCAATCAAATGGACCAGCATGCTATAAAAGGTAATTAGTGAACAGTTTTTTTTAAACTTGTGCTGTCGGAACTCGAATGAATTTTTCTGAGAAATAATGATTTCCGTCACCTTTTACACATTCCAAACAATGAAATTTGTCAATAAAATCAGAAAGCTACATTTGGAAAAGTATTTCATGTCCATATAACAAAGTTTTTGCCGCTCTTTAAACAATATTTCATTCTAAACTCCGTTGCATTAATATTTAGAACTTCAAAAATGTTTCAAATTTAGGCTATACTGGCAGGAAAATTGAACCATCAAAGAATTACGATGTCGTGTCTTTCGCTAGGGCTATGAATCCTGATTTTGGACCGAGGGTTAAAAAGCTTTTTGAAGTTGAGAAGGAAGCTGCAATGCAGGCCTTAAGTACAGGTGAAGTGGTGATCACAGTTTGGAACATTTTAAATTTAATTTACTGCAAAAACGTCATTAATTAACTATTAACAATTTTAGGCATAACAAAAACAACAACAATAATAATAGAAATAAAAATTTTAATGTCAGGCATATATATCAGCTGGAGATGCCCTGAATTCAAGTGGGACTGCCAAAGAGTGGCTTCCTCATCCAAATGCTTCTGCGGCCACACCTTGGAGGAGCACAAACTGAACTCGAGTGAATGAACCTAACCCTAACCCTAACCCTAACCCCAACCTTAACACTAGCCCTAACCCTAAACCCTAACCCAACCCTAACCCTATTATGATGTTAATGTTGCTGATGATATGCATTGTATTTTGATAACATCTATATTTCCTCTACTACTACTGATTCAGAGAAAACCTCTTCGAATCCTTGTACTGCATCTGGATGTCCATGCAAGATCTTTGCTTGGGTTCCATCGAGGCCTGAAGAAATAGGAGAGTTTTGGCAGAGGGGAAGGAAGAACTTCGACTCGGAGAAGTGGCGGGTGTCGTGCAAGTGCAAACACAGTCACGAGGAACACGAACCCAGAGGATTGAGGATATGCAAGAGTAATGATAGATGATGAAGTGTTTTTTTGGTTGTGATGCTGATATAGATGATGTTGTTGTTGCTATTGCCGTGTTTGTATTAAGGATATTTTTAATGCCTTGCCTTTTTCTACAGAATGTAGGGACATTATGAGCCTGACCATATATATAGCAGTCCTTGAGAGTTCAACATGTTTTTTACTGAAACACACAGAGCGACCTTATCCTAATCCCATTCTTAATACTTATATTATTGGGGATTTGTATTATGTCAATTAATATAACACTTTAGAATGTTCCTGCACTGGCTTTAAGTCAAACTTTCTTTGTGCTGCCTGCGATCGGCACTGGGAAGACCACGAGACCTTCATTGAAACTGCTGACGAAAGGAAGGAGCAAGGCCTGCCCACTGGTAAAGACCAGCAAATACGTTTTTCGAATGTTATAAATATGAAAGTTATTACGAAGAGAGCAAAATTTTGGCAATTAATTTGGTTATAATCAAATTGAATCAAATCAAATTGAATCAATCCCTACCTAAAATATAATTCTTAATGTTTAATATCGCAAGAAAAGAATTGTTTCTTTCAAAATTTTCACCCAAATTTAGGGTCAGAATTCCTGCCATTTTCCGAAATCCCATCCCTCCAGAACATGGTTCTCACCGGCGTCGATGACGGCGATACGTCCTACATTAGAAGTCAAAGTAAAGGCCAGATTGAAGGCTGTAAATTGCCGAATGGCGGCAAGCCTGCCTCTTAAAATGCTTTCGTGATTTATTGATTGATTGTCTCTTTTGTTTTGGATTTGCCAAATGTAACACTCAAAGCATTTTTTGAATAACAAGCGTTTTTTTTTAACGATGATCTTGTGCTATTTCTATTTCTCTATGATGACTTTTCGGTGAGTTCTTTTGATCTCAATTTTGAGACAATATTTGTTTATTGACTTGTTTTAACATTTTGTTTTTAACCTTTTTCAAACAAATTTCTTAAAATCCCTTTATAGCAGACGAAAGACGCAGAATTACATATGAGACTACGTCTTCCATGATGTATTGTATTGAGTATTGGAAAACTTATACTTTGGCAAGCATTCTAATATGTGAAAAAAGTTTGAATTGAAGCCAGTACAATTTGGCAAGAATTTTATAATTCTTTTATCAAGATCAAAATATCAAAATTAAGATGATAGAAAAATAGACAATTTCAAGCCATGTCTACAGTAAGTAGACTGCTTACTTAATATCAAACAAATAAATAAATAAATCTCTCTAAATTTATTTACACAAAGCATTCCCAGAAAAAAAAAGGAATCACAATAAATACACTTTGCCAATAAACCCATTTTGGCCATTACTATTTCTGAGGAAGCAGACTGGCTATGGTTTGTCTTTCCTGGTCGTGCCTCTCCTTGAGCCACCTGATGTTGTCCAAGTCGCCGAAGAGCAGTTCTTCCTTTGTGATCTCGTCGTTGCCTTGGAAACGGTCCGGGACGGAATCGTCTTCGTCGTCGTCTTTAGGATGCCTCGGCTTGCCCGCGGTCTTTGGTGCAACCGCTTTAGGTCTTGGCACGGTTTTGGCGTACTCGATGGCCTGGACGATTTGGGTTGAATTAATTGAGGTTGTTTATTGCACTTGCTCTGGAGAATGACTTTCAGACATTTTAACTTCTGGTAATTTTTTAATTAAATGTGGCTTGGTGTTGCCTAATGGGGAATATTGGAATGCAAGGAATAGTTTACTTAACCTTGTGATCCTTGATCATAACTAATTACAAGGGGAACAGCAATAATAACAATAATTGTGATTTATGACAATAATACGTAAGGCACAATCACCAAAACTTCATAAACACATATAACTGCAGATTCATCCAATGGGATGAGCTATGTAAGACAATATGTGATATATTCATGTGCATTTGCATTGACATCTATCTGTTTGGTTGGTAATGTAAACTGCATGACACAGTATGCCAAGCTATTAGTATTGCCAATTCAATCTTTAAATAAACATCAGTAGCAACGTTCGTTGCAAACAAAAACTGCCTACCAATTTTCTCTTGTCAGGCAGATTTTCCTGTTTGGCTTGCTGTGCATCTCGGACAGTGTTCTGCTGGCTCTTCAGCTTCGTGGACTCGATTTGCTTCTTGTTCCTTTCCAGGATCTGGCTGCCGTAACGTTTCTGCTTCTCTAATTTCTCTCTCTGTTGTCACGAGAATAAGCCAATGATGATGATGATGATGGTGGATGTGGTAAGGGCTCTTTTAATATTTTTGCAATTACCAAAATCGAAATTAAATCTGTTAATAAGGTACGTAGAGACCAAGAATTTTGCTTAAGACATAGTCCCTCATTAAATCACAATCATACTATCAATCAATCATCCAAATCACCTTCTCCTTGTAATCTTCGCTCTGCATGTCGGGCCCCAAGGACCCCTTGTTGATGCCGAGTTGCATCTCCCGCTTCAGCTTCTTGTATTCCTCCAAGGTATATTGCCTGTAGTCCCCTGCCAAAGATCTGCTCTTTCTGTCTGAGTGAAGGAACTGATACGAATCTTCAGTGAAGCGCTGAGGACTGTACCTATTTTCTGATGGGCTTCTGGAGTCATTCTGGGGAATATTAATAATAATAGTAATAATAATAATAATAATCAGAGTGTTTTTAAAATGGCATATGTCCAAGACAGACAAAAAAGAGAATATTTGAGGTTTGTTAGTTGGTTTCCAATCATCAGTTAGTAAATTTTTAAGTAACTGATTGGCCTGTGAGTTTATTGATTCAGCAAGGTGTATGGTTTATGTGATGATAAGAAAGAAATTAATATAAATATAATTATAAAGTAGCAATAATAATAATTATAACTATAATTAATATTTTCGTGTAACATCTTGTAACAGAATCAAGTCGATCAAGCAATCAAATCTCACTTTATATTCATCCATATTCCCATTGCCAGCTGGAGCCCTCTGGCCTATGGTTTCCAAAGATCCTTCTCCATGAGCATTCATGCTGGGTACGTTGGTCTGATTGGCCTTGAGGGCGAATTCTTCGAGGTAATTTGCCGTGATGAAATCGACCCGGTCCGAGTGGGCCGGCCTTTTGGGCAGTACCGAGTCATTGGATGGGGCCTTCGTTTCGTGACTGCAGTCGCTCGGCCAGAGGTCGGGAAGTGCTTTGACCCTTCTGTTGAGGGGTGCACTCACGGATGTCACCTTGAGGCTGGCATCTATCGGCTTGACTCTGTGTGGTGGGCGTCTTTTTGCGAGGGCCGGTGCAGAGATCGTCTTTGCTGCGTGACTTGAACTCATCGGGGGAGGATGGCCCCTGGCTAGCTGGTTATTAAAGCTAATATTCTTCTGGCCCAAAGTATGGCTTTGATTTGTGACTTTGGATGGCAGCCCAACATTCGAGACCCAGGTTTGTTCAACTTTGGAATTCTCCAAGGATGTAAGGTGTCTTTGGCTATTAGTCTTATCCTTTAAATGGCCAGATGCATGTGCAGGTTCTTCATTCGGGTATCCTCGTCCATCTCGGACGAAATCTCTCGGCATGCCGTTAACTTGAAATAACTTGGCTTCTGCATAGGTATAACTGTTGCAGTTGTTGTTGCAACCTGCCATTTTCAGTTCAATGTCATACTTTCCTTGGCTAGATCTACTCTCTGTTGAATTCTCTCGATTGTCCTTGTTGACCTTTTCAGAGAGCATTGTGGTGTAAGATTTTGGCTGTTTATTCTTACTGTAGATGAACCTTTTACTGGATGTAGGCTTTGGATTTGCGTTCTTTTGTTTCATAATTTCCTTTGTTTTTGGAATCTGTTTTTGGCCATGATTATAGTATGGCAGGTTCTCTTGAGCTTCTAGCATTGGGCTAGTTTCTTGATAATTTTGGAAGTTCTGGAATCCTGGATAATTGAATTTAGATGCATTTGGAAAAACTCTAAGATTGCAATTAGAAGAGTTTGCATTGATGTATGATTCTTTGGAGCCGTGATTGATCAGATCTGCCTTGTTGTCGGAAAGTTTTGTCTTCTGTTTTGATGCATTGATAGACAGCTGATTCTGAGGTTGATTAGCTGCGATTGAGTTCTGATTAAGTCTGAGAGCGGGACCGGTCTTGGCACAATGAGAACCTGTTTTGACTTCACAGTACTTCACTTGCCTTAAAGAATCATCAGAGGGTGAAACCTTCCGACCCTGACTGCAGGGCATCCCCTGGAAATTGTTTGCACTTAGAGGTGACCATCCATCAGAATTAGAAAAAATCTTGGAAGAATTGGAGAGACTTCCTTGCTGGACACGATGGGGATGAACTTCCAACGAATCATACGGAAGGGCTTCTTTCGGCTCCTCCTTCTCTTCATCGTCAGAGTCTGCAAGATCCAGGAGTGGTATGTTGTTCTTGCGAGCCTCTTCCCTCTGGAGTCTCTTGGTTTCCTCGACCATCATCACCTCCATGTTCTCCATCATCTCATCAAACTGGTCTTCCTGCTGAGACATTTGGTCGGATGCTCTTGAATCATCCGTCCGATACATTTCTCTGACCAGAGAGGAGTTGCTCGTCTCCTTGTATGGTCTTTGTTCGCTTTGGTCGAGATCTTCCTCAAAGTCTATAAACGTTTAATAAGAAAGCGTTTGGAAGATTTTTTGTTAAATAATTAGATCGTTACAATGCAGGGGATGATTGTAAAAATGACAATAAATATATTATTATGATAAATAATTTAACGATCTTCGTATTATCTCTGCACGATATTCCGTGACGTAATATGCGGGCAGATTTAACGACCACCATTGCTCGAGATACAAACAATCGAATAAATAAATTAAAATATAAAATTGTTAAATGAAATTATCAGCTAACATAAAATAATTAACCTGCGTTTTCTTCCAGTGAATCTGCATTGAAGTTCGAATCGACATAATTAAAGGCATTTTCGTCATCTTCGGGAAATATCCGAGAGTCTACATAAATCTTTCCAGAATGTCTGCTACGAGGATTGCTTAAGTGCGTCATTCGTAAAGCACACGAGGAACATTACGCGAACGTTTTCCAGCGAATCGGCCAGGAGACTGCGTTGTTGACAAAACCGAGATCAATACGTTCGTTGTCATGACACCAAAATTAAAAGTGCAATGCCGTAAAACACATTTTCGAAAAACAATGTATTTAGATGTAACTCGATTTAGATTGAAATAAATGCATTTTTAATTATTTTTAAATATTTTTATCTTATCGTAATAATTCAATGTCTCCGGGATTTTGAGAGAACACAATAAAGTAATACTGGTCAATATGGTGTTCATTAGTTTCAATTTCTAATATTCCAGTTATAATCTGACCAAGAATTAATCTGACACATCTACCTCAACAAAAAACTGGGAATCGAGTCCCTTTGAAGATGGCGAAGATGACGTGAAATAAAAATAAAAAACTTTTCCAAGATATTTTTCTTTATTAACCCTTACAGATGTTTCGTCGATTTATCGCCTTAGTAAATATAGGCATGGTTTAAACCCAGGCCATTTGTTCCTCTTTTCAAGTTATTAAATGCGACCGTCAGCTGTCAGAAACCTTTTCCCAGTGATGCTGGAGTTAATTAAATTTTTACAATTCCCTCGATAAACCTCGATTTGAAATTTACTCTGCAGTGGAGCGGCCATTAAACAGGCGATGGTCGTTCGAAATGGCCTCCCTCACATGAGAGACTTTACTGCACGCCCAAATGGTCACGACTTTGAAAACCGGCAGGAGAAGCAGGGTAAATACGAGAAACTACTCCTTTAATTAAAAGTTGATTAGACGGGGGACGTTTTGTCCGGCATTTCTCTTTCCAGATCCAACCGGCCCATCCAAGAATGCTCCTCCTTGCGCACCCTCAGAACGCTTCCCGGTCGCTTTTCTTCCATCGGTCGTACCATTCCGTTCCGGGAATATTTACAGCAGGAATCATTTCCAATTCCTTAATATCGGAGGAAATTTATCAGGGGAATTAATAAAATTATTTCCAATTCAACGATGCGCATAAATCTTCGGCGCAGAACACCGAAAACTCCATCGAAATTGCCGGCCCTGGAAAGCCTGTGCCGAGAAGGAGAGATGGAACGGATAAAGAGGAGGTGGTGAAGCCACTTGTCCTGGTAGTGATAGAAATGGTGAGAGTTGGTTGAATGGTTAGCCTGTTAATGAAGGCACTCTTTCAGTTTAGATCATGCCTTTTATTTTAAAGCTACATTCACGTTATAAATTGGTTTATTACGCAGACGATCCCAGCGCCGTTGTTTTTTTTTTCTTAAGTTAATTAAGTCATAAATGTGTCATTTGGTAAATCTCTTTCGATTTCAAGATAACCTCTAGGCAAATAGAAATTTCCAGATGAATATAACTTTCGTTGTTTGTGTTTTAGATAAGAGACAACTCTTTAGATATAGTTAGCTGATGAATCAGACTCGACATAAACTCCCGATTGATTTTTGAGGAGATTATTTGGACTGAACACTGGACGAGAATCGAAGTTTCTATCGACGGACCGAAAATTTTCAGAGAGAAATTGAAGCAAAGAGCGGTAGAGATGGTAACGGAGTTCTGAGAGGGTGTTTGTGTACAACAGACTTCTGTGGTGCCTTTTCCAAGACACATTCTTTCTTGTCCTGGGATTTTCCATTTTCTCCTCACTTCAAGAACGAACGAAGGGAACGACAGGGAAGATGTAAACCAAATGTAGGATGACTCCAATTTTGAATCGTTAAATTCACTTTTAAACGGAACCAAATGATCTTCATAAACGTGTGTCCATTCATTTTAAATGCTTAGATTGTTTTTTGATAAGTAATTTTTGCCAAAATTAAAAAATGTCTACAAAAGCTGCGATGTTGTTACTCAGAAACTGCTCGTCCTAAACATTGAAACTGTTTATAGAAATCCGACAAAAGGCTTCAAATGGGACCTTTTCAAAATCTCCGACGTCCAATCTGGAGCACAATAAACTGAAAAATAAAGAAAGAGGACAAGAAAATGAGGAATATTTTCCTAGAAAATAATTCCATACTCCCTCCTCCTTGTACAAACGCTTCTCTCAAGTGTCTCTTCTCTCCACGCTCAATATGAACAGAGTGCGAGGCTTCTGTACTGACCCGAGGCTGCAAACAAGACCACAATAAAAGCACGGACGGAGAAAGGCTGTTTCCAGACCGGAATATGGAGACGGTTGTGTACTGACTGGCTGATAAGAGATGTTGTACCGACTGGCGATAAACTGTACTGACGTTGTTAGCGACGATGTATGCAATATGAGTTTATCTATGTACTCTAGAAGCTTAGGCAAAAAGTAACTGTTCGCACCTAAAATGAGACATCGTATTTTAGGCTAGATTTTAAAACGAAATTTAATTTTCAAAAAAGTTACTAGCGTACGGGGGAAAATAAGAGTATCAAAAAATTGATCGGAGCTTCGACGACACGCAGACGACATCGTTTTTTCTACTTCCCGAGTAAACATTTCGGGTCTCTCTAATCGCCTTATTTGAAATTATGTTTTTATTTAATTTAAAATTTAACTTAAAAAAAATAAATAATTAATAATTAACTAAAATTTAAAAAAAACATATTTAATTGAAGCATAAAACTCACTGACTAATCCTCAGATATTCAACAACATTGTCTACTCTCAGGTTGGTTTTCCTTTATTTTTTGTTAGAAACATGTATTTACGAGCACAATTTAAAAAACTTAAAATAAACTCCTTAGAATTCTGCTATTTAATGAATTTAATTTCTGAAATTCTTTTAAAAATGCATTCAATTAATATTTAATCAATGATTATTAAATAACTTGACTAATACAGACAGAAATATCTAGAACTATTTCTTTACATTAACGTTCCAGCTATTTATAACCTTCATTTAGGCCAAGGCATGTTGTTTTGTTTACATTCATTTAAAATGTAAAATCATGAACAAAACGAAGCATCAACCCAATTAGGGATGGACAGACTGATAGATAGCCAGATGGGCAGATGGATTAATGGACCGGCGAATATACGGATTGACGTATGTGGCTGCCTGGCTTCCATCGTCGGGTTTTGAACTCCGTGCCTCTCGATCGAATTCTCAGACTCTCCTGCAGTGCACTTATTGATCTGTTGAACTGGCCTGCTTTAAGCGACCCGTGGAGTTGAATGAGGAAGTTTGAGTGAACGGATGGACGATGACGATGGCTGTTGTTATGATAATAACAGCCAATTAAAACAAAATGGCAATCCATTGAATAAATAAGTTAAATAATAAATGGATTGATTGGATGGATTGATCAATTAATTACTAACGCCGGGGACGCCACAGCGTGTTGTCATGACGACGACGTGAACGAAAAAGGTGTTCGAGGAGGTTGGACGTAAAAGTTGACCCCAGACGAATAATCTCAGGCAATTATTCTGATTGAGTGAATGAATGTATGGATGGATGGACGGATGGACTGATGGATGGACGGATGGACGGATGGCTGGATGGATGGATGGATGGACGGGCGAATGAATGGATGGCCAGCTAGCTTGAGTGGAGGGATGGACGAGAGGATGGATGAATGGATGGGTGGATGGATGGATTAATAATGAACGGACATTAATTGATGGAAGGACCAATGAATGGATGAATGAACAGATGGAGGGATGGATGGATGGTGTGTCGGTGGATGCATTACGAGCCTCGCGTCCATTCATCGGCGGGTGTACATCATTCCTTTTGCCGGTAGGTCTTGGAGCTGTTTGTTTTGGGTTGTAAAGATTGTCGTTCGTAAAAACTTCCAACCAACGATCCACCCACCCATCCATCCATCCATCCATCCATCCATCCATCCATCCATCCATCCATCCATCCATCCATCCATCCATCCATCCATCCATCCATCCATCCATCCATCCGTTTTTTCTTTCTTTCATTTCATCCTTCCATCGCTCCATCAATTCATCCGTCCATCAGTCTACCCTTCTACCTGTTTATCTGTCCATCCATCCGTCCGTCCGTTCGTCCATCCACCCGCCAGTCCATCCATCCATCCATCCATCCATCCATCCATCCATCCATCCATCCATCCATCCATCCATCCATCCATCCATCCATCCATCCATCCATCCATCCATCCATCCATTCACTCATTCATTCCCTCCCAAAACGAAAGACATCCCTCTCCAGTCACACCTGGTTATGAATGGCATTTCAAACGCCGCATACGTCATCTTCCGTAGCGCTAAATTGGTTCATTTCTCGTCGAGAATCGAAGCGCCGTCGCTAACAGGATCATTCCAAAGGCGCCAGGAAGGGTCTGTCCATTGTCGTGAAATTTACTTCTTAATTAGTTTTATTTTTATTTTTTAAATTCGATACCGATTTTCATGCGATTTCATTTACAAAATTTGTTTTTTTTTCTGTAATTATTCTTTAATTTATCAGTAGTCTGTTTAATTGACGTCTATTTACGGCAAGGAATTAATGAAAGAATGAATGACATTGAAATTAACGTACCGACGGATAGATGCATGGATGGATAGACACTCAGACAGACGGACGGACGGACGGATGGATAGGCAGCCGGACGAATCGATGGATGGAAGGAATCTGGAAATGAATAGAAGGATTGAAAAATGAATGAATACGATTCCGAATCGTTCGCAAACATTCACTACAGGAAGGCGGTAGCAGTTGAATTCGGTGCTTTTTTCCTGTCACGTGATCGTCCCAATGTTTATTCTGATGCCTAAGGCCTGACGATACGGATGGGTAGAGTGAAAGGGGGGCTTCTATTCTTTCATCCACCCATCCATCCACCCATCCATCCATCCATCCATCCATCCATCCATCCATCCATCCATCCATCCATCCATCCATGCATCCATCCGTCTGCTTGCCCGTCCAACCATCCGTCTCCATGTTCATTTTTAATGATAAACATTTCCGTGGCACGACTTAAGGAAGTGTCCGATCCTTTACTTTACGTGTCCGATCCTTTACTGTACGTGTCCGATGTTTAATAATTATTTAAGAGTTAATTGTTAAGTATTAACCAATAACCAATTAGCAGTTAATTAATAGCCCTATTTCCATCTCATATCCAATTTAAACTTCAGTACCAACCGCGCCACTTTACTTTGGACATCTTGAATAACTGGATTTTTTGTATGTTTTGGCCGCGTTGCAAGAGCGTAGCCAGAAGCTAGCCGAGCCGTGTCGAGTCGACTATCTAGCCGGTTCAATCGTTTCGAGTTGGACGTTAGCCAATCATAACCAATAGGTTTGCCACTCTCTACGATATCATGAATAATTGATTGCTGTTTCATGCGTTGCCATGACAGAGCATTTAAATTATTTACGACCAGAGGAGTAGCATAATAACGGACTGCGATGAACATTGGAGGATCATTGGAGAGACAGGTAAGATAATTAATTACCTGTACGGCACCGCTTGGTATTACGCTTTAATGCCAATTAGCAAGTTATCTATCCTTCTCTTTTTGGGACACACAGTGCCGTCTCGACCTGTTGTGGAGAGTTAGGGATAGGTTTAGGGCTGAGTTAAGGTTAGGGTTATGGTTAGCTTGAGGATTAGGGTTAGGTTTAGCTTTGGGGTTAGGGTTAGTGTTTTAAACCTAACCTAATGACCTTATTCTCGGGTAAATGGAAAATTATTTTCATGGAATAAGGTTTAAAGTATATTAACTATCAATGGTTATTACTGAAGATAAAATAATGTTTTAAATAATGATAATATTAATAAAAATAATTAAATAGGTCGGAGAGAAGGCAATAAATCAATAAATAGTCAATTAGAGGGTACTATTCCATTTGAGATTGAACTATTTCGTGGCTCTCAGACGAAACTCCGACGCACAGTTGTTGACGATAACCTGAATGACAAATTTAATACCTATCCCTCACTCTAATCCTAATCTCTAATCACTGATTCTATTCGTAACTACTAACCTGAACCTAACCTTAAATTTTTCCAATCTCTTAGATTTGATACGATTTAACAGGATAAATAATAATAATAATAATAATGGATGTATAGACAGGCAGACGGAGGAATCGTTATGATTTTCGTTCAACCGAGCACGCATGTAACCATCCTTCCATCCTTACAAGCAAAGAACGTGATGCGACTAAAGCAAGAGACGTTTTTAAAAAGCAATTCTCAAGAGGACCGAAACTCGGAAGAAGGAAAAACTGAAATAAACCTGGTAAATTAAAATAAACCAGGATCATCGAACTTCCGACAAAGAACAAAAAAAAAAAAACTAGAAAAGGAAAAACAAAGAGCCATAAACTTACGAGCGACTTAAAATATCACGACTGAAATTTAGAAACATCACAACACATCCCCATATACTCAAGGAAGCACACACGTAATAGAAAAGCTATCTCTTAATGAAGAGGCACACATACAAAGGGAGGCACACATACAAAGAGAGGTGGGAATACAAAGAGAGGCACATATACCCAAACAAGAGAAAATGTCCCAAAGAAAGATCTAACTCGCTAATTAAATGCTTCCGAATGATGAATGAATACAAGCCTCTTACAATGCATCACACTTTCTCTATTCCACTAAGAGGCCAATTGTTGAGACAGCCATACATCTTTTGGGACTCCAAAGTACCAGGGTCTATTAGTCAATGTTAAAGGACCATCCTTTAAGGCAATGTGGGACAGTTCGACTTAATAAGCTCCGTATACACGCAGCTCTGGCTAGACTCAACCATTTATATAGCGCCCAATTATTATTATTCTTATTTATAATGCCAATTTACAATAAATGTAGAATCCGACGATTCATTATTTATGTTACTTGCGAATAACAACGCCTCGTAAGCGGTGCCTTTCTTTTTGTCTTTCTAAAATTTTTACTTTTATAATTTTATCTGAACAACTATTTATGTATTTATTTATTTTTTAATTTCCACGATGCAGCAACATCCAATCGTAAAAGATGTACAATTTGCACCGCAAAGTTTACGGCGTGTCATTAATGGGACAATCGTGAACGTGAACGTAATCTGTCATTGAAGTGTGACCAATCAAATTTCAATCAGCTTCATTCCATTCAATCAACGTCAATCAGTCTCAATCAGTTTAAAGCAGTTTCAATCCTTTTCAAATAATAGTTTATGCTGGTGCTTCGATCTGAAAGCAAATTGTTTTAAACGTCTTTTATAATCTGCCGCTGTCTGCTCTTAAATTTTTCCACCTGCAATCCTTTCTCCTTCCTGCTTTTAGAGTCAGCCATAATTCAGCCAAAGTCGACTTCCTCACTACTTTTTATCCTGAAACGACTTGGTATTACCATGTCCGATGTTGAGTTTGTCTTTCGATTAAAGATGTTTTTCAGCCCGAAAACAAACTGAATTTGCGGATATAAATTACAAATTATAAATATAAACTATATAATGGTGAAAATATTGAGATGGTTAAAACCCCTAACCCTAACCCTAACCATAACTCTAACAATAACCCTAACCCAAAGATCGTTTAACCAGTAAGGGTTAGGGATAGGGTTGGGGTTAGGTTTAGGATTAGGTTTACTGTTAGGTTTAGTGCTAGAGTTAGGGTTAGGGTTAAGGTCAGTGTTAGGGTTTACGGTTAGGGTTAGGTTTAGGGTTAGGTTTACTGTTAGGTTTAGTGCTAGAGTTAGGGTTAGGGTTAAGGTCAGTGTTAGGGTTTAGGGTTAGGTTTAGTGTTAGGGTTAGGTTTACTGTTAGGGTTAGTGTTAGAGTTAGGGTTAGGGTTAAGGTCAGTGTTAGGGTTTAGGGTTAGGTTAAGTGTTAGGGTTAGGGTTAGGTTTACTGTTAGGGTTAGGTTAAGGTCAGTGTTAGGGATTAGGGTTAGGTTTAGTGTTAGGATAAGTGTTAGGGTTACTGTTAGGATTAGTGTTAGGGTTAGGTTTACTGTTAGGGTTAGTGTTAGAGTTAGGGTTAGGGTTAAGGTCATTGTTAGGGTTTAGGGTTAGGTTAAGTGTTAGGATAAGTGTTAGGGTTAGTGTTAGGGTTAGGTTTACTGTTAGGGTTAGGGTTAAGGTCAGTGTTAGGGATTAGGGTTAGGTTTAGTGTTAGGATAAGTGTTAGGGTTACTGTTAGGATTAGTGTTAGGGTTAGGTTTACTGTTATTGTTAGAGTTAGGGTTAGGGTTAAGGTCAGTGTTAGGGTTTGGTTTAGTGTTTTGATAAGTGTTAGGGTTAGTGTTAGGGTTAGGTTTACTGTTAGGGTTAGTGTTAGAGTTAGGGTTAGGGTTAAGGTCAGTTTAGGGTTAGGTTTAGTGTTTTGATAAGTATTAGGGTTAGGTTTACTGTTAGGGTTAGTGTTAAGATTTAGGGTTAATGTTATTGTTAGAGTTATGATTAGGGTCAGTGTTAGGGTTTATGGTTAGGGTTACTGTTAGGGTAAGGGTTAGTGTCAGAGTTATGGTTAGGGTTAGGGTTAGCGTTAAGGTCATTGTTAGAGTTATGGTTAGAGTTAGCATTAGCTCAGTGTTAGGGTTAGCGTTAGGGTTATGGTTAGGGTTAGCATTAGCTCAGTGTTAGGGTTAGCGTTAGGGTTATGGTTAGGGGTTTTAACCATCACCATATTTTCACCATTTTCACCATCAGAGTTAGGGTTTGGGTTAGGGTTAGGGTTAGCGTTAAGGTCATTGTTAGAGTTATGGTTAGGGTTATCATTAGCTCAGTGTTAGGGATAGGGTTAGGGTTAGGGTTAGGGTTAGGGTTAGGGGGTTAGGGTTAGGGTTAGGGTTAGGGGTTTTAACCATCACTATATTTTCACCATTTTCCACCATCACCATATTTTCACCATTTTCACCATTTTCACCATCTTTCACCATTTTCCACCATTTTCCACCATCACCATATTTTCACCATTTTCACCATTTTCACCATTTTCACCATTTTCCACCATTTTCACAATTTTTCACCATCACCATATTTTCACCATTTTCACCATTTTTCACCATTTTCCACCATTTTTTACCATTTTCACCATTTTTCACCATTTTTCACCATCACCATATTTTCACCATTTTCACCATTTTCCACCATTTTCACCATTTTTCACCATCACCACATTTTCACCATTTTCCACCATTTCTCACCATCACCACATTTTCACCATTTTCCACCATTTTTCACCATCACCATATTTTCACCATTTTCACCATTTTTTACCATTTTCACCATTTTTCACCATCACCATATTTTCACCATTTTTCACCATTTTCACCATTTTCACTATTTTCCACCATTTTTCACCATCACCATATTTTCACCATTTTCACCATTTTTCACCATCACCATATTTTCACCATTTTCACTATTTTACACCATTTTCACCATTTTTCACCATCACCATATTTTCACCATTTTCACCATTTTCCACCATTTTCACCATTTTTTACCATTTTCACCATTTCTCACCATCACCATATTTTCACCATTTTCACAATTTTTCACCATTTTACACCATTTTCACCATTTTTCACCATTTTCCACCATTTTTTACCATTTTCACCATTTTTCACCATCACCATATTTTCACCATTTTCACCATTTTACACCATTTTCACCATTTTTCACCATCACCATATTTTCACCATTTTCACCATTTTCCACCATTTTCACCATTTTCCACCATTTTCACCATTTTTTACCATTTTCACCATTTCTCACCATCACCATATTTTCACCATTTTCACAATTTTTCACCATTTTCACCATTTCTCACCATCACCATATTTTCACCATTTTTCACCATTTTCACCATTTTTTACCATTTTCACCATTTCTCACCATCACCATATTTTCACCATTTTCACTATTTTCCACCATTTTTCACCATCACCATATTTTCACCATTTTCACCATTTTCACTATTTTCCACCATTTTTCACCATCACCATTTTCACCATTTTACACCATTTTCACCATTTTTCACCATTTTCACCATCACCATATTTTCACCATTTTCACCATTTTACACCATTTTCACCATTTTCACCATTTTTCACCATCACCATATTTTCACCATTTTCACCATTTTACACCATTTTCACCATCTTTCACTATTTTCCACCATTTTTCACCATCACCATATTTTCACCATTTTCCACCATTTTTCACCATCACCATATTTTCACCATTTTCCACCATTTTCACAATTTTCACCATTTTTCACCATTTTCACAATTTTTCACCATTTTCACCATTTTCACCATTTTTCACCATCACCACATTTTCACCATTTTCCACCATTTTTCACCATCACCATATTTTCACCATTTTCACTATTTTCCACCATTTTTCACCATCACCATATTTTCACCATTTTCACCATTTTACACCATTTTCACCATTTTTCACCATTTTCACCATTTTTCACCATCACCACATTTTCACCATTTTCCACCATTTTTCACCATCACCATATTTTCACCATTTTCACTATTTTCCACCATTTTTCACCATCACCATATTTTCACCATTTTCACCATTTTACACCATTTTCACCATTTTTCACCATTTTCACCATTTTTTACCATTTTCACCATTTTTCACCATCACCATATTTTCACCATTTTCACCATTTTCCACCATTTTCACCATTTCTCACCATCACCATATTTTCACCATTTTCACCATTTTCCCCCATCACCATATTTTTGATCAATTTGATCAATCGATCAATATGGGTTACTGTTAGGGTTAGGGTTAGAGTTAGGGTTATGGTTAAGGTCAGTGTTAGGGTTAGTGTTAGAGTTAAGGTCAGTGTTTAGGGATAGGTTTAGTGTTAGGATAAGTGTTAGGGTTACTGTTAGGGTTAGGGTTAGCATTAGGTCATCGTTAGGATTTTGGTTAGGGTTAGGGGTTTTAACCATCACTATATTTTCACTATTTTCCACCATCACCATATTTTCACCATTTTTCGCCATCACCATATTTTCACCATTTTGGACTATTTTCCAAGAAGTAGGGTCTAGAAGGTGTCTATTATTAGTTTCCTTAAAATATACCTTAGTGCCAATAGATTTATTAATATAATAATAATTAATTTTGAATATAAATAAATATTAAATTACAATTATATTAAAATATTATGTCCACGCCCATGGAGAGGGTCATTGGTTTATAGGAAAGTAATGAATCCACATGGATTCATAACAGATGGAGACGGAGGCGGTACTCGAAAATGTCGATTAAGGCTTATTTTATTGCAGTACTGGACAGAGAGATGCGTTTGTACTTCCTTTCCTGCACTCCTTTTAGCATCTTTCACGCATCTTCCATGCGAGAAATTAACAGGTAACTGAGCGGCCACTTTAAGGATAATTATCTCATGGTTGTTGTTAGTCTTGTGATTGTTATTTATTAATATTTTTTTTTTAAATTTTATTTTCGACCAGAACGGATCGGATCGAAAGATCCAAACAACCAAATCACCAAAATCATCATCATCATTATTATT
>CM067527.1:13740000-13865000 GCA_034509925.1 Hirudinaria manillensis
GCTCTTTAATGCTGTTATGGCTGTGATTCTACTGATGATTACTTTTTTAGTCATTGATCCAAAAATATATGTCACTCATATGCGTTATACATCTGCCTTAACAACAACAACAACAACAACAACAACAACAACATCGACGACAAAGTCCTATCCATGCCACTCCTACCTAGGCAAGGTAAACGAAAATGCATTAGATTTACATAGCGCCTAATAAGTCTGGCAGCAGAAGTACTGTTTCCGTTTATATAGCGCTCACTTGTCAGTGCAATAAATGCTTTATAATTAATAATATGAATAATAATAATAATTTTAATATAACAGTGATTGTGATCATCATCATCATCATCAAACGGATCCAGTTTTCTTTCCACACCAGGATCAATAACCTAAACGCTTATACCTCGAACCACTATCTATTGCTACCATCTAGCGATCGGCAAGAAAACTGTTCAATTAAATTGATTTGGTCACCCAACTGGAAATGTTGCCATGGTTTAACAGTAATATATCATCATCATCACCATCACCATCATCATCGTCATCATCACCATCGTCATCACCATCACCATCATCATCATCGTCATCATCATCATCACCACCACCATCATCATCATCATCATCAACACCACCATCATCATCATCGTCATCATCATCACCACCACCATCATCATCATCACCATCATCATCATCGTCATCATTATCATCATCACCATCATCATCATCGTCATCATCATCATCATCATCATCATCACCATCATCATCATCGTCATCGTCATCATCATCAACATCACCATCATCATCATCATCAACATGTCGTTCTTAAACATCATCACCGTCATCGTCAATCCCATGCCCACCATTAAAACGTCCATAGTCCTGTGATGAATTGCTTGAATGTGCAACCAGCGATGCTCGAAGATGACAACATAAACAGGAGGCAGGTGACCAAAGACGAGTGGAGACCCAAAAGAACTTCTTTTTTTAATCTACCTTCATGCGTTAACTAATTGTTATATAATAACTTATTATAATATGTAATACTTATTATAATATTTATTATATATAATATTAAAATACGTATTATACAATATATAACATGAATATACAATATAATATGTAATACTTATTACATAATACCTAATTGTTATATAATATATATATAATATATACATAATACCTTATAATAAATATAATATGTAATACTTATTATAATAATACCTATTATAATATTATAATAAATATAATATGTAATACTTATTATAATAATACCTAATTGTTATGTAATAACGTATTATATAATATTATAATAAATATAATATGTAATACTTATTATAATAATACCTAACTGTTATGTAATAACGTATTATATAATATTAAAAACAACGATTACATTCAACAAGCCCGTGATTGGTAGTTGTTGACGTTTTGTTAGTGGACGGACGGACGTATAATAACATTGAATTAATAGTAAAATTAATCTTATTATTACAATCGTATTATCTATTTAATAACATTTATTGAAATACTTAAAATATTAAAAATAAAAAACTCAAGCCAGTGCCAGTCCAATCTAATCGCAGACCCGTACATCTTGTCTGTTCCTAGCGTAACCCTACCTGAATCCTAACCTTTGACATTCAACCCTTGAACCTTCGTCCCCCTAGGATGGTCCAGTCAGTAATTTAATCCACCTTCGTCCAATAAATCCGGGACTACTGGCCGGAATGTTGGAAAACCTTGCACGTCTCCTGATTTACGAACTTTCATTATCATAAACTAATAATATTAATTAAATATTCTTATTAGATGCATATTCGGAGTATAACAACGGACCAATGTGTTGTTTAAAAGTTAATTTCATTTCATTGTCGATAATAATAGAAACAACAACAGTAATAATAGTAATAATAATGACAATAATAATAAAAATAATAATAATAATAATAATAATAGCATTGTCTATTTTTTCTTAATGAATGTAATCGTAATTCCACTTGTCCCAGCACAAGCAGATGGATGGATGCTGCGAAGATCAACGGACATGTGGAAGAACAGATAATTGGGGAATGGATGGACGGACGGATGGATAGTTTGATGGATGGATGGACGGATGGATAGATGGATGAACGGACGGATGGACTGATGGATGGATGGATAGATTCGTCCCAGAAAGAGAGCTTTTTAACGATTCAGGGTCAATCAGATGCAATGACCTTGCTGACGACATTCTGACTTCTGCTGCTCAAAATTATAAATATTCCTTTTTATTTTATTTTTTTTATCACAATTATGGCTATTTATCATTTTTATTGCTTTAGTCGTTTATAAATTTATGTACTGAGATTGTGATTCTATGCAGGTTCATAACGTTAATCATATACACAAACATACCATCGTTCAATTGACCTGAATATATATCACACATATATATGCCCTACAAACAATATATATATATATACACTTCATATTGAACGTGCATTGGTTAATTTCCAAATGTTCAGGTCAATTGGACGATAGGATATATATATATATATATATATATATATATGAAGTGCGCTACTTGACAGGGTGGTAACAACCTCCATACGTTGCTTCCACAAGATCAAGTCCAACATCAGAAACCGGTGCAGCCATGACGACTCGGCCGAAGAGTATCATCATAACTTCATTCAGCCCCTAGTGGACCAGACTCGCTCCATCGTATTGGCCCACTGCTCTCTGGCCCCGCCCTACAAACAATATTTCGTCCAATCACCGCCTAGCGCAGCCCTGTCTTCGTCGTCGACGTCATCGCTGAGACGACCAATGAGAGCGGAGGGCCTGGCGCTGTCCTGTCTCGTGGTGTTGCTTTTGCGCCGGCACTAAAATCCCGGTCAATACTCCGGTACGCCCGCTTCTCTTGCTGGAAAAGAGCAGAATTGCCGAATGCAAAAAAAAAATTTCTTTTCGTTTTCTTCGTCTCCTCCTTTTTTTTTGTATGTGTGCATGTGTGTGTGTGCGTGTGCGCGTGTGTGTGTGCGTGCGTGCGATTTTTTTTTTGTGCGTAAATTCCACTGGTTTTTTTTTTCCATGACTAGGGTCATGCGGTTTGCATGTTATGCTTCTTCTGTCGTAGTTTTATTGAAGTCATGATGACGATATCGGCGGCGGCGATGATGATGATGATGATGACGATGATGACGACGATGATGATGATGATGACGATGGGTTCGAATGCGATGGTCCGGATAAGAACGACGTGTCATCGATCTGTTTATCAATACCATCACTATCACAAGCATCATCATCATCATCGTCATCGTCATCGTTATCATCATCATCATCAAGCAAGCAATGCCGGCCAAATTGAATCGTAATATTTACTATATTTAATGGACTCGTCCATACAATACAATATAATACAATACAACATTATTATTGTATGTTAAATGTTTATAAATATTTAAGCACCAAATAGAAAGTATTTTTAATCCAATAAATTAATAAAAATAACATTTATTGTATTATCATCATCATCATCACCATCACCACGGATCAATACCTTGATTGCTTCACACCTTTTCTCTGGCATGGTTATTAATTGCTTCTTTTGTGAACTATCCGTGAGTGCGACATTATTATTATTATTATTATTATTATTATTATTATTATTATTATTATTATTATTATTATTATTATTATTATTATTATTATTATTATTATTATTATTATTGTTATTCAATTATGATGATCTTATAAATATGCGTCGGCACTTTTGATTGTAATGATATTAGAGGATTCAAAGACACGTGGATGGATGGACTGATGGACCGATGGGTGGACGGATGGATGGACGGATGGATGGATAGACGGATGTATTTGCAATGAAAGAGTTTCCAATGCCCCTGCTCGCGGCTGATTGCAAAACTAATTATCGACCTGTTTACTGTTGCTATTACTGTTGCAACCACGTCGTCGTCGTCGTCATCACCGTTAGCTGCATTTGTCACACGACACAAGAATTTATTATTTTATTTGTTGACTGATTATTTTTATTTTTTGGTTATTATTCCAAAACAAGAAGTCACGCCATCTTTTCTTATTCACAATATGGTGGCTCGTCACGTGATCACGTGATCCGTTTGTCCTTTTCTGTCACTCGCTTTGCACCGACCGACCCGAGCGGGTCCCTCGAGGTCACGTGAGCGCACGGATGGCCACTCATTGAGTGGTGTTGTACCGTGGATCCACGTCAAGTCACCTCTCGTCCCAACCTGGTGTGATTGCTTGGACTGTTCGGTTTTGCTTGGGTATTATGCTTCGTACTCTCCATGACTTATGTAACGTTACGTCGTAATCCGTCAAAGGTCATCATTGTCATCATAATCACAATCATGGGAAGGATATTCGATGTTATTAGCACCATCGCCATCATCATCATCCTCACATCCTCATTGATGCGTTCTGCTTTCTATAGGTCGACCATATCGAATAGTATAGAAGTTTTTACTGATGCCACTTTACATCAGAGTTTTTTTTTTGTTTTTTTTTAGAAAGAAAATGGCTTCCTTATCGACAAAAACTTTTCCAGCATCGATTTTGTTCCACCGATTAAGAGCCAGATTTGTGTATCGACCGACGCTTTCAATGCGCGCATTGCATGCGCTTAAGCAGCGCCATAGCGGACGCTCGGTTTTGAATTTGAATTCAAAATTTGAACCGACCAATGAGAAGCAGGCGCGCTCTAATCAGTGGACGCCTGATTTTTTTGGAGGTTAAAGTATGTTCTTGTGTTTTTTTTTGTGTTCTTTCTCATTTTGAATTCTTATGTTTCATGGAATTATTTTCACAATTAGTTCAATTACGTCTTGAAATCGGCAAAGCTTAAAGAAATCAAGATGCATTTAGCATTTCAATATCTGGTCCCTATTAGTCCGGACTGTGTGGCGCCGGATAAATTAAGTGTTATCAATGTAATGTTATTTATGATCAATCAGTCCTTGGGCGGAAAATGAAGCAAGCAGGGTTGTTTTTCGAATTTTGCTTTGATTTTTCATTGCAGAACCCATAAAACCAGAAATTTACTTGAATGATCAATTCCGTCTCCACTTTTGGCTACACTGTCTTTTTCAGAATGCATTAAATAACTAGCCAAAAATGTTATTTTGGTTTCGGAAAGCGACTTTTTTTTTACTCTACGCTGGCAATTTGTTCGTCTTTCTTAGATAACGACTGAATTCAATGGCTCTCTGTTTCGCTTTTCGAGATTCTAGGACTTATGGGAATCTGACGTCTGCCTCGACCCTGAATCATTCAAGCCAACCAATCTTTGTTCAGGCCGCAATATTTCAACCAGGAGGGACCAGGAGAAACCCTTGTTACTCGAAACGCTCATTCGCGATGTTTTTTGCTGTCGAGACGAGCTTGTTGGTATATTTTGCCTATTTTCAGTTCATTTGCATCACACGTTTGGATGGCCATCGTAGTCATCATCGCAGTTCTGTTACCGGCAACTTTTTCTAATTTTCTCCAAGCTGCAATGGAATGGATCTCAAACCTTCACAAAATCATTTCACAGGAGACTCGTATATTCATATTTTTTGCTGCCTCTTATCGGTCGCCATCATCGCCAATCACAGTGGTTGTCGTATCTACTGTATCTATTGACAACACACGGAGCTAATCTATAGGACTCAAGAAGGGCAGTAAGGAATTGGATATCGGACATGTCCTGAGAAAATGAAATGAAAGCCAAGGGAACAACTTTGGAGAACAAAATATATGACCGTCAACCTAGTGTCTGTGATGGCCGAGAGCGTGGATATTTGAAAGAAAATTGTATTTCGCCACCAACCCTTGGCCTCTCAAGTTGAGTGACTGGTGGGTGATGGGTTTGGGCGGAAGAGGATTGTCAGCTCATTTCGAGTTCTGAGAGAGAGAAAGGGGAAGAGAATGTTGTTAAAGCAAAGAAGGAGATGATGGAAGAAACAAAAAGGCGTTGGCCGCTCTGAAAGACTGTGTAAACAACGAAAATCACGTAGCAATATGAACCCTCTGTTTTTCCAAACTAGGGCTAGGTGTCACCGGCAGACATTTGAAGATACACCAAAGAAAATTTTATTTCTTTGTTCCTCAACATTTTTCGTCCGTTTTTCGAGAAACATCTTTTTTTTATAGTAATCTACAAAGCGTATCATTCCTCTTTCGAAGTTTTGCTGACCAAGTCAAAAGAAGCGTTGCATATTAAAAGCCTCGTTTGTTAGGGCAGACTCGCTGGTCCGTTGAATAGTTTAGTTTATTTTTTTTTGTAAACTGTATTTAAGTCTTTCACACTTTTTGTGAGGTTTCTACGTGTGACGTTGGTTTATTTTTTTTTCGATTTTCAGATTTAATTCTCTTTATTTCGTCTCTTAAACTGTGAATTTTATGAGTTGCCTTTTTCTAACGCTATTCGCGCAAGACTGGCCATTTCACTGGCGCACATAGAAGCGATCGTCGTCATCATCTGCGATGCAACGTGTAATAAATAGTAAATAAACTTCTAAATAAATTGTTTATTTTTTTAAATCTTAAATCCTACACGTATTAATTAATTCCATAGTTAAGTACCTTAAGCAAATTACGCTCACATGGGGCAATGAATGAGAATTCATCGATCCTTCTTCGATGATTTTGTAAGTATCCGACCAAGGCTTTTCTTACCATATTCGACTGGAGTTCTCAAAAAGTTTCCACCTACAATTTCAAAATTTTGTAGCCCTTTGAAACTATTGGAAATTGAATAATTTACCTTTTTAACCCCATATTCTGACCTCTTTCATGCTCATCCAGTCCTGCTTCCTTGTCCATGTTCTTAGAAGTTAAATAAAACTTTAATTTCTTCTAATTGATGTACTTACGCATACCTAATAAAATAATAATCATTTCCTCCAATAGACCCTCAATAAATAATTAATTATGCAAATTTATGCCACCCCTCTTAAAGATATGACGAACATTTGCATGGCACACTAATTTGCATTTCCTGTCAAAACGTGTAATAAATTCGTTTCTAACTTTATAATAAGATTTCATACTAGTATTTAAATTATATATACAAATTTCATATCATAAAATTAATATTTACGAAAGTTATGCCAATAAATGTGTTCCGCTTAAAGATATGACGACCGCTGTATATTACAAAATATTTTTATTCATCGAAATTAATAGTATTAATGTTATTGTTCAAATAATACTCAGAAATTGGTCAAAGTAAGGTATAGAGAGTGTCAGCAACAGTATGGTCGAGACAGACGGTGAAAGAGTCGAATCTGAAATATCGTTATTCGATTTCAAAATCAATTGATAAAAATTGCAATTAGTAAATAAAATATTAGTTAAAATGAATTAGGAAATAAATTAATATATATGATAGATCATATCATTGCTTTTTCTGCTTCTCTTTTGAAAGATTTTAATAATTTATTAATATGTAATCTGGTAATGCGTGAGCAATTTTTAAATTTGAAAAGCTACAACTATTTACGCTTAAGAAACAAATAAATACAAATAAAATGAATTTAAATGGTAACATTTTAATCGTTTTACCAGCATTTAGATTCAATTGTAACATTGAAGAAAACGTAACAGTACATCTTGAAAAATCAGGTTTATAAAAATATATGAAAAATTATTTATTTATTTATTTATTTACAAACTGAAGGGCCCAATAGGACCACTAACACAGTTTTGTCAATTCGAGCAAGGACAAATGACAAGTGACAGTATGAGTGGCGATAATAACTACAATGAGAGTCAGTTATATGTAATGTATTAACTTTATTTAATCAAATTAAGGGAACAATTATTTCATTGTTTAATTCTAAATTTTTGTTTAAATACGAGATTTGAAAATAATCTGAGAATCACAACCAGTCATCATGCAGATTAAACTGAATTTGTCTTTTCCAATGGCCCGATCCTTCAATGTGTGATTGACTACGTATAAAAACCAAGATCCATTTCCATATTTCTGAGATTGTTTTAGATCAAAAGCAGAGAAAGCCATGTAATTGGCCCTAGTATCTGGAAGAAAAATTTCATAGCATTTTACTTTTATTTTTTCGCTAATAACATTTAAAAAGTCAAACACTAACTTGAATGAACCTGCCAATGATAAATTTTTGAATAACCAATCCAATAATTCATTTCTTGCGCCAACTCTTTGAAGATATTTAAATCGTAAATGTCATTTTTGCTCATCCCCTCGAGGGTAAGCGGCTGACCATTTAAATACTTAGAACATAAGGCAAAAGTTTTATGCCAAATTACGAAATCCTTCTCTATAACGTAGCAGATTCCGCCGGAACAATTTCCTTTTAGCAGAATTTATTTGGATTAATATAGAAATAAACTTAATCGATCACAATCAATGACTATCGATCGTCATCGATCACAGTCGAGTGCAATCGATCTTAATTGATCGCCATCGATCTCCATCATCATCATCATCATCAAAATCGATCAAAATCATCCTCCCCAGCTCCATCATCATCGATCACTGTATATTACAACCGATCAACATCGTTCACCATTGTTTCAGAATTTATTAACCTGCATAGCGGCATATGATATTCGATTTGTCAGTAATTGGGCTACCCATGAAATTCAGTTCTCCAGAACTCAAGATTACAGAAAGAAATGCATTTTCGTTTCCTCCTCTTTGGATTTTAACTTCACCTTATAATTGCAGGTTTTAGATGTTATAACAATGAAGGGATATTTTAAGCCACCAGGTCAAAATAGACCAAAAGAAAATATCATAAAGTGATATGATAAAAGGGACGTATAAATGCATTATTTCAGAGGCTCGGATCGTAATTTTAACATAAAATTGAAGTTTAAAAGAAGATCTTTAAATGTGTTATGTGTTAAATGTATTGCCATGTCATATTCTATTTAAAATGGCTAATTTCATCGAAAACAGACAGCTAAGCAATTAATATCTCAAAAATTAAATGAAGCTATTTTACGGGGGCTATTTTGTCACGAACTATTATGTGTAAATTACGTTGTCTGGCCACCACATTTTGCTAGAATGATTTACCAAAATAAGTCATTTTAAATGTAATTTACATAAAAATATTAAATTTACTCGTCCATGGCACGCCATGAATGCTCGTCCAATTTCCTACTGCAATGCCAACCATGTTCAGCAACAATTCTCTTGACAAAACATATCCAGGCATTCGAGCGATATTAGAGAATTGATCTTTGCTATAAATTTCTAGTAACCAACTCGAACTGTTTCTTTTAGAACAATAATCTTGAGCTTCCTGCAAGTTGCTCACATCGTGTGGAATAAAGTCACTGCTGTAACAGTACCCATCGAAGCAGAAACTCGATACGTTTTGAGCAAGTAATGAATCGATGGACAATACGATAAGTACGGCCATTTTATAGAAATCATATCTTCAAAATTCATGGACAAAATAAAAAGTGAAAAACGTCGCTAATGACACAACGTTAAGTAAAAATGGCAAATCTTAATCATTAGGGACTCGAATTAATTGTAATAAAACTTTTTTTTAATATGTAATTCATAATAAAGAATATTTTATATTGCTTATTTATTTATATTCCTACTTTATCTTCTTTTTTGAAGCCATGTCCAAAACAACAGAAAATCCTTCAATGGCTGGCAAAAGACTCTCTTACAAATACCATACCAAAATCTGAATTGGTTTTACCATTAGCAGAATAGATTTAGAGTAACTGGAATGATCCCAGAGATTGAACGAAAAGCTAACCACAAAGTTTTAATGATAAGAGCGAATGAAACGTTATTCCGTGACGCCATCGGAATAGGAATGACGTCATAGAATTTATAAATGATTGACGTTTTTATTTATATTTTTAATCTTAAAACTTTAACCAACAGGTTTTATTGGCCGATATAACCAATTCACTTCCAAAAACATTTCCGCAGCAAAAGCCTAATTTAACCATAAATCTAATAAACAAATAAATTTAAATTCAATGGCTATGGTACTTATTGCACTCGGAGAAGTCATGGTAGAAGTCATATCCGACACGATCATCTGGCTTGTCAATGATTCGGACGATTTGCAAGTTCCCAGACAAATCTGGAGGGGAAAAACTCATGATCAAGCCGGTTAACGTTGGTTTATTCATTTTCAATCCAATGACTGGACAACACTTTCAAAAATGTCTTTCACAAGTCTACATGTATGTGGGCGAGTCAGAAACATGACAAACAACTTTGTAACTGGAAGACGGGCGAGACAGTGTCGGTTCTCACAAAGTCGCTGCCAGTCGAAGACAGGTCATCGCGACGAGTGAAGAAATGAAGGTTTCGCTAGAAGTGCATCTACTTGACTCCCGGAACATTGATATCACGACATTGGGTCCACAACTTTACAATTTGAAGGTTGAAAAGCTTGCAGCCCCCAACCAAAGTTCACGAATAATAATATTTCCTGAATTATTATGTATTGAAACAATAATTAGGTGAAACCTTTACTTAAATGAGAGAAAAATCTATGCCTTTACGATGTTACTCAAAAGAATGGTACTCATAATCCGGAAAATTTTCCGACCAAAGTAAAACGCTATTCCCGAAACTAAAAAAAACTAATAAAACTACATCATTAAATGATATTGTTGCAGTATAGATTCGTAGTCCGTGGTGTTTTTCTAATTCTCCATCTCCATCAATTTGTCATCCTATCAAAAAATACACGTTGGTAAATCAAGGAAACAATTTTGTTGTTAGAAATCAATTTTATAAATTAAAACACTTCAAGAATCAATCTTTCAATCACAGCAATTATTATTATTATTATTATTATTATTATTATTATTATTATTATTATTATTATTATTATTATTATTATTATTATTATTATTATTATTATTATTATTATTATTATTATTATTATTATTATTATTATTATTATTATTATTATTATTATTATTATTATTATTATTATTATTATTATTATTATTATTATTATTATTATTATTATTATTATTATTATTATTATTATTATTATTATTATTATTATTATTATTATTATTATTATTATTATTATTATTATTATTATTATTATTATTATTATTATATTATTATTATTATTATTATTATTATTATTATTATTATTATTATTATATTATTATTATTATTATTATTATTATTATTATTATTATTATTATTATTATTATTATTATTATTATTATTATTATTATGATTATTATTATATAAGTATTATTAGTAATATTATTATTATTATTATTATTGTTGCTATTGTTATTATTATTATTATTATTATTATTATTATTATTATTATTATTATTATTATTATTATTATTATTATTATTATTATTCTTGTACAAACTCGACCATAGCGGCCGGAAAATCAATGGTTCCAGGTCTCAGCCAGAGTCCTCAGGAAACCACGTTCACAAGTTCCGCGCGATTCAATGTCACAAAAAATAAGAACAAAAATACAAATAAAAATCATCAACTCCAATCAAACTCAAATCAAACTCCAGTTCACCAACAGAAAAAGAACAAAAAAACATTCAATCTAAAATTTTTCTTAATATATGCGCTGTTCCGAACAATACAATCTTCTGGATCTCGTTGTAGTTTGGCTCTCCTGGCAGCTTGTCTAACTCTTTCTTCAAGCCTTCCGCAACTGTCCCCAGAGACCCCACCACGACCGGCACCGTTCTGACCTTCATACCCCACATTCTTGCTATTTCAATCTCCAAGTCTTTGTACTTTAGAATTTTTTCACTTATCTTCTTAAGGATATTTTCGTCGTCCGGCACTGATATTTCGATTAACAAACAGCACTTTTTATTCTTATCAATATATACGATGTCGGGTCTATTGGCTTGAATTTTTCTGTCTGTTATGATTCCTTGATTCCACATTATTGTAATTTCATCTTTATTAATAACGGGTTCTGGAGAGTGTTGGTAATATTTTTCTGTAACTTGTAGGTCTAAATTTTTACAAACTTTCCAATGGATATATGCTGCGACCTTGTTATGTCTCTCGGTGTATTCGGTTGGGGCTAAGACTTGGCATCCAGAAATGATATGACTAATTGTTTCTATTGATTTGTGACAAATTCTACATGTACTTGTAATATCCTGTTTCAAAATATGCCTTTGATAATATCTTGTTTTTAGTACTTGATCTTGGGCCGCCACTATCAAACTCTCCGTCTCTCCCTTCAATCCACCTCTGTTGAGCCAAGCAAACGTCATTTCCTTGCTCATTCCTGCCCTTTCAGTGTTCCTGATAAACTTTCCGTGCAAGGGTTTTCTCTTTAAATCCTCCAATTTTTCTTTTTCTATTCTTTTCTTGAATTCGTCTGTGATTTTGACGTCCGTGTGGTTGTGCTTCAGCATGTATTTATTTCGAGTTTTATCAGCTTCCTTTATCACTGAGTATTTTTTTTTGAAGCTATCATCGAGTCTGATCAATTGAACTAGTTTACTATTATCTCTTTCTAAATATTCCGAGAGACCCAACATCGCATGTTGATAGACTGACCATATCTCTAGAAGCCCTCTTCCACCATTCTTTCTTTTAATATATAACCTTTGCACGTCTGCTCTTGGATGGTGCATTTTGTTAATCGTTAACATTTTTCTCGTTTTTCTATCAATTTTTTCTATTTCCGATTTTAGCCAGTGAATTATACCAAACCCATAGGAGAGCACCGGTATTGCCAGACTATTGATGGCAGTGATTTTATTTCGCGAGTTGAGTTGAGTCGCCAGGATTGTCCTTATTCTCCTGAAGTATTCTTTTTTGGCCTTTTGCTTCACCAATCTATCGTTTATTCCATTTTCTTCATCCATCCCAAGGTATCTGTAACATTCCTCAGCTTCTAGTGATCTAATTTGCAGAGGGGTCGTGAGCTGAATGCTCCTTCCATGAATGACTTTTCCTTGTTTTATTTCTATCGTGGCGCATTTTTCAATACCAAATTCCATTCGGATGTCATTGCTGAAGTCCTCAACAATTTTTAAATTTTCTTCCATCTGTTCCGGACTTGTTGTAAATAATTTTAGATCATCCATATATAGCAGGTGACTTATTTGCTGGCCATGTATTTCATATCCCGTTCCGTTTCTCCTAAGATTGTTTGATAATGGTATCAGCGACATGCAAAACAATAACGGTGACAAGGAGTCCCCCTGGAATATTCCTCGCTTAACAAAAATTTCTCCTGTTTTTATGCATTCGTTGCCAACTGTTAAAATCATATTGGTTCTCCACCTAAGCATTGACTGACCAATGAAGTTCCTGGTGACATTATCAATCTTAAAAGTTTCTAGAATCTGCCTGATCAAGGAGTGAGGGATGCTATCAAAGGCTTTTTTATAGTCGATCCAGGTGATGCACAGGTCTTTCTTGAATTTTTTTGCGTGTTGGGCTACCATCTGACTGATGAGCAGTTGGTCTTTGCAGCCTCTACTTTTTCTTTGGCACCCTTTTTGTTCCTCTTGTAGAATGTTATTATTTTGGAGATGGGTATAGATTCTATCAGTTATTAAAGAGGTTAGGATTTTGTACAGGGTGGGCAGACAAGTTATTGGTCTATAGTTTTTAGGTTTGTCAGTTTCTTGTGTTTTTGGCAGCAGGAAGGTGACTCCCTTTGTCAACCAATGAGGCATATCCCCTGGGTTTTCCATTATTTCATTATACCCATTGAGTAGCTGACCATGCAGAGACCCCAAATACTTCACCCAGAAATTATGTATTTTGTCAAACCCTGGTGATTTCCAATTCTGCGTAGCTGAAATTACTTTCTTCAATTCTGACTCTTCGAAATTTTTCCATGTCTCAGTCTTCAGCTTTTCGTGGGACCTTTCTTCCTTATGAATCCATTCTGCCTGACTATTGTGATTTATGTCATTTTCCAAGATTTCTTTCCAAAATTTCTCCATTTCGATGGGATCTGGTGGTTTTTGCACTCGAATTTGGCATTTGTTTATTTCTCTGTAAAATTGTTTTTGGTCTTCATTGAACAATCTATTTTGTTGATATTGTGTACTTCGCTTGCTATATCTTCTCAATCTTTGTGCCTTGGATTGCAACTTCATTCTTATATTGTTTTCAATCTCATCAATTTGTTTCATACCCATGGCTGATCTATCACATATTTCCATCACTTTAATTTGCACTTTTTGGCAAATATTATTATTATTATTATTATTATTATTATTATTATTATTATTATTATTATTATTATTATTATTATTATTATTATTATTATTATTATTATTATTATTATTATTATTATTATTATTATTATTATTATTATATTATTATTATTATTATTATTATTATTATTATTATTATTATTATTATTATTATTATTATTATTATTATTATTATTATTATTATTATTATTATTATTATTATTATTATTATTATTATTATTATTATTATTATTATTATTATTATTATTATTATTATTATTATTATTATTATTATTATTATTATTATTATTATTATTATTATTATTATTATTATTATTATTATTATTATTATTATTATTATTATTATTATTATTATTATTATTATTATTATTATTATTATTATTATTATTATTATTATTATTATTATTATATTATTATTAATAAAATTATTATTATTATTATTAATATTATTATTAATATTATTATTATTATTATTATTATTATTATTATTATTATTATTATTATTATTATTGTTATTGTTATTATTATTATTATTATTATTATTATTATTATTATTATTATTATTATTATGCCAGAGCAGCTGAAAACTGAAAATGTTGTTCACTCAAAATCCTTCTACCGAATGATCAGTGGCAGTTTAATGGGGTTTTTTAGGGCCTTTCTGGGTCTCTCACCTTACAATCCACATTCTGATTGTTTGTTTTTGTTTTTGTTTTTGTTTTTGACATTCTTGCCGTCTCAAATCTCCGAAATTACTCTCTGATGATCAGAACATAAACAATGTGCATAATAAATTTTAATTAATAATAATTCAATGTATTAAATTTCAAACAAACAATCGATAATCATGAATCAATAATTATATTAGGAGTGGTCTTGATGAAAATGACTAGCCATCATCATCATCATCATCATCATCGTCGTCGTCATCATCATCATCGTCGTCATCGTCGTCATCATCATCGTTGTCATCGTCTTCTATCCCGTGTCCACCATTAAAACGTCCGTAGTCTGGTGATGAATTGTAATGTTCGGGAGTGTCCGGTGATGCTCGAATATGACAACATAAACATGATGACTTGTTGTTCTGTTGTTGTTTCAAAAAGGGTGGAGGAAAGCCATCGAGATTTTGCAGAATTTATTATTATTATTATTATTATTATTATTATTATTATTATTATTATTATTATTATTATTATTATATTTATTTATTTATTTATTTATTCATTCATTTATTTAATTAATTTATTTTTTATTTTATTTATTTATTTATTTATTTATTCCCCAATTTCCCCCAAAAATCATATCCGTTATACATCTGCCTTTCCAACAACAACAACAGCAACGACGACAAAGCCCTATCCATGCCTACCTATTATAAGTAAATGTAAATGCATTAGATTTACATAGCGCCTAATAAGTCTGGCAGCAGAAGTACTGTTTCCATTTATATAGCGCTCATTCGTCAGTGCAATAATTGCTTTATAATTAAAAATATGAATAATAATATAACAATAATTGTGATGATCATCATCATCATCATCAAACGGATCCAGTTTTCTTTCCACACCAGGATCAATAACCTAAACGCTTATACCTCGAACCACTATCTATTGCTACCATCTAGCGATCGGCGAGAAAACTGTTCAATTAAATTGATTTGGTCACCCAACTGGAAATGTTGCCATGTTTTAGCAGTAAAATATCATCATGATCGTCATCGTCACCATCATCATCATCATCACCATCATCATCATCATCATCATCACCATCATCATCATCATCATCATCGTCATCATCAACATGTCGTTCTTAAACATCATCACCGTCATCGTCAATCCCATGCCCACCATTAAAACGTCCTTAGTCCGTTGATGAATTGCTTGAATGTGCAACCAGCGATGCTCGAAGATGACAACATAAACAGGAGGCAGGTGGCCAAAGACGAGTGGAGACCCAAAAGAACTTCTTTTTTAACCTACCTCCATGGGTTAAGTAATTGTTATATAATAACTTATTATATAATATATAATACCTTATTGTAATAATATATAATACTTATTATATATAATATTAAAATACATATTATACAATATATAATATGTATATACAATATAATATGTAATACTTATTACGGTAATACCTAATTGTTATAAAATATATGTAATACCTTATAATAATATATAATACCTATTATAATATTATAATAAATATAATATGTAATACTTATTATAATAATACCTAATTGTTATATAATAACGTATTATATAATATTAAAAAACAACAATTACATTCAACTAGCCTGTGATTAGTAGAAGTTGTTGGCGTTTTGTTAGTGGACGGACGGACGTATAATAACGTTGAATTAATAGTAAAATTAACCTTATTATTAAACTCGTATTATCTATTTAATAACATTTATTGAAATACTTAAAATAATAAAATTAAACTTAAGCCAGTGCCAGTCCAATCCAATCGCAGATCCGTACATCTTGTCTGTTCCTAGCGTAACCCTACCTGAATCCTAACCTTTGACATTCAACCCTTGAACCTTCGTCCCCTAGGATGGTCCAGTCAGTAATTTAATCCACCTTCGTCCAATAAATCCGGGACTACTGGCCGGAATGTTGGAAAACCTTGCACGGCCATGATTTACGAACTTTCATTATCATAAACTAATAATATTAATTAAATATTCTTATTAGATGCATATTCGGAGTATAACAACGGACCAATGTGTTGTTTAAAAGTTAATTTCATTTCATTGTCGATAATAATAGAAACAACAACAGTAATAATAGTAATAATAATGACAATAATAATAAAAATAATAATAATAATAATAATAATAATAGCATTGTCTATTTTTTCTTAATGAATGTAATCGTAATTCCACTTGTCCCAGCACAAGCAGATGGATGGATGCTGCGAAGATCAACGGACATGTGGAAGAACAGATAATTGGGGAATGGATGGACGGACGGATGGATAGTTTGATGGATGGATGGATGGACGGATGGATAGATGGATGAACGGACGGATGGACTGATGGATGGATGGATAGATTCGTCCCAGAAAGAGAGCTCTTTAACGATTCAGGGTCAATCAGATGCAATGACCTTGCTGACGACATTCTGACTTCTGCCGCTCAAAATTATAAATATTCCTTTTTATTTTATTTTTTTTATCACAATTATGGCTATTTATCATTTTTATTGCTTTAGTCGTTTATAAATTTATGTACTGAGATTGTGATTCTATGCAGGTTCATAACGTTAATCATATACACAAACATACCATCGTTCAATTGACCTGAATATATATCACACATATATATGCCCTACAAACAATATATATATATATACACTTCATATTGAACGTGCATTGGTTAATTTCCAAATGTTCAGGTCAATTGGACGATAGGATATATATATATATATATAAAAGAAGTGCGCTACTTGACAGGGTGGTAACAACCTCCATACGTTGCTTCCACAAGATCAAGTCCAACATCAGAAACCGGTGCAGCCATGACGACTCGGCCGAAGAGTATCATCATAACTTCATTCAGCCCCTAGTGGACCAGACTCGCTCCATCGTATTGGCCCACTGCTCTCTGGCCCCGCCCTACAAACAATATTTCGTCCAATCACCGCCTAGCGCAGCCCTGTCTTCGTCGTCGACGTCATCGCTGAGACGACCAATGGGAGCGGAGGGCCTGGCGCTGTCCTGTCTCGTGGTGTTGCTTTTGCGCCGGCACTAAAATCCCGGTCAATACTCCGGTCCGCCCGCTTCTCTTGCTGGAAAAGAGCAGAATTGCCGAATGCAAAAAAATTTGTTTTCGTTTTCTTCGTCTCCTCCTTTTTTTGTATGTGTGCATGTGTGTGTGCGTGTGTGTGCGTGCGATTTTTTTGTGAGTAAATTCCACTGGTTTTTTTTCCATGACTAGGGTCATGCGGTTTGCATGTTATGCTTCTTCTGTCGTAGTTTTAGTGAAGTCATGATGACAATATCGGCGGCGATGATGATGATGATGACGATGATGACGACGATGATGATGATGATGACGACGATGACGACGATGATGATGATGATGATGACGATGGGTTCGAATGCGATGGTCCGGATAAGAACGATGTGTCATCGATCTGTTTATCAATACCATCACTATCACAAGCATCATCATCATCATCAAGCAATGCCGGCCCAATTGAATCAAATATTTACTATTTTTAATGGACTCGTCCATACAATACAATACAACATTATTATTGTATGTTAATTGTTTTTACATATTTAAGCACCAAACAGAAAGTATTTTTAATCCAATAAATTAATAACAATAACATTTATTGTATTATCATCATCGTCGTCACCATCACCACGGATCAATACCTTGATTGCTTCACACCTTTTCTCTGGCATGGTTATTAATTGCTTCTTTTGTGAACTATCCGTGAGTGCGATATTATTATTATTATTATTATTATTATTATTATTATCTTATAAATATGCGTCGGCACTTTTGATTGTAATGATATTAGAGGATTCAAAGACACGTGGATGAATGAACTGATGGACTGATGGACCGATGAATGGACGGATGGATGGATAGACGGATGTATTTGCAATGAAAGAGTTTCCAATGCCCCTGCTCGCGGCTGATTGCAAAACTAATTATCGACCTGTTTACTGTTGCTATTATTGTTGCAACCACGCCATCGTCGACGTCGTCATCACCGTTAGCTGCATTAATCACACGACACAAGAATTTATTTTTTTATTTGTTGCCTAATTATTTTTTTTTGGTTATTATTCCAAACAAGAAGTCACGCCATCTTTTCTTATTCACAATATGGTTGATCATCACGTGGTCACGTGATCCGTTTGTCCTTTTCTGTGACTCGCTTTGCACCGACCGACCCGAGCGGGTCCCTCGAGGTCACGTGAGCGCAAGGATGGCCAATCATTGAGTGGTGTTGTACCGTGGATCCACGTCAAGTCACTTTTCGTCCCAACCTGGAGTGATTGCTCGGACTTTTCGGTTTTGCTTGGGCAGGCTTCGTACTCTCCATGACTTATGTAACGTTACGTCGTAATCCGTCAAAGGTCAAAGGTCATCATTATCATCATAATCATGGAAAGGATAGTCATTGTCATCAGCACCATCGCCATCATCATCCTCACATCCGCATTGATGCGTTCTGCTTTCTATAGGTCGACCATATCGAATAGTATAGAAGTTTTTACTGATGCCACTTTACATCAGAGTTTTTTTTTTGTTTTTTTTTAGAAAGAAAATGGCTTCCTTATCGACAAAAACTTTTCCAGCATCGATTCTGTTCCACCGATTAAGAGCCAGATTTGTGTATCGACCGACGCTTTCAATGCGCGCATTGCATGCGCTTAAGCAGCGCCATAGCGGACGCTCGGTTTTGAATTTGAATTCAAAATTTGAACCGACCAATGAGAAGCAGGCGCGCTCTAATCAGTGGATGCCTGATTTTTTTTGGAGGTTTAAAGTATGTTCTTGTGTTTTTTTTTGTTCTTTTTAATTTTGAATTCTTATGTTTCATGGAATTATTTTCACAATTAGTTCAATTACGTCTTGAAATCGGCAAAGCTTAAAGAGATCAAGATGCATTTAGCATTTCAATATCTGGTCCCTATTAGTCCGGACTGTGTGGCGCCGGATAAATTAAGTGTTATCAATGTAATGTTATTTATGATCAATCAGTCCTTGGGCGGAAAATGAAGCAAGCAGGGTTGTTTTTCGAATTTTGCTTTGATTTTTCATTGCAGAACCCATAAAACCAGAAATTTACTTGAATGATCAATTCCGTCTCCACTTTTGGCTACACTGTCCTTTTCAGAATGCATTAAATAACTAGCCAAAAATGTTATTTTGGTTTCGAAAAGCGACTTTTTTTTACTCTACGCTGGCAATTTGTTCGTCTTTCTTAGATAACGACTGAATTCAATGGCTCTCTGTTTCGCTTTTCGAGATTCTAGGACCTATGGGAATATAGGACGTCTGCCTCGACCTTGAATCATTCAAGCCAACCAATCTTTGTTCAGGCCGCAATATTTCAACCAGGAGGGACCAGGAGAAACCCTTGTTACTCGAAACGCTCATTCGCGATGTTTTTTGCTGTCGAGACGAGCTTGTTGGTATATTTTGCCTATTTTCAGTTCATTTGCATCACACATTTGGATGGTCATCATACAACCATCGTAGTTATCATCGCAGTTCTGTTACCGGCAACTTTTTCTAATTTTCTCCAAGATGCAATGGAATGGATCTCAAACCTTCACAAAATCATTTCACAGGAGACTCGTATATTCATATTTTTTGCTGCCTCTTATCGGTCGCCATCATCGCCAATCACAGTGGTTGTCGTATCTACTGCCGTATCTACTGTATCTATTGACAACACACGGAGCTAATCTATAGGACTCAAGAAGGGCAGTAAGGAATTGGATATCGGACATGTCCTGAGAAAATGAAATGAAAGCCAAGGGAACAACTTTGGAGAACAAAATATATGACCGTCAACCTAGTGTCTGTGATGGCCGAGAGCGTGGATATTTGAAAGAAAATTGTATTTCGCCACCAACCCTTGGCCTCTCAAGTTGAGTGACTGGTGGGTGATGGGTTTGGGCGGAAGAGGATTGTCAGCTCATTTCGAGTTCTGAGAGAGAGAAAGGGGAAGAGAATGTTGTTAAAGCAAAGAAGGAGATGATGGAAGAAACAAAAAGGCGTTGGCCGCTCTGAAAGACTGTGTAAACAACGAAAATCACGTAGCAATATGAACGTTCTGTTTTTCCAAACCAGGGCTAGGTGTCACCGGCAGACATTTGAAGATACACCAAAGAAAATTTTATTTCTTTGTTCCTCAACATTTTTCGTCCGTTTTTCGAGAAACATCTTTTTTTTATAGTAATCTACAAAGCGTATCATTCCTCTTTCGAAGTTTTGCTGACCAAGTCAAAAGAAGCGTTGCATATTAAAGGCCTCGTTTGTTAGGGCAGACTCGCTGGTCCGTTGAATAGTTTAGTTTATTTTTTTTTTTGTAAACTGTATTTAAGTCTTTCACACTTTTTGTGAGGTTTCTACGTGTGACGTTGGTTTATTTTTTTCGATTTTCAGATTTAATTCTCTTTATTTCGTCTCTTAAACTGTGAATTTTATGAGTTGCCTTTTTCTAACGCTATTCGCGCAAGACTGGCCATTTCACTGGCGCACATAGAAGCGATCGTCGTCATCATCTGCGATGCAACGTGTAATAAATAGTAAATAAACTTCTAAATAAATTGCTTATTTTTTTAAATCTTAAATCCTACACTTATTAATTAATTCCAGAGTTAAGTACCTGAAGCAAATTACGCTCACATGGGGCAATGAATGAGAATTCATCGATCCTTCTTCGATGATTTTGTAAGTATCCCACCAAGACTTTTCTTACCATATTCATCTGGAGTTCTCAAAAAGTTTCCCACTACAATTTCAAAATTTTCTAGCCCCTTGGAACTATTGGAAATTGAATAATTTATCTTTTTAATCCCATAATCTGACCTCTTTCGTGCTCATCCAGTTCTGCTTCCTTGTCCATGTTCTTAAAAGTTAAATAAAACTTTTGATTTGTTCTAATTGATGTACTTACGCATACCTAATAAAATAATAATCATTTCCTCAAATAGACCCTCAATAAATAATTAATTATGCAAATTTATGCCACTCCTCTTAAAGATATGACAAACATTTTGGCAGGCTAATTTGCATTTCCTGTCGAAACGTGTAATAAATTTGTTTCTAACTTTATAATAAGATTTCATACTAGTATTTAAATTATATGTCCAAATTTCATATCATAAAATTAATATTTACGAAAGTTATGCCAAAAAATGTGGTCGGCTTAAAGATATGACGACCACCGTATATTACAAAATATTTTTATTCATCGAAATTAATAGTATTAATGTTAGTGTTCAAATAATACTCAGAAATTGGTCAAAGTAAGGTATAGAGAGTGCCAGCAACAGTATGGTCGAGACAGACGGTGAAAGAGTCGAATCTGAAATATCGTTATTCGATTTCAAAATCAATTGATAAAAATTGCAATTAGTAAATAGAATATTAGTTAAAATGAATTAGGAAATAAATTAATATATATGATAGATCATATCATTGCTATTTCTGCTTCTCTTTTGAAAGATTTTAATAATTTATTAATATGTAATCTGGTAATGCGTGAGCAATTTTTAAATTTGAAAAGCTACAACTATTTACGCTTGAGAAACAAATAAATACAAATAAAATGAATTTAAATGGTAATTGTAATCGTAACATTTTAATCGTTTTACCAGCATTTAGATTCAATTGTAACATTGAAGAAAACGTAACAGTACATCTTGAAAAATCAGGTTTATACAAATATATGAAAAATTATTTATTTATTTATTTATTTACAAACTGAAGAGCCCAATAGGACCACTAGCACAGTTTTGTCAATTCGAGCAAGGACAAATGACAAGTGACAGTATGAGTCATGGTGGCGATAATGACTACAATGAGAGTCAGTTATATGTAATGTATTAACTTTATTTAATCAAATTAAGGGAACAATTATTTCATTGTTTAACTTAATTTTTGTTTAAATACGAGATTTGAAAATAATCTGAGAATCACAACCAGTCATCATGCAGATTAAACTGAATCTGTCTTTTCCAATGGGCCGATCCTTCAATGTGTGATTGACTACGTATAAAAACCAAGATCCATTTTCATATCTCTGATATTGTCTTAGATTAAAAGCAGAGAAAGCCATGTAATTGGCCCTAGTATCTGGAAGAAAAATTTCATAGCTGTGGCTTGTTTTTTTTATTATTTTCACATTTTACTTTTATTTTTCGCTAATAACATTTAAAAAGTCAAACACTAACTTGAATGAACCTGCCAATGATACATATTTGAATAACCAATCCAATAATTTATTCCTTGCGTCAATTCTTTGAATATATTTAAATTGTAAATGTCACTTTTGCTCATCCCCTCGAGGGTAAGCGGCTGACCATTTAAATACTTAGAACATAAGTCAAAAGTTTTATGCCAAAATACGAAATCCTCTTCTATAGCATAGCAGATTCCGCCGGAACAATTTCCTTTTAGCAGAATTTATTTGGATTAATATAGAAATAAACTTAATCGATCACAATCAATGACTATCGATCGTCATCGATCACAGTCGAGTACAATCGATCTTAATTGATCGCCATCGATCTCCATCATCATCATCAAAATCGATCAAAATCATCCTCCCCAGCTCCATCATCACCGATCACTGTATATTACAAGCGATCAACATCGTTCACCATTGTTTCAGAATTAACCTGCATAGCGGCATATGGTAATCGATTTTTCATTAATTGGGCTACCCATGAAATTCAGTTCTCCAGAACTCAAGATTACAGAAAGAAATGCATCGTCGTCTCCTCCTCTATGGATTTTAACTTCACCTTATAATTGCAGGTTTTAGATGTTATAACAATGAAGGGATATTTTAAGCCACCAGGTCAAAATATACCAAAGGAAAATATCATAAAGTGATACGATAAAATGGACGTATAAATGCATTATTTCAGAGGCTCGGATCGTAATTTTAACATTAAATTGAAGTTTAAAAGAAGATCTTTAAATGTGTTATGTGTTAAATGTATTGCCATGTCATATTCTATTTAAAATGGCTAATTTCATCGAAAACAGACAGCTAAGCAATTAATATCTCAAAAATTAAATGAGGCTATTTTACGGGGGCTATTTTGTCACGAACTATTATGTGTAAATTACATTGTCTGGCCACCACATTTTGCTAGAATGATTTACCAAAATAAGTCATTTTAAATGTAATTTACATAAAAATATTAAATTTACTCGTCCATGGCACGCCATGAATGCTCGTCCACTTTTCTACTGCAATGCCAACCATGTTCAGCAACAATACACTTGACGAACCATATCCAGGCATTCGAGTGATATTAGAGAATTGATCTTTGCTATAAATTTCTAGTAACCAACTCGAACTGTTTATTTTAGAACAATAATCTTGAGCTTCTTGCAAGTTGCTCACATCGCGTGTAATAAAGTCACTGCTGTAACAGTACCCATCGAAGCAGAAACGCGACAGTATGGTCGAGACAGACTGTGAAAGAGAATCTGAAATATCGTTATTCGATTTCAAAATCAATTGATAAAAATTGCAATTAGTTAATAGAATATTAGTTAAAATGAATTAGGAAATAAATTAATATATATGATAGATCATATCATTGCTATTTCTGCTTCTCTTTTGAAAGATTTTAATAATTTATTAATATGTAATCTGGTAATGCGTGAGCAATTTTTAAATTTGAAAAGCTACAACTATTTACGCTTGAGAAACAAATAAATACAAATAAAATGAATTTAAATGGTAATTGTAATCGTAACATTTTAATCGTTTTACCAGCATTTAGATTCAATTGTAACATTGAAGAAAACGTAACAGTACATCTTGAAAAATCAGGTTTATACAAATATATGAAAAATTATTTATTTATTTATTTATTTACAAACTGAAGAGCCCAATAGGACCACTAGCACAGTTTTGTCAATTCGAGCAAGGACAAATGACAAGTGACAGTATGAGTCATGGTGGCGATAATGACTACAATGAGAGTCAGTTATATGTAATGTATTAACTTTATTTAATCAAATTAAGGGAACAATTATTTCATTGTTTAACTTAATTTTTGTTTAAATACGAGATTTGAAAATAATCTGAGAATCACAACCAGTCATCATGCAGATTAAACTGAATCTGTCTTTTCCAATGGGCCGATCCTTCAACGCGCGATTGATTACGTATAAAAACCAAGATCCATTTCCATATCTCTGATATTGTTTTAGATTAAAAGCAGAGAAAGCCATGTAATTGGCCCTAGTATCTGGAAGAAAAATTTCATAGCTGTGGCTTGTTTTTTTATTATTTTCACATTTTACTTTTACTTTTTCGCTAATAACATTTAAAAAGTCAAACACTAACTTGAATGAACCTGCCAATGATACATTTTTGAATAACCAATCCAATAATTTATTCCTTGCGTCAATTCTTTGAATATACTTAAATTGTAAATGTCACTTTTGCTCATCCCCTCGAGGGTAAGCGGCTGACCATTTAAATACTTAGAACATAAGTCAAAAGTTTTATGCCAAAATACGAAATCCTCCTCTATAGCATAGCAGATTCCGCCGGAACAATTTCCTTTTAGCAGAATTTATTTGGATTAATATAGAAATAAACTTAATCGATCACAATCAATGACTATCGATCGTCATCGATCACAGTCGAGTACAATCGATCTTAATTGATCGCCATCGATCTCCATCATCATCATCAAAATCGATCAAAATCATCCTCCCCAGCTCCATCATCACCGATCACTGTATATTACAAGCGATCAACATGGTTCACCATTGTTTCAGAATTAACCTGCATAGCGGCATATGGTAATCGATTTTTCATTAATTGGGCTACCCATGAAATTCAGTTCTCCAGAACTCAAGATTACAGAAAGAAATGCATCGTCGTCTCCTCCTCTATGGATTTTAACTTCACCTTATAATTGCAGGTTTTAGATGTTATAACAATGAAGGGATATTTTAAGCCACCAGGTCAAAATATACCAAAGGAAAATATCATAAAGTGATACGATAAAATGGACGTATAAATGCATTATTTCAGAGGCTCGGATCGTAATTTTAACATTAAATTGAAGTTTAAAAGAAGATCTTTAAATGTGTTATGTGTTAAATGTATTGCCATGTCATATTCTATTTAAAATGGCTAATTTCATCGAAAACAGACAGCTAAGCAATTAATATCTCAAAAATTAAATGAGGCTATTTTACGGGGGCTATTTTGTCACGAACTATTATGTGTAAATTACATTGTCTGGCCACCACATTTTGCTAGAATGATTTACCAAAATAAGTCATTTTAAATGTAATTTACATAAAAATATTAAATTTACTCGTCCATGGCACGCCATGAATGCTCGTCCACTTTTCTACTGCAATGCCAACCATGTTCAGCAACAATACGCTTGACGAACCATATCCAGGCATTCGAGTGATATTAGAGAATTGATCTTTGCTATAAATTTCTAGTAACCAACTCGAACTGTTTATTTTAGAACAATAATCTTGAGCTTCTTGCAAGTTGCTCACATCGCGTATAATAAAGTCACTGCTGTAACAGTACCCATCGAAGCAGAAATGCGACAGTGTGGTCGAGACAGACTGTGAAAGAGAATCTGAAATATCGTTATTCGATTTCAAAATCAATTGATAAAAATTGCAATTAGTTAATAGAATATTAGTTAAAATGAATTAGGAAATAAATTAATATATATGATAGATCATATCATTGCTATTTCTGCTTCTCTTTTGAAAGATTTTAATAATTTATTAATATGTAATCTGGTAATGCGTGAGCAATTTTTAAATTTGAAAAGCTACAACTATTTACGCTTGAGAAACAAATAAATACAAATAAAATGAATTTAAATGGTAATTGTAATCGTAACATTTTAATCGTTTTACCAGCATTTAGATTCAATTGTAACATTGAAGAAAACGTAACAGTACATCTTGAAAAATCAGGTTTATACAAATATATGAAAAATTATTTATTTATTTATTTATTTACAAACTGAAGAGCCCAATAGGACCACTAGCACAGTTTTGTCAATTCGAGCAAGGACAAATGACAAGTGACAGTATGAGTCATGGTGGCGATAATGACTACAATGAGAGTCAGTTATATGTAATGTATTAACTTTATTTAATCAAATTAAGGGAACAATTATTTCATTGTTTAACTTAATTTTTGTTTAAATACGAGATTTGAAAATAATCTGAGAATCACAACCAGTCATCATGCAGATTAAACTGAATCTGTCTTTTCCAATGGCCCGATCCTTCAACGCGCGATTGATTACGTATAAAAACCAAGATCCATTTCCATATCTCTCAGATTGTCTTAGATTAAAAGCAGAGAAAGCCATGTAATTGGCCCTAGTATCTGGAAGAAAAATTTCATAGCTGTGGCTTGTTTTTTTATTATTTTCACATTTTACTTTTACTTTTTCGCTAATAACATTTAAAAAGTCAAACACTAACTTGAATGAACCTGCCAATGATACATTTTTGAATAACCAATCCAATAATTTATTCCTTGCGTCAATTCTTTGAATATACTTAAATTGTAAATGTCACTTTTGCTCATCCCCTCGAGGGTAAGCGGCTGACCATTTAAATACTTAGAACATAAGTCAAAAGTTTTATGCCAAAATACGAAATCCTCCTCTATAGCATAGCAGATTCCGCCGGAACAATTTCCTTTTAGCAGAATTTATTTGGATTAATATAGAAATAAACTTAATCGATCACAATCAATGACTATCGATCGTCATCGATCACAGTTGAGTACAATCGATCTTAATTGATCGCCATCGATCTCCATCATCATCATCATCATCAAAATCGATCAAAATCATCCTCCCCAGCTCCATCATCACCGATCACTGTATATTACAAGCGATCAACATGGTTCACCATTGTTTCAGAATTAACCTGCATAGCGGCATATGGTAATCGATTTTTCATTAATTGGGCTACCCATGAAATTCAGTTCTCCAGAACTCAAGATTACAGAAAGAAATGCATCGTCGTCGTCTCCTCTATGGATTTTAACTTCACCTTATAATTGCAGGTTTTAGATGTTATAACAATGAAGGGATATTTTAAGCCACCAGGTCAAAATATACCAAAGGAAAATATCATAAAGTGATACGATAAAATGGACGTATAAATGCATTATTTCAGAGGCTCGGATCGTAATTTTAACATTGAATTGAAGTTTAAAAGAAGATCTTTAAATGTGTTATGTGTTAAATGTATTGCCATGTCATATTCTATTTAAAATGGCTAATTTCATCGAAAACAGACAGCTAAGCAATTAATATCTCAAAAATTAAATGAGGCTATTTTACGGGGGCTATTTTGTCACGAACTATTATGTGTAAATTACATTGTCTGGCCACCACATTTTGCTAGAATGATTTACCAAAATAAGTCATTTTAAATGTAATTTACATAAAAATATTAAATTTACTCGTCCATGGCACGCCATGAATGCTCGTCCACTTTTCTACTGCAATGCCAACCATGTTCAGCAAGAATTCACTTGACGAATCATATCCAGGCACTTGAGTGATAATAGAGAATTGATCTTTGCTATAAATTTCTAGTAACCAACTCAAACTGTTTCTTTTAGAACAATAATCTTGAGCTTCTTGCAAGTTGCTCACATCGTGTAGAATAAAGTCACTGCTGTAACAGTACCCATCGAAGCAGAAATGCGACAGTATGGTCGAGACAGACGGTGAAAGAGTCGAATCTGAAATATCGTTATATTATATCATTGCTATTTCTGCTTCTCTTTTGAAAGATTTTAATAATTTATTAATATGTAATCTGGTAATGCGTGAGCAATTTTTAAATTTGAAAAGCTACAACTATTTACGCTTGAGAAACAAATAAATACAAATAAAATGAATTTAAATGGTAATTGTAATCGTAACATTTTAATCGTTTTACCAGCATTTAGATTCAATTGTAACATTGAAGAAAACGTAACAGTACATCTTGAAAAATCAGGTTTATACAAATATATGAAAAATTATTTATTTATTTATTTATTTACAAACTGAAGAGCCCAATAGGACCACTAGCACAGTTTTGTCAATTCGAGCAAGGACAAATGACAAGTGACAGTATGAGTCATGGTGGCGATAATGACTACAATGAGAGTCAGTTATATGTAATGTATTAACTTTATTTAATCAAATTAAGGGAACAATTATTTCATTGTTTAACTTAATTTTTGTTTAAATACGAGATTTGAAAATAATCTGAGAATCACAACCAGTCATCATGCAGATTAAACTGAATCTGTCTTTTCCAATGGGCCGATCCTTCAACGCGCGATTGATTACGTATAAAAACCAAGATCCATTTTCATATCTCTGATATTGTTTTAGATCAAAAGCAGAGAAAGCCATGTAATTGGCCCTAGTATCTGGAAGAAAAATTTCATAGCTGTGGCTTGTTTTTTTTATTATTTTCACATTTTACTTTTATTTTTTCGCTAATAACATTTAAAAAGTCAAACACTAACTTGAATGAACCTGCCAATGATACATTTTTGAATAACCAATCCAATAATTTATTCCTTGCGTCAATTCTTTGAATATACTTAAATTGTAAATGTCACTTTTGCTCATCCCCTCGAGGGTAAGCGGCTGACCATTTAAATACTTAGAACATAAGTCAAAAGTTTTATGCCAAAATACGAAATCCTCCTCTATAGCATAGCAGATTCCGCCGGAACAATTTCCTTTTAGCAGAATTTATTTGGATTAATATAGAAATAAACTTAATCGATCACAATCAATGACTATCGATCGTCATCGATCACAGTCGAGTACAATCGATCTTAATTGATCGCCATCGATCTCCATCATCATCATCATCAAAATCGATCAAAATCATCCTCCCCAGCTCCATCATCACCGATCACTGTATATTACAAGCGATCAACATGGTTCACCATTGTTTCAGAATTAACCTGCATAGCGGCATATGGTAATCGATTTTTCATTAATTGGGCTACCCATGAAATTCAGTTCTCCAGAACTCAAGATTACAGAAAGAAATGCATCGTCGTCTCCTCCTCTATGGATTTTAACTTCACCTTATAATTGCAGGTTTTAGATGTTATAACAATGAAGGGATATTTTAAGCCACCAGGTCAAAATATACCAAAGGAAAATATCATAAAGTGATACGATAAAATGGACGTATAAATGCATTATTTCAGAGGCTCGGATCGTAATTTTAACATTAAATTGAAGTTTAAAAGAAGATCTTTAAATGTGTTATGTGTTAAATGTATTGCCATGTCATATTCTATTTAAAATGGCTAATTTCATCGAAAACAGACAGCTAAGCAATTAATATCTCAAAAATTAAATGAGGCTATTTTACGGGGGCTATTTTGTCACGAACTATTATGTGTAAATTACATTGTCTGGCCACCACATTTTGCTAGAATGATTTACCAAAATAAGTCATTTTAAATGTAATTTACATAAAAATATTAAATTTACTCGTCCATGGCACGCCATGAATGCTCGTCCACTTTTCTACTGCAATGCCAACCATGTTCAGCAACAATACGCTTGACGAACCATATCCAGGCATTCGAGTGATATTAGAGAATTGATCTTTGCTATAAATTTCTAGTAACCAACTCGAACTGTTTATTTTAGAACAATAATCTTGAGCTTCTTGCAAGTTGCTCACATCGCGTATAATAAAGTCACTGCTGTAACAGTACCCATCGAAGCAGAAATGCGACAGTGTGGTCGAGACAGACTGTGAAAGAGAATCTGAAATATCGTTATTCGATTTCAAAATCAATTGATAAAAATTGCAATTAGTTAATAGAATATTAGTTAAAATGAATTAGGAAATAAATTAATATATATATGATAGATCATATCATTGCTATTTCTGCTTCTCTTTTGAAAGATTTTAATAATTTATTAATATGTAATCTGGTAATGCGTGAGCAATTTTTAAATTTGAAAAGCTACAACTATTTACGCTTGAGAAACAAATAAATACAAATAAAATGAATTTAAATGGTAATTGTAATCGTAACATTTTAATCGTTTTACCAGCATTTAGATTCAATTGTAACATTGAAGAAAACGTAACAGTACATCTTGAAAAATCAGGTTTATACAAATATATGAAAAATTATTTATTTATTTATTTATTTACAAACTGAAGAGCCCAATAGGACCACTAGCACAGTTTTGTCAATTCGAGCAAGGACAAATGACAAGTGACAGTATGAGTCATGGTGGCGATAATGACTACAATGAGAGTCAGTTATATGTAATGTATTAACTTTATTTAATCAAATTAAGGGAACAATTATTTCATTGTTTAACTTAATTTTTGTTTAAATACGAGATTTGAAAATAATCTGAGAATCACAACCAGTCATCATGCAGATTAAACTGAATCTGTCTTTTCCAATGGCCCGATCCTTCAACGCGCGATTGATTACGTATAAAAACCAAGATCCATTTCCATATCTCTCAGATTGTCTTAGATTAAAAGCAGAGAAAGCCATGTAATTGGCCCTAGTATCTGGAAGAAAAATTTCATAGCTGTGGCTTGTTTTTTTTATTATTTTCACATTTTACTTTTATTTTTTCGCTAATAACATTTAAAAAGTCAAACACTAACTTGAATGAACCTGCCAATGATACATTTTTGAATAACCAATCCAATAATTTATTCCTTGCGTCAATTCTTTGAATATACTTAAATTGTAAATGTCACTTTTGCTCATCCCCTCGAGGGTAAGCGGCTGACCATTTAAATACTTAGAACATAAGTCAAAAGTTTTATGCCAAAATACGAAATCCTCCTCTATAGCATAGCAGATTCCGCCGGAACAATTTCCTTTTAGCAGAATTTATTTGGATTAATATAGAAATAAACTTAATCGATCACAATCAATGACTATCGATCGTCATCGATCACAGTTGAGTACAATCGATCTTAATTGATCGCCATCGATCTCCATCATCATCATCATCAAAATCGATCAAAATCATCCTCCCCAGCTCCATCATCACCGATCACTGTATATTACAAGCGATCAACATGGTTCACCATTGTTTCAGAATTAACCTGCATAGCGGCATATGGTAATCGATTTTTCATTAATTGGGCTACCCATGAAATTCAGTTCTCCAGAACTCAAGATTACAGAAAGAAATGCATCGTCGTCGTCTCCTCTATGGATTTTAACTTCACCTTATAATTGCAGGTTTTAGATGTTATAACAATGAAGGGATATTTTAAGCCACCAGGTCAAAATATACCAAAGGAAAATATCATAAAGTGATACGATAAAATGGACGTATAAATGCATTATTTCAGAGGCTCGGATCGTAATTTTAACATTGAATTGAAGTTTAAAAGAAGATCTTTAAATGTGTTATGTGTTAAATGTATTGCCATGTCATATTCTATTTAAAATGGCTAATTTCATCGAAAACAGACAGCTAAGCAATTAATATCTCAAAAATTAAATGAGGCTATTTTACGGGGGCTATTTTGTCACGAACTATTATGTGTAAATTACATTGTCTGGCCACCACATTTTGCTAGAATGATTTACCAAAATAAGTCATTTTAAATGTAATTTACATAAAAATATTAAATTTACTCGTCCATGGCACGCCATGAATGCTCGTCCACTTTTCTACTGCAATGCCAACCATGTTCAGCAAGAATTCACTTGACGAATCATATCCAGGCACTTGAGTGATAATAGAGAATTGATCTTTGCTATAAATTTCTAGTAACCAACTCAAACTGTTTCTTTTAGAACAATAATCTTGAGCTTCTTGCAAGTTGCTCACATCGTGTAGAATAAAGTCACTGCTGTAACAGTACCCATCGAAGCAGAAATGCGACAGTATGGTCGAGACAGACGGTGAAAGAGTCGAATCTGAAATATCGTTATATTATATCATTGCTATTTCTGCTTCTCTTTTGAAAGATTTTAATAATTTATTAATATGTAATCTGGTAATGCGTGAGCAATTTTTAAATTTGAAAAGCTACAACTATTTACGCTTGAGAAACAAATAAATACAAATAAAATGAATTTAAATGGTAATTGTAATCGTAACATTTTAATCGTTTTACCAGCATTTAGATTCAATTGTAACATTGAAGAAAACGTAACAGTACATCTTGAAAAATCAGGTTTATACAAATATATGAAAAATTATTTATTTATTTATTTATTTACAAACTGAAGAGCCCAATAGGACCACTAGCACAGTTTTGTCAATTCGAGCAAGGACAAATGACAAGTGACAGTATGAGTCATGGTGGCGATAATGACTACAATGAGAGTCAGTTATATGTAATGTATTAACTTTATTTAATCAAATTAAGGGAACAATTATTTCATTGTTTAACTTAATTTTTGTTTAAATACGAGATTTGAAAATAATCTGAGAATCACAACCAGTCATCATGCAGATTAAACTGAATCTGTCTTTTCCAATGGGCCGATCCTTCAACGCGCGATTGATTACGTATAAAAACCAAGATCCATTTTCATATCTCTGATATTGTTTTAGATCAAAAGCAGAGAAAGCCATGTAATTGGCCCTAGTATCTGGAAGAAAAATTTCATAGCTGTGGCTTGTTTTTTATTATTTTCACATTTTACTTTTATTTTTTCGCTAATAACATTTAAAAAGTCAAACACTAACTTGAATGAACCTGCCAATGATACATTTTTGAATAACCAATCCAATAATTTATTCCTTGCGTCAATTCTTTGAATATACTTAAATTGTAAATGTCACTTTTGCTCATCCCCTCGAGGGTAAGCGGCTGACCATTTAAATACTTAGAACATAAGTCAAAAGTTTTATGCCAAATTACGAAATCCTTCTCTATAACATAGCAGATTCCGCCGGAACAATTTCCTTTTAGCAGAATTTATTTGGATTAATATAGAAATAAACTTAATCGATTACAATCAATGACTATCGATCGTCATCGATCACAGTCGAGTACAATCGATCTTAATTGATCGCCATCGATCTCCATCATCATCATCATCATCATCAAAATCGATCAAAATCATCCTCCCCAGCTCCATCATCACCGATCACTGTATATTACAAGCGATCAACATCGTTCACCATTGTTTCAGAATTAACCTGCATAGCGGCATATGGTAATCGATTGTTCAGTAATTGGGCTACCCATGAAATTCAGTTCTCCAGAACTCAAGATTACAGAAAGAAATGCATTTTCGTTTCCTCCTCTTTGGATTTTAACTTCACCTTATAATTGCAGGTTTTAGATGTTATAACAATGAAGGGATATTTTAAGCCACCAGGTCAAAATATACCAAAGGAAAATATCATAAAGTGATACGATAAAATGGACGTATAAATCCATTATTTCAGAGGCTCGGATCGTAATTTTAACATTGAATTGAAGTTTAAAAGAAGATCTTTAAATGTGTTATGTGTTAAATGTATTGCCATGTCATATTCTATTTAAAATGGCTAATTTCATCGAAAACAGACAGCTAAGCAATTAATATCTCAAAAATTAAATGAGGCTATTTTGTCACGAACTATTATGTGTAAATTACATTGTCTGGCCACCACATTTTGCTAGAATGATTTACCAAAATAAGTCATTTTAAATGTAATTTACATAAAAATATTAAATTTACTCGTCCATGGCACGCCATGAATGCTCGTCCACTTTTCTACTGCAATGCCAACCATGTTCAGCAACAATACACTTGACGAAACATATCCAGGCATTCGAGTGATATTAGAGAATTGATCTTTGCTATAAATTTCTAGTAACCAACTCGAACTGTTTCTTTTAGAACAATAATCTTGAGCTTCCTGCAAGTTGCTCACATCGTGTAGAATAAAGTCACTGCTGTAACAGTACCCATCGAAGCAGAAACTCGATACGTTTTGAGCAAGTAATGAATCGATGGACAACACGATAAGTACGGCCATTTTATAGAAATCATATCTTCAAAATTCATGGACAAAATAAAAAGTGAAAAACGTCGCTAATGACACAACGTTAAGTAAAAATGGCAAATCTTAATCATTAGGGACTCGAATTAATTCTAATAAAACTTTTTTTTTAATATGTAATTCATAATAAAGAATATTTTATATTGCTTATTTATTTATATTCCTACTTTATCTTCTTTTTTGAAGCCATGTCCAAAACAACAGAAAATCCTTCAATGGCTGGCAAAAGACTCTCTTACAAATACCATACCAAAATCTGAATTGGTTTTACCATTAGCAGAATAGATTTAGAGTAACTGGAATGATCCCAGAGATTGAACGAAAAGCTAACCACAAAGTTTTAATGATAAGAGCGAATGAAACGTTATTCCGTGACGCCATCGGAATAGGAATGACGTCATAGAATTTATAAATGATTGACGTTTTTATTTATATTTTTAATCTTAAAACTTTAACCAACAGGTTTTATTGGCCGATATAACCAATTCACTTCCAAAAACATTTCCGCAGCAAAAGCCTAATTTAACCATAAATCTAATAAACAAATAAATTTAAATTCAATGGCTATGGTACTTATTGCACTCGGAGAAGTCATGGTAGAAGTCATATCCGACACGATCATCTGGCTTGTCAATGATTCGGACGATTTGCAAGTTCCCAGACAAATCTGGAGGGGAAAAACTCATGATCAAGCCGGTTAACGTTGGTTTATTCATTTTCAATCCAATGACTGGACAACACTTTCAAAAATGTCTTTCACAAGTCTACATGTATGTGGGCGAGTCAGAAACATGACAAACAACTTTGTAACTGGAAGACGGGCGAGACAGAGTCGGTTCTCATAAAGTCGCTGCCAGTCGAAGACAGGTCATCGCGACGAGTGAAGAAATGAAGGTTTCGCTAGAAGTGCAAATACTTGATTTCCGGAACATTGATATCACGACATTGGAGCCACAACTTTACAATTTGAAGGTTGAAAAGTTTGTTGATCTCGTCTTGAAAGCTACTAAAACTAGGATGGTTCTCTTTGTATGGCTCAATTGGCTCGTTACCATCTCTTCTTAATCGAATCGTTCCAGCATTCAGAGGCAATGACGTCATCGGAACAAATCCAATGAAAAGAATTTTTTTCTGACAGAATGTTCTTTAGTTATTTAAAATTTAATGGAACAAAAGAAACTTGAAGTAACTTCGCTTTGTAACAAGCCACCTCTTCTATCGTTCGTTTGCCATGCCATGCTTTCTCGCATGATCTAGACATGATCTTGAACCCGCTTGATAGTAGATAGTGATAGGGCCAAGGCGATTCTGAAACCGGTAAATACGACTATTACAGAAGCCCATCATATCTGGCCTACGTTGACGGATGAAAAGTGGACCAGAGCAGGACACAGCTAAGGGACCTTGCAGCCCCCAACCCAAGTTCACGAATAATAATATTTCCTAAATTATTATGTATTGAAACAATAATTAGGTGAAACCTTTACTTAAATGAGAGAAAAATCTATGCCTTTACGATGTTACTCAAAAGAATGGTACTCATAATCCGGAAAATTTTCCGACCAAAGTAAAACGCTATTCCCGAAACTAAAAAAACTAATAAAACTACATCATTAAATGATATTGTTGCAGTATATATTCGTGGTCCGTGGTGTTTTTCTAATTCTCCATCTCCATCAATTTGTCATCCTATCACAAATACAAGTGGGTAAATCAAGGAAACAATTTTATTTTTAGAAATCAATTTTATAAATTAAAAAACTTCAAGAATCAATCTTTCAATCACAGCAATGATGGCCTTATGCTAAACTGGAGTTATTTAATAATCAACAGATGGCGTCACAATTTAAAATTCCTTTCCTTCAAGGATTTCTTAAACATAATATAATGCTGATAACAATATTAATATCAAATAGCAATATTGTTTATATTATAATTAATATTATTTATAAATAAATGCAAATAATGCAAATTATTAAATGGCCTAATGGAGGTCTCTGAAAAGCTATCAAAGTTATCTGTGAAAGTAAAGTGTGATGTTGTTGATGGTTTCAATTATTAACCTTAATTACTGATCTTAATTGATGAAATTTTCTGTAGAAACTGACCTCGAATTATTAATCAATAGTAAATGTTGTTTTATGAATAGTGCAGTAATTAATAAATTAAAAAATATTTGTTTATGTCTAAAATTAAATAAATTAATAAACTAAATTATTTATAAAAAATTTATAATCCAATGAGATTACTTTTAGCGGCTGGACATTGCTTGTTTGGAATTTTAGGCGGCGGTTCTTTTTCTTATTTCGGGTTTCGTGGCCAGGAATGTTAGTATAAATGAAGCATTTAGAGAGTTTTTGTAAATACTTTGGTCATTAATAGGTTGACTTTAATTTATTTTTTGGTCTTCACTGATCCATGAAAATTCGGCCACTTGAAATGGCTATTTTCAAAATTCTTGCGCAATTGACTGCGACGATATGTTTTCGTTGCATAAAATTTCGCATCTTACTCACAAGCGGATAAATTTCATTTTAAATTTCTGTTATCAAAACTAATCTAACTAGCGAAGGAATGGTGAACATTCGAAGAGTTTTTTTTGTCATTTGTTCTCGAAATAGTTGCAATCTTCAAACCCTTACAAAGATATGAATGACGTATGTTGAAAGTTGAGAGCCATTAGCGTCGACCAGCAATTAACAGTTGTTGGGGACTCTTGAAATGGGTTTCTTTTCAAGATAAATGGGAAAATATTATATTAGAAAGTAAAAGTCAAATACAATGATGACCTAGAGATAAATACAAGTTTCAATTAAGAAGTTAAATATAAGTTTCATTTCAATTCATGCAAAACAGATTCTGGAATAATGGAAATTTTAATTAACTTTGAAATTTATTTTATGAAATTTCAACTGCAACTATATTTCTAGGAAAAGGACAGACACAATGGACAAAATGGTAAGCTATTTGATGTCCTTAAGTGATAGCAATAATGGTGCAATAAGATTTCATATGGACAGTTTGATACACTATTGCGATTATATTATAAGGTTGACAATTATGATAATGCTGGCTATTATTAATATTATTATTATTATTTCCTTCTGATACTGATTTGCTAACCTTGATTGAGTCATTGTGATTTATTAAGTGATTGGTTTGTTGCTTGTTTGATTGGTCAATCCATTCATTGTCGCTCGACCTAAGACTAAGATCGATTGATTTATTCATTCTTTCATCAGTCAATCATTCATGCATTCGTTCATTCATTCATTCATTCATCCATCAATTCATTCATTCATCCATCCATCCATCAATTCATTCATTCATCCATCCATCCATCAATTCATTCATTCATTCATTGCTTAACCAAAGGAGGAGGTCCCCCAGGAACTCTCCTTCGACGGAGAGAAAAAAATCAGGAGGAGGGTCAGCTTTTCGTTGACCAAGCATGTCAGGTGATGATGATGATGTTAATAGTAGTGGTGATGATGATAGCGGTAGTAGTGATTATGATGATGATGCTGATGTAACAAGTTAGACTAAATTGTTTAAACAAGTAATTCATCAATTGATTTTTGTTCGAAACATTTGCTAAAAGCTGACTTTGAGTCCAGGATTAGTGTTAGGGTTAGGGTTAGGGTTAGTATTAGGGGTTTTAATCATCACCAATATTTTCACCATCACTGTATTTTCACCATCACCATATTTTCACCATTTTTCACCATCACCATATTTTCACCATTTTTCACCATCACCATATTTTCACCATTTTTCACCATCACCATATTTTCACCATTTTTACCACCACCATATTTTCGATCAATATGGGTTACTGTTATGGTTAGGGTTAGCATTAAGGTCAGTGTTAGGGTTTATGGTTAGGTTTTCAGAGGCTTTCACACGTGGGTGGTAATTGTGATGATGATGATGATGACGATTAATGTTTTCAGGGAATATCCAAAGTACCTCAACAACACGGATTCATCGTCCGAATGCAGTCGGTGCCTTTTGGTTTCGTTTCTTTTTGTATTTTTAAATTTAGAAAAAAATTGTCTTTTTATTGTGTTTATTATGATTCGAGAAGTATTATAAATATCGATCCATTAATATTTATTATTTAAGTGTCCATTTCCCTCTCTGACTCCTCTCAAAATTCAATTGATCTTATTTATTAATAAATGATAATAATAATAATGTGGTATTTAATTTTATTATTATTTTATTAAATTAATTTTTAATATAATAAGAATAGTAATAACCAAAAGCTCCATGGTATGGTTACCCATGCCATGCATCCTAAATCCAACATGGCTTTTAACATATAAAAAGTTCAACTTACCTCCCCATCCTGGCACTCACCCCATACCCTTAAATCTGCCCTCCCTAGATTCGGATACCAACAGGACCGTCGAAGACGCCTCATTGGCCGACAAGACACTGGCAGACTGCGTGAACATGTCTCTGTGCGAGAATTCCCTGACCAACGATTCCTTCCTGCCTGGCTCTGAACACGTCTGCTTGTCGGACATCACTAGGATCGTGCTGGAGGGTTGCTTCCCCGGGCCGCTTCGGTCTCCCCTTCAGATCTGCGAACGAAAAGCGACTCTCGACGAGAACGTGGCAGTCGGGGGCGAGCCTTTCGAGTCGAAGGACGAGAGTTCAATTCCTGGCTCGATCGGTGCCAAAGGGTCTCGGCTTGCACAATTGCTCCAGAGTGGAGATTCAACCCATTACGCCGGTCATGCCAAGGACGAGACCTCTTTCATCGGCGGTATCGGGGAGCATTCGAAAGCGGGTCGTCTTTCTATGCCAAAGTTCGATAGCTCGAGTTGTGCTTTGGCCAATGATTCCATCGAAGTCTTCGCCGTTGACGTATCCCCTCCGAAGTTGCAGTCGGGCTTCGAAGAACCTGCTGGTCGTTACGACGACGATGCGAACGTTTCAAAGGTTGACGTTTCCATTCCCACTTTGGCTAAAGACACGAGCAGAGAGTCCGGGACGAGAGCTTCCGGTCTCGACGAAGAATCTCCTCCGAAGTTCTTTCAGAGCGCGGAGCAGTCGCTCGGACTTGCGGAACTGTCCAGGACGACCCTCTGCGGTGACGTTTTCCGTGCCTCGGACGAATCTGGGGTCGTGGATCCAGGTCTCGAAACGACCCGAGTCGGCCTCCGTCCGTCCAGACACCTGCCGGAATCGGGTGGCTTGCGTGAATCCGGACTCCACGACATACTTCCCCTGGACAACACGCTCTTCCGGTTATCGATGGACCGCCTCGACGCGGCCTTCGACGAAGAAGTAGAAGGGACAGCAAAACCTTCGTCGGAGGCCCCCGTCGCGGACCCCTCGTCCGGTCCGGTGGCCAGTCCCTTTCTGCCCCTTTCTGGGGATTCGAGCAACGACCTGTCGGAGTTTCTGGTCGCCCTGGAACGAGCCAGACAGGCTGCACTGGACGAACCCGTCGGCGACGTCTGGACGGAGGAGTTCGAGGAGGCGATGACGTCGCACAGGAAGGACTTTGATCTCATGGAGTACTACAAGGAGTTGATCAAAGAGGAAAAGGACCTGCTGGACATGACGGCTGTGGACTTTGAAAGTCATTCGGATGAGGAGGGGGAAGATGGAGCAGAGGAGTCCGTCTCTGAGGGAGACTGGAGGAGCCTGGAAGATGAGATTAGCGTCGAAGATATGGAGGATTGGTTGGCCCAATTGAAGAGGAAGGTCAGTCTTGAAGCCTTGATTGTGAATTTGGCTCGTAAATCTTTGTGTTGTTTATAGCATGTTATTGCCCTTTTTATTTGTAAATATATAATCTGCCTTGCAATGTAAAGGAATGCCAATTTAAAGACTCATTTTTTTTAATCATTGTTGATATTAATTAAATTTTTTTGTTTTTTGAATCGTTTTTTGTTCTCACTATTTCATTTCATTGCACTCGGGTCGTGTCTCTTCTAATGTGCGTCGGCAGTGCCTCGACATCTGCCAGGACTTGGATAAAAAAGGCACTTAAAATATTTGCGGAATTGAATTGAATGCAGATTGAAAATGGATTGCATGTAATTTATCAATCAGTACTGTTTTACTTCAATCAATCACTGACGATCGAAGAATATCGTTTCAATCGTTGGCAGTCGAAATCGTTTTTGATTGTCAGTGATTGAAATCCTCCGATCATCTATGATTGAAATCCCTTCAATCATCTGTGATTGAAATCCCTTCAATCATCTATGATTGAAATCCTTTAAATCATCTGTCATTGAAATCATCACTCCTTCCCAACAGTTCCATATGGACGACAAAGAAATTGTAGAGGAAGCTTATGTGTGCAGCAGCATCAACTGCCACTCAATCAGTTTAGTAATTTGTAATTAATGTTAATATTAACAAAGGAGCCTTCCGAGACAGTGATGAACATGCTAATGTATATTAATACGTGCTCTTAATTAACGGCCATTTTTATTTGAAATGTTTATTTATTTTTTTAATTTCATTAATTTCCTTCAACCGCGTTTTCCTTTTAGTCGTTCAGTTTTGGACAACGGTCTTTGATCACCTTGCAAGCTCTTCCAACAAGAACTTCCAGAGTTAGAGTTGCTGTTTGTTTTTGTTATTATTATTATTATTATTATTATTATTTTCACATGATTGCTACTAAAGTTACTATTCTCGACATTATCCCGGCCTGCAATGCACGTCACTCTCACATCTTTATATTATATGCCTAAATTACATTTTTTTATTATTACGATAAACATTGTTGTATTTATTGACATTATTATTATTATTATTAATTTCAATATTATTATTACAAATCACCATCCTTAGGATGTCTGGATTCTTTGACCACTTCGAAGAAACACTTGGAAAAGAGCCACAAAGTCCTGCAAGAGGAAATAATTGAAGCCATAGGGAAAATGGGTAAGCTTTAAGACTGGTCTTAATAACATACATAAGATATTAACGTTATAATAATATTATTTAATATTTAATATATTAAATAATTTACTGGAATTATTAATCAAAAATAATTAAAATTAAAATCGATACTAAAACTGCTTTCGCTGGTTCGATCGGATGTAACTTTGAGTCGCAGATACAAAATTGGGTAAACGAGGAAAAATCATTAACTAGTCTTATTTTTAAACATGTTTAAATTAATTGATAATAATAATAACTTTATTGTAATAATATTGTGTAATAATTAATATTATAATATTATTATAATAATATTATATTATTATATTGTAATAGTATCATATTATTAATGAACGTTGTCGTCAACAGATTCCAGGCCCGACCGTGACAGCCCCGTCGTCATGGTAACCAGGAAGAAGAAGTTGGAGCTCCAGGAGAAGAGCTCGGAGTTTTACCAGCAGGTCTGGCACTTTGCAGGTCTCATGATGGAGTGAGTATTGGTGGTGATGATGGTGATGATGATGATTGCATTGGCTCTGGTGGTGATGATGATTGCATTGGCTTTGGTGATGATGATTGCATTGGCTTTGGTGGTGATGATGATGATGATGAATGCATTGGCTTTGGTGGTGCTGATGATGATGATTGCATTGGCTTTGGTGATGATGATGATTGCATTGGATCTGGTGGTGATGATGATGATGATGATTGCATTGGCTTTGGTGAAGATGATGATGATTGCTTTGGCTTTGGTGATGATGATGATTGCATTGGATCTGGTGGTGATGATGATTGCTTTGGCTTTGGTGGTGATGATGACGATGATTGCATTTAATTGGTGTTATTGCTATTATTATAATTATTATTATTATTATTAATCAATTCATGACTCATCAACTCCAGATACCTCGATTATGAAGTCAGGTCAGTGGATGAGACCGACCTCTTTGTCTACATCCACGACTCTTGGATCGTCAAGTTCTTGTTCGACCAATCAGCAGCGAGGCTGGGGGTCGTCAAGGTCGCGGAGGTGGAGTCGAAGTTGGTGAGTCGGATCCGCGGTCGTGTTCACGGTAAGCATAATTATTAATATTATAACGGTAATAATTATTGTTATTGCAATGCAACATTATCATAATTATTATTTGTGTAATTGTTTTATTGTCAATAGGACGTGCAGATATCATTGCTATTATTATTATTATTATTATTATTATTATTATTATTATCATTATCATAACATGTGCTCACAGACCTAATTGGTGAACCACACAAAGTCAGAATCGAGTCAGAACTGGAACACCTCCTCGGTGACTTTCTCTCGTCGGAGTCACTCAGGTCGAAGGTCGACAACCTGACCTCGATTGTCAAAGTAGGTCACGAAGGTCGATGATGGTGGTGATGATGATGATTATGGTGTTATCAATGATTCCAGTGATAGTGAGGACGATGATGGTAATGCTGATGATGTTGATTATTATAGGTGTCATTGCCATTATTATTATTATTATTATTGTTATTATTATTATTATTTATCAATGCTTACTAGTGAGCTTTTCCATCATCATCATCATCATCATGCCCTATATACATGCATTATTCCTGCCTTCCTGTTGTCCTCCAGATCTTGGATCAGATGTCCTTGCTTCACTCTGAGGCGTCACGCATCGTCGACTTCATGGACCGAGTGAACCCCCTCAGAGTGGAGGAGTTCTGCTACCTGGCCGGTGACGTGTGAGTTGTCATGATGATGATGATGACGACGGTGATGATGATAATGATCTTCACCTGAAGAGCTATGTTGTAGGGCTTGTGAGTTGTGGTAGTGATGATGATGATTGTGGTGGTGGTGCTATTATATTGTTGCTGATGTTGGCACAGCATGATTCGTTGAGGCCTAGACAGGTACACTCTTGTCTAAATATAGAATATATTTAATATAATATTTAAATATAGAATATATTTAATATAATATTTAAATATAGAATATATTTAATATAATATTTAAATATAGAATATATTTAATATAATATTTAAATATAGAATATATGTAATATAATATTTAAATATAGAATATATTATTAAAAAATGTAATAAGTATAAACAAAGATGTAAATCATCAAAACTGATTCTTCATTCATTTATTTTTCTTTCTTTCCTTCAATCCGTCCGTCCGTTCAGACTCACTTACAGCTTCTTCGAGCCTGCATCGAGTCTCCACTTCTCCGTCTCGACGGATGAATTCAAACTTCCGTCTCTCTGCTCGTCTGCTCCGAAATGGAAAGTCACCAAGCACTGTGGATGGCTGAGGTAACAGTGAAAGAATGAATGAATGAATGAATGAATGAATGAATGAATGAATGAGTGAGTGAGTGAATGAGTGAGTGAATGATGGCTGGGTAGATGTTGTGTTCAAGAAAATTAGGGTTAGTCCACTCCTTTTTCCATCCATCCATCCATCTTGAAGGAATTCAATTGCCTATCTGTTCACTGATTTTTAAATTTATGATTTAATTCAATTTAAGCATTTAATCCTCAATGAATATGCATGAGCAATAATTATTAATTATCATAATTTATTTATTTTTTTAGGGAGGCCGAGCTAAGATTTGCAGTGGACAGCGTCAAGTTTGACTCCGCCTACTTCCAGTCCGTCTACGAATCAATTCGCAACTGGCTCAAGGGATTCCCTGGCGTCTGACCCGAGTGATCTTGTAGCGATAGTATTTTTTTATATTTACGTTCAATTTATTATTATTAATATTATTATTATTATTATTGTTCTTTTTTTTATGTTTGATTTATTTATTTTTATTTTTTTGCGACCAGTTTCGTGCCGAGAACTCGTTGCAAGGGTTTTTGAGGTTGAAGTCAGTCGAGGGAAAGTTGTACTGAGTAACCTTGGGGAGCTTAAACAGAGCGTTTGTTTGTTTTTATATTTGCATATTTGGTGTGTTCATCAAGTAATTGGTTGTCATGTATAGACTAGAGGTCTTGAATGCTCTTTGTGACGTTTGTTTGCTGGCTTATGTTTGCTTCGTGGTGGTGTTTGTATATCAGTATGTATATATGTATGGCGTTGCTGTGCTGTTTTGGATTGTCTTAAAGAGGGGTCAATGAATCAATGATGATTGTATGTTGTTGTTGTTGTTGACGAGAGATAGTATCATTGTCGGTTGTCTTGCTTTGCTTTGTTTCGTTTCAAATTCCAATGTTACTTTGGATCAGGAGACTGGCTTTCTATTTTTCAATTTTTTCGTTTTTGTTTGATTTTTTTCTTGTTTGAAGCTTTGAAAATAGAATAAAAAGGAGATTGTGTTTTGTTTCTTTTCTCAGTAAATTAGACCTGCAAGAGCCCGATCTGGCCACCTGAGGGTGTGAAGGCCCGCGGGCCGCCATTTAGTTTCAAAGACGGCCATTGTGCGGGCAGGGTTTGTTTCAATTATTTCACTGGTTCCAATAAAATGTCAATTGTTTTGTGGAGATAAAATATAAGTAGATGCGGAGGATGGTGTGAAAACACCTTTCGTGTGAAAAATTAATATTGTTTTAGTGCTGGGTTTGAGGTCGTTTATTTAAGTAAGATTTCAGTTGTAACAGCAAGAGTTTTACTAAAAGTGGTTTTTCATTCAACGCTACATGATTTTACTGTATATATATTTAGCACATGTTGCGATTATTAAGATTTTATATTGGGTACGTGATTTGGGAAGGGTATTTTGCTCAAGCTCGGCCTGTTAGACATGGGTGACAGGCCGGCCTTGAGCAAAACACCTGTAGTTCTCTAATGCAGTATTTGGCCAGATTTGCTATTGTGGTTAGCTGGGGTTGCAATATATATATGAATTGCCATTGAGAGATGACTTGCTTCTGTTCATGGCTAGAGTTTCTTACACTGTTATTCAATCTGGATCAAAATTACATCAACCTTTGAATAAATTCAATTGACTGGAATTATTAGAAATGTAAATAATTAAATATTTGTGAAATAATTATTTGGAATTAGACCCTGAGAAGACGTGAAGAGACCGCTAGAGGGATGGGAAAATTCTTCAAATTCAATTTCTGACCCGACTTTTCCCTGAGCTCAAAGCGGCAAGAAGTGACTTGGCCCGAAATTTTCTCACGCTTGTAAGAAGCCGCTTTTGCTTAAATAGACGTTTCCATGAAATTTTTTGGGGTACTTTCTCGATTTTGCATGATGGGTTGGTTGAGGTGCAGTTAAGATCGGGTTTAATGTCAGATTTAATGCGAGAATATCGCTCCGATGGACGATCTCAGTGGAGTAAAAGTTTTTCTGTTAATTACGTTTAAATATGGACGACGAATGTTTAATATTTAATATTTAGCGATTGTAGATATTTTGTCGTATCGCCTAAATTAAATTATGAAGAGTGACAAATCGTTTCCTTTTACATGTTTAGAAGAAAAACAAGCCCATTTTCGCCGCTGCGTCGTTCTTCAGTTCAAACCAGGCGATGGCCGATCAGGACAGATACGATTCTGCGTTCTTAGGAATATTGCAGAATGAAGGCCAGATTCAAGAATTTCTGGATGTTTTTTTCTCATTTTTGTATCGCAGGTAACGTATCTGAATTGTGTTTGTTTTGGCGTCTGATTATGACTTTTACATATAAATTTAGGTTCGTATGTTTTCTTGCAGAACCGATTTCTTCAGACATCTGATAACTCCTACTGACAAGTACGGCTTCAGGCCCGGGGTGGCAAAGAAGTTGGTTCTCAATGTTTGTATATCGTTTGTAGTGTTTTTGCTGTTTCTGGCATGGTTCCGATCACTGTTGCACAGCGGGCAGACGGGCGATTTCTTGGACTTTGTATTTTAAGCTTTCATTTCTTGAGCGTTTTAAATCAGCTTTCAGTTCATTCGGGCGTGCCGTCGATGTCTCTTGTGTTTAGCGTAATTAGTTGTAAAGTGATTTTCCAGGCATTCAAGAAGTATGAATCTTTAGCTGCAGACAAGAACAAAAAGCTGAAGGAGGCATATGACAAGTTTCTAGAAGGTTGCTTGAATTGTCTCACCATGTAATGCTTAATGGTTATTTTATTGGTGTGATTGACATGATGTGACTCCATTGTCTCTGAGCAAACTGTTCCTTAAGTGCTTGGAAGTGTGCATTGTGTGATTCTGAGATCAGTTGCTGGCTGAGTTTAGCCTAGTTTTTTGTTTTGTTGGAAGCATACATGGGATGTGAGGTGGGGAGTAATTTTGAAGAAATGCATTTTCCAGAAGAGAAAATGATGGACACGCATACTTGTCAAGTGGTGGCCAGAGAAGAAATTGTGGAAGAAACCTCAGCTGCATCTGTGGTTGGAGATCCGACCGAGACAGAGACGAGCATATTGGGGACTCCAAAATTGGATGATGGTGCTGTCCCGTCGGTCGGCAAAGGCTTAGAGCGGTCTTTGGGTGTCTCACCTTCAGAGCCTTTCAGTAATGATGGTGCCATTGGCAACAACCCTCAAGCATTGGATTCAGTTGCAAATGCGGTCTCGGTTGCTGGTGATGCTTCTGTCACTTCTCCAGTAGAAGTTCAAAGTTCAGCAACCAAGGAGGAGGTGAAAAAGTCCAGAGGGTCAGATGGTGATGATGATGATTCAGAGCTTGCCAGGTCTGTAGTGTCCTTTACTTTGGGGTGTAAGCTTTTAAACCCTATTAGTATTAGTGATGCGATGGTATCATGGTATTGATTCATCATTAGTACTGGCATTATTTCTAGAATCGTGTAAATTTGTAAACTTAGCATGTGGAAGCCACTAGTTTTGACTTTGTTAGGATTGAATTATATTCAATTATTATTATTATATTGAATAATTCAAACTAAAATTGAAATTGCTCCACTCAGGGCTCAGAGGGTGTACCAGGCCAATCCGGAGTCATATAACGGTGCCATCAGGGAACATTACAGTTGGTCACAGAGCATTGCAGATCTTGATGTGAGGGTCAAGGTAGGGCAAAGGTCATTTTGTTTCCTTTAGAAATGGTCCAGGGGTATTTTCTCAGTATTTATCAGGAGATAGATTTTGTCAAGTGGTAAACAAGGAGTTTTCTAACTCCTGTTTGGTCAAATGCAGACATTCACTCTTTCTTTTATTTTTGAGATTTCTGAACGTGGTTGGCATTATCGGTGTAATGTTTTAATCTGGCATAAAAGGTCGAATCACGAATGGTTAAAGCGGCAAGTGGAACCGTTCGACGAGGTCGTGGTGATTGCGACCTCTCCTATACGCATTAGCAGCATTTGAGCCGGGGCATCGCGTCGAGGGTCACCGGTGGTAGTTCTGCGTGACCTGACCCGGAGTAACATCTCTGCAGCAAGACGTGTGGCGATTGCTCCATGCATGATGGTTCAGTTTATGACTTTATGGTCTGACAAATTTCTTTCGTTCTTTCTTTACATGGCTTTACATGAGGGTAATGATGAGCCCTTGGAGGATGCGAGGTCTTTATCTGTAGAGTTTTTACGTGCGTTTTGTAGTGTCTTTAATGATTTAGTGTGTAATTTATTAAAACCAAAAATATGAAAATTTGGGGTTTTTTTAGTTGTAAGGAAATTGCCCTTTGACCTGGTAGAATTCCAGGATGACGGGAAAATTGCTCCATGTTTGTCATTGTTTCTCTGGTTGCTGTCGAACTTCCAGAGTTTTATGTAAAATCATGCAATAATGTTGTGTAATGTGATTGTGTGGGTGTAGACTGCAATAGCCTTGAAGTGATTGAATTTGACGTATTTTGCAATGTTTACGAGGGGAGGAATGCCTGGATAAAAATCCACTGTTGCATGAATTGTGGGAATTCCCGATCTTTTGCATGCAGTACGGCCGTAGTGGCCGCCAAAATGGCGGCTTTGTTTTCTGAATTTCCTGGAAATTCATGTCCCACATTAGTCAGTAAAGCCACTGTGAATGGGATACCAATAGAATCAAACGTCACGATGAATATTGCCACCGATCGATGATGTTCATTTTGGCGAAATGACTCCAACTTTAACCAAATGTAAACTTTGTTTGAGTCAATTCAATTCCTCCAATATTTTAAGTGCATTTTTTATCCAAGTCCTAGGATGTCGAGGCACTGCCGACGCACATTAGGATAGACCGAGCACAACATAATGAAACAATGAGAACAAAAGACAATTAAAAAAAAATGCAAAGTAAAATATTTAAGAATAACATTGAATAAACAAGTGAGTCTTTAAATTGGTATGAAAAAGCTCAGGTATGGCGGCTTTTTGAATCGGTTGTATTCAAGAGTGCCTGCGATGTAGTTAGAAGCAAGTAGCATAAAATTGGTTGGTTCTCTTTTGGGAATGTGACTTGATGTTGTTCCTGTTGGATGAAGCCTTGTCATTTGTTCTTTATAATTTAACAAATCCTGGCTCCTCACCTGTTAGCATTGACTCTCAGAGAGGTTAAGCCAGTAAACATCTGAAAGGTTTTTTATGTGCCAGTTCATCCAAGATGGCATGCTCAGCATACGATCATAACTCTTAAGCAATCTTTTTTGCTATGTAGTATGTCATTCTAATGACATCAGGTCCCTGAGTTTGACTTGGGAACTGGCGGAGAAATGTTGTTGATGTGGCACCACAAATTTGTAATTAATGTGATGCAATACTAATCAGTACTAATGCAGTTTTGCCCCAAGGTTTTCTGTATTTGTATTCACGGCTTCTCTTCCGAGCCCTTGCCTCCCTTTTGCTGTGGGGATGTTAATAGTTGCGTTCGGTTCTGCCGAGGCAACCGATCGTTTGAAGGCCGATCGGTTTATTTTTAATGGCTGCAAATTGCAGTGATTCTTGGGAATACCTGTGGGTTTTCAAGCAATCAATGTGTTTATGGAAGCTCAAGTGCTTCTTTGTCGTTCGTTGTTGTTGGGTGATCAGTTTTGTTTGGTCGTGTTGTTGGGGTGTCATCTGGGTGTAGGGGTGTAGATTTGGGATTTTGGGCTGACCATGAAGTTGATTTCATGTTGATTCAGTTCAAATCAATCTTTTTTGGGTTTTGTTGTTAAAATTGGCAGGCCTTGGGTTTGGTACATGATAAATTTGTAATGTGGTTCTTCTGTCAGCTTGTTGTTTGCATCACTGCTGCGACATGTGTTGCATGAAGGTCGCTTCAGGCCAATAATGTCTAGAGTTGTTAGCCGCGTCGGTAACTGACTTAATGTATAATCGTGCAAAGGTCTTTTCTTATTCACAGACCTGGCCTCGTACTCCCTTTTTATTGGAGGGTTGGTAGCAATGGCCACCAGCGCTTCTGGTTGGACGAGCTAATTGTAACTTTTTTTCATATATCTTGCTTATTTCTATGCCTAAGACCTATATTTCTGTATTTCTGGGGTTGACCCAATTTGATGTTGCTTTAATTCCTCCTCACTCCCTCACTGATTTTTGTTTGTCATGCAATACTCCTATTGACGAGCCAGTTTTTGTGTGAGACTGTTAACGTCAGACATTTTGTGGGTAAAACGATCAAAGTTTTGAAAACTGCCAAACTCAGGTATTGAATTACCTGGATTCAGTCTGGCCGGCGCTGTGAGACTTTGGTCGTTCAGCAGGCTCAGACATCTGTATGTCTGATAAGTTTGTAAACCGTGAATTATCCAACGATGTAAAGGTACAGGACCTTGAAAGCAAATTATCCTCAAGGCCCACGAAAGTGGAGCAGTTTATGGTGCAATTTGTGCCGCAAAGGTATCACTTTGCCTTGCTGTAGATTTGAAGAGCCAAAGTGCTTGGGGATCTCCTGTAATGTTTAATCGTTCATGGTCAGTGCATTGACCGAGTGGGTGGGTAATTAAAATAATTAGTAATGAGTATGGGTAGGGGTCATCATTTTGTGGACTTGTGGTGGCTCTCTAATTTCCTTGCCTGGTTTTTCTTAATCTACGCAGGTGCCGAACTTTGTAAAAAGTTCCAAGAAGCAGGGTGTAACTGTGAAGGTGGACAGGAGGCACCTGAGGGTGACCTACAAAGACCCTCAGGGGTCGGAGGTCGTCGTCGTCGACAGTGACCTCTGCTGGGAGGTGCAGAGAGACGAGTCGACCTGGAGTCTAGTCCCGGGAGAGCAGGTCCACGTGAGTTACTTGCGGATGATTTTTTTTTATTAGGTCACAAGATATTTTGGTATCTAATTATTGCAGTTTTTATTTTATTTTCTGGGTTTTGGTCATCAACAATTCAATGTCTTCAAGTGCAGAGATATCTTAGAATTCAGAATAATTTTGCAGTTTTGCAACTGAGGTTGTTGATGCTATAATGTTCGATTAGGAGATTGTGCTAAGTCGTCAAATATCTAGCTAGCTGGTTAGTTCTGTCTTAATGATAATAGTAGTACTCTAGGACTGTTAATGTTAGTACCTTTGATAATTTTAGTTGAAATTAATGTGCTGTAGTTATTGATTGTGAGGGGTGTGTCCCATCCCTTTATAAACTAGGAACTGTAGGAATAAATGTTTGGAGTAAATACCCACTTAGTAACAGAACACATCTCCATATGCTTTAACTCATATTATTATGGTTTTGAATATACGTTCGTACTGTATGATCCACAATGTAGTTATATACCGGTATAACTGTACAATAGGTCGTAACTCGTTAAATAAGAACTTGGCACTTTTCATGGCCTGAATCCAGATCAGCATGGAAAAGGTCCAGGAAAGGTGGTGGGATGCGCTGCTGGAGGGCGAGCCGAAGATCAGCACTCGTAAGATCGACCCCAGCAGGCCGATCACGGACTTGGGCGACGAGGAGCAGGCAAAGATCGCAGAGATGATGTACAACGAGAGGCAGAAGAGGCTCGGATTGCCGCAGTCCCACGAACAGGTAGGCGGTTTGGACGTTGGAGACTCGTGCGTCCTGCTTTGTAACCCCTTTTAGAAGACCTGTTGCTCATTAACATCAACATTGTCGTCGTTATTATTACTGCAAGTCGATCTTGGTTGTGCAACCCAAGTAGTAAGACCCCCAGTAACCAAAAAGCAATCTATTTGCATGATTATCATTACTAATTGTTATTTCATCCTAGTATTAATCACTAATATTGTGACTGGTGTTTGCTTTTGATTTTCCTTTAGAAAACCCACGAGTTGTTGAAGAAGGCCTGGGATGCTGAGGGCTCCCCTTTCAAAGGTCAACCATTTGACCCTTCCAAGCTCAACATCTCAACAGGAGGCTCCTAACTATTTTTATGAGATTTATGAAATGTGCTTTTGATTGATTGATTGTCATTGTATGCATTTAAAGAAAGATATAGTAAAAGTAGCTTGTTTTCATGTGGATGTCAGGGAGTAGAGGAAGTCAGTGGGGCAATTTTGGTTAAGTGTTGGAAGGAGTGGTTTTTGTGTTGTCTGGAGTTGGGGTTTTGTGCTGAGGCATGGGGTACATCTTTTTATGTTTTTATGGGCTGTGCTGGTTCTTGGGAATCTTCTACATCTCATCAGCTGGTGTGCCAACAAGTAATTTTAATAAAGCAAGGATGAGGGTAAGGTTTAGCGGGGCAGTGTACTTAGGCGCTACCGGTGTGACAATGACACTCATCTTTATTTGTAATTCCCTGGCGAGTTTGCAGTGTTATGCCAACAAGATTCCTCTTAGCTGGTAGTTCACGATTTCAACCTTGGCTGAGATCCACGAAGTTTTGATACAGTGATTTCTTTATGTACATCGTGCGACTGAACGGATGGCACCTGTTCGAACGTGTTGCTGCAAATGTCGATGCTTCGGTCTTTGGTCTGCATCAGTCTGCCGCATAATAGAATGAAGGTTGCCTTTCTACGTTGTCCATGGTCGCTAGGGTTATGTCGCTCGGTGACTGCTTGGGACCAGTCTGGGAAAGGGCGTGTGCAAGCTGCTGCCTGATGCCTTTTGTCTTGATGAGCCTTACATTGTCTGGTACGTTGATGTTGGCATCCTGTTACAAAAAAGAAAGATGTAATTGAATGAACCAAGACTTTAAAAATAGGTTATTATGGAAATTCTTATGGGATGTACAGGTGCTGGCTATTACTACGTTGATTGTTTGCAGCTGTAATGTGCTAGAGAACATAAAATGAGTTTTTAGTAAGTTTGGTTCGTAAGCTTATTTTCAAGTTTAACATGTGGAGCTAATAATAATTAATAAGATTCCTAGTCGAGCTGGCTCTTGCCTACTGCTCGTTCAAGTTATCCAAGGTCACTCACTCTTGCATAATTGAGTTGCTCTTCCAAATGGCTCTTGTAGTTTTTGAAGAAGAGGTAGATGATGAAAATGCAGACAATGGCCAGTGACAGCATCAGGTAGCTATAGACGTACTTGACGTAATATCTAGACGCTGCATGATGATGATGATTGAATGGATTTAAAATATATAGCAATGATATGAGACGAGAAATAAATAGCTTAAAGCAGTCATTCGGTCATTGGTATTGTTGTGGCAATTGGATTAAATAGGGTCACTTCTTAGTATTACAACTTACGAACCAAGACCACCAGTGCCATTGGTATTATTATTATTATTATTATGGTAATTATAATAACAAAAGATGATAACTGACAGAAGTATTTCCACAGAGGTTCAACCATAAGAAGCATGTAGTCCCTGAACCACATGGCCACTTCGGGTCCACAGGCTTCCTTTAGTAAGTGATATAAACAGTCTTCCATAACTCCTAGCTTCCTGTCATAATGTTGGCGACGATACCATTAAAAATTACCATGGCAATAATATAATTAGTGAACATTAATAATAATAATAACTAGAATAACAATAATAATAATAGCTATAGTAATAATAACTATAACAATAATAATAATAATTATTATTATAATAATAATAATAATAGTGTACATAGACTTCCTCCCACTGTTTGGCAGTGCAAGCTGGGTTTTGAACATGATGCATTATGACTAACATCATCATTGGTCCCTGGTAATAAGAAAATATAAAACTAAAACAATTTAATAATAAAATAAATTAACTTTTATTAATAAAATTAAATGAGAATTAAATTTTAAATAATATTTTAAGTTTAACTAAAAACGAAGGCGCAAAAATCCTTCCGACTCGTTGTAAAGTCCGATGATGATGGGCAGTTGATTCAAAGAGTTGCTCAACTCGAATCTGGAGAAGAAGCGGGAGATATTCCTGAGATCATCCATCATCTCCTGGTGGCACCTATCAATGTAGTACTTCACAGACTGCTGGTCAAAGCAGTTGAAGATGGCTTTATCTGTTTATTTAACCAAATTATTAGATTAATTTTAATTATTTATTATGTCTTCTTTTATTTCCATGGTCAAGTCCAAGGCTCATCAAAAGTTCCCCATCCCACATGTAACCACAGTACAAAAGCTTGCAACATAATAGTTTTCTTTACATACTTTAGATCCACTAGACACTCAGAGTTATGTTAGAGATACGAGTATAGACCATATCCACCTATAATGATCCAATAACATGAGTAACAACATTACAGGGTCTTACGATATACCATTCTCTCTCAAAAAAAAAAAAACACAAACACAAACAAATCAGAAAGCATCCTGCTTACGGTCAATATTCCTTCTTCTTGTGGTTTGGTCGCACAAGAAATAGGAAGCCTTCAAGAACGTGTTGGCATTTCGGTTCATCATGATACTCCTATCGTCGCAGACCATAATACTGGCTAAGCAATTACCCAGCTCCTCGAGGTCTCTTTGAAATTAGAAACTTAATTCAACACAGGCCTGTTGTTGGATGTCATTTGTTTAGGCAAAATAACATTTAAAAAAGAAAAACAACTTGATCGGATTAAATCGATCAATTAATGTAAAGACATAGCTACTTTTAAATGCTAAAGTTGGATCTTTAGGAGATCAACAAGCAATAAAGTTATTTTGATTTTAGAGGGATCATGGCATTATAGAACCATGTCTTATAAAACTCTTAGGCCATTATCATTTCAAATCAAGTGGAAGAAGCCCTAAGAGGGTCTAAAATCACTGTCACGCCACATGGTATCACATAATTGTTAGTTACATCTTTAACGCAAAACCTTTTTAGAAAATTTCTAATACAAATATCAAATTTCTTATCAGTTAAAACAACAAAGCAAACGTATTTGCTTACATGCAGAATCCCTGGATGAGCTCCACCCTAAAAATCATTCCCATGCGGAAGATGTTTTGCTTCGTCAGGTCGATGTCGTATTTGTCGTTAATGGGGCGAATGCACTCGTAAATTTCTTTAGAGCCACAAGTTGCGCGAGTGCCGCTAAGATTTACTGTTCCGGAATACCAGAATTACCCATTAAATTATCAAAAAAAAGTGTTAAATGTTGCGAACTCACAAAACAAGTTCAGAAGTAAGCAGAAAAAGACTGAACGAATGATTGAAGCATCCTTCGAGAAAACAAATCGCATTTTCTGGAACCATTTTTGCTGTGTGTCTGGCAGACACAAATGGCCGCAGCGTTTTACATTTACTCGTGACAGAAGATAAAAAACGGTCAACCATAAAATTATTAAAAAGGTAAGCACGATTTCGTTTAAAATTAAATTAAACAATATAACAATATTTTATTTCACATTTTCCTAAAAGTTAGTTCGCTTTGCATTTGATGTACAATTATTTCGAATTAATTCAAAAGCAGTATTGTTAATACACCACATTAAATTTAGATTAGAATAATTTTTAAAAAATGTCTCACATTAAATTGACATCAAGGGTCAAGGCAAACATCAGGTTCAATTGCATTTTCATGTTCGTAAGGCCCTCGCTGGGGAGGCTGCTGCTTGCAGAAAGGTTGTCTTAAAAAGTAATGCATTTTGAGAGTAAAAGTTGGTGCGATATAATGTTCTTAAATTGTATGCGACATAATAATGAAAATTGTTGCAATTTATGGTACAGCGATTTTGTGGTCGGTTAAGGCTAACTTTAAGATGCATTAAAATTTGCAGGTATACATTTACATAAAGAGATTAGAAGGTTAGACTGCTTCGTAATGAGAATTTTGAAATTTGGTTTCTTTTACCAGGTCAGGCATTGCCACGTTTAGTACCTGGAAAATGAAGTGGGACACTGTCCTTATTGATCTCAGTGGCACCATTCACATTGAGGATCAAGTGATTCCAGGATCAGTGGAAGCCTTAAAAAAGTTATTTTAACTTCATTTATCATTTAGAGTTTATTTCTTCATGATAATACTGGTTTCATTAAAGTTATTAATGCTCATAAAGTGAAGAAATCTAATTAATAAGCTATAAGACAACTAATGAATAAGTTAGGTATCAAGATATCAAGAATCTTTGTGATAAAACGGATAAAGCCAACTCTCTTTTAGAATTTGTTTTTTTTTATTTCTTTGAATAACAAAGATGTATTTCTCAGAATGCTTTTTAATCTTTTCAATAACATTTCCATATTTTTCCGCAGGCTTCGGGAGTCGAATCTGAAAGTCAAGTTTGTAACAAACACGACCAAAGAGCCACGGAGGCAGCTCCACGCAAGGCTGACGAAACTTGGATTTGACATCAGGGCCGAGGAAATCTTCACCTCTCTGACCGCGGCCAGGAATGTCTTGGAGAGGAAGAAGCTGAGGCCATTTTACTTGCTCGAGGATGTTGCCCTAGAAGATTTCAAAGGTGTTGCAGTAGGGTTGTATTTATTAATTAAATTAATTATTATTATTACTACTATTATTATTATTAAATAAATAGTGTTGTTTTGATTACAATAGCAGCAGAAGATAAAGCAATCTTTTGTTATGATGCTTATAATGGCCTTACATAATACTGTATATGCATAATACCTTGTATACAGACATATTATTGTTGTTATTAATATTTGTTAATAAATTAATAATAATATTAATAATAATAATATAATAATATTATCATTTAATCATATAATATTATTATACCTAAAGGCATTGAGACTTCCCAGCCAAACTCTGTTGTGGTTGGACTTGCCCCTTCAAAATTCAACTACAAGAACATGAACGAAGCATTCAAGTTAGGCTTTCTATGAATTACTAGGCAATTGAGTTAATATTACTTACATCTTAAAATTGTAGATGATGATATTATAATAATAATTATTATTATGGAATACATTTTGTTATTACATTAGTTGATAACAAGTCCTGTAAGGACTTTATAAATCTTATTATATTTCTCAACATTGATTTGATCTTTATAGTTATTTTTTCCTGTTTTTAATGATATGAATTGATATTCAAAATATAATTTGTTATATTTAATGATATTTAATTTTAATTGATGTAAACTGCTTTTCAGCATCTTAACAAATGCTATAGATTCACAATAATTTGCATAAATTATTCAACAGCCTCTTATTAAGTGGAGCATCATTGGTTGCCATTCACAAGGGAAGGTACTACAAGAAAGCTGATGGGGCACTACACCTTGGTCCAGGTGGGCGGGGCCATCCCGATTGATTAATTGATTGACATCCTGTACATGATTATTTATAATGTATCATAATTTACTGGCTAGCTGAAAATCTCCATGCAGATGACATTGGGAAGATCATTAAGGCAATCCATTCATCTGAATATTATTATTATTATTATTTATAATTGTATTATATATATATTATAATATTTGTAATGTTGTAATAATAATTGTAATGTTGTGTATTGTAATTTTTGTTTCATATTAAAATTATTTTTAAATATTTCGGTGATAAAATGCAACAAGCAATCAGTTGTCTGTTTTATTACTAAAAGGTAATTAATAAATTTATCAAACTAATTTAAATAATTTGCTTCTCATCCTCAATTGACTGATATGCAACTAACCAATTATGGCGACCATTAGTGACTAAATTAATTAATCGTTTGTTTATCAATCCATCTGTCCATCCGTCCAAACGATCACTTATCATCATCAGGACCATTTGTGGAGGGACTGGAGTATGCCAGCGACAAAAGGGCAGAAGTTGTTGGGAAACCAGAAAAGAAGTTCTTCCACGAGGCCATCAGTGATCTCGGGTCGGAACCAAAAAGGACTGTCATGATAGGGGATGTGAGTTATGCGCGTATTATTCAATATAATTATTAGATTTATTTAATTTGTTAATGAAAATAATAGCTATTACATTAAGGAATAAATGGACTTCTTGCATATGTATGCCTGTAATATAATTCACTATAATATCTTATAAAGCTATACTTGTATATATATATATACTTGTATAGCTATACTTGTATATATATATATACTTGTATAGCTATACTTGTATATATATATATACTTGTATAGCTTTATAAGATATTATAGTGAATTGTATTTATTTAAAGAATGTTAAGTACAACTATACATTATTTACGTATGTAGCAGATTTATATTTACATAAACAGGGTTACGTATATTCAAATGGTATTAGGTAGGTTTTTATATATATGACATATTTCCTTCACATCCTAGGATGTCAGGGATGATGTAGTCGGTGCCATAGAAGCAGGATTTACAGGTGTGCTCGTCAAAACAGGTAGGCCTTGCTAGGCTTTCTTTTTCTCAAATAGATTTGAATTTGCGATTTTTAATTTCCCACATTTTCCTTATTATACTTTTGGTGGCCAATGTGCCTTGTTGTTTGGACATGCTGTAACTTTGTTTATAATTGTGGCTGCAATGATTTTCATTGGACAGGTAAATATAGGTCGGGTGATGAATCGTTCACCGATCCTAAACCCGACCTGGTTTTCGACACCTTTGCCCAAGCGGTAGACCACATATTGTCCACGTAGGAATTTGAACTTCTTGGCCTATTTCTTCAAGCGTGATACGAAGTTGCTACCACATACAAATTTTATAGTTTTCTTGAGTGTTTTTTTTCTTTGAAAATAAATGTTTGGGAATGCAGGCATTCTGATGCATATTTATTTATTTTTATTATTATTAATCCTTAAAATGACTATTGATGGTACCCTTCTTCCTTGTGATGAGCATCAAAAAGTAATTGGCATCCCAGGTGAAAAGACCTACCCAAGTATGTGGCAGTTTAATGGTTAAAATCGTGCTGTGAGATCATTTAATGTTGGCAGAGACCAATGCAAAGGAGATTATTAACTATTATGCATTATCATACTGACTCGTTATAGTGGTAATTTGTAACAACTCCCTGCTGCTTAAGATTGGAATTTCATCCTTAGGGATGAGCTCCCACTGAGTGCATTCGATCCAATTCAATCTTTCATTATCGAACAAAAGCAATTTTAAAAAATATATAAAGAAAACAAATGGAAGAATTGCATAATCGTGGCGCAGAGCCGATAATGCTCAGTGAATCCTGTTCCTAATCATTTCCAATACGCTGTTTTCCCAGTCCTGATCTTCGCCGTTTTCCATGCTGCCTTCGTCATCACCCTCTTCCTCCTCCTCTTCTTCACTTTCTGGGGTTTCAGGAATTCCCAGGGTCAGCAAGTACTTCCTCCTGTCTGACTCGTTCCTGGAGAGAACGAGCTGACAGCTAAATGTAGACCCTGGCGAGACCAGGACAGCTTCTGGTAGCATGATGACCGTTTGTTTCCAGTGAGTTTCTGGAAACGTCGGTCCGGTCGAGAAGCGCGAGGTGCTCTCGTCCCCCGAGCTCTCGCCTTCTACCTCGAAAAAGACGTCAAACCAGAGCGCCAGGCCCCTGACGACCCCGTACTTGCCGACCTTGAACTTCATGTCGACCTTCACGACCTCGAACTCTCCCTCTTCTGCGTACATCGTCTCCACGGCGGTCACGAACCTGGGCTCGGACAGGAGGTCCTTCTCGTGTAAGGAGACGATTTGTGGCTCCAGTGTCTTCTGCATCATCGCCACTTCCGTGGCTGGACTGAAGTCGAGGCCGTAGACTTCCTTCCAGAAGCCCGCGGTTTCCTTGTACAGGGCGTCGACGGAGGTGGGGCAGGCGAAAAGGCGCGCCCCAGTCGGAAGGACCAGGCCGTCTGGCTTGAGGAATTTGTCTCGGGCGGCGAAGACGGAGAAGAGCATGGACTCGTGGAATAGGTAGAAGCCCATCCACTCTGAGATGATGATGTCAGCCTTTTCATCCAAGGTCACGTCCTCCACTTTTCCCTTGAGTACCGTGATGACATCAGAAAGGCCATTCTTCTCTACGAGCCTCTCGCAGAGGTGGCTTATACCGCTGCATTCGACTGCGTAGACCTTTTTTGGAAAAATAAATGAAATGGTTTTAAATGATGGAAACATCGGATGCATTGTTATGGATAAATTCCTGAAAATCCCGATTGCAGGAGTCGAGTGTTTAGTGTTTTAGTACGAATTCTTTGCGAAAAAAAATTGTTATGTTTTTTTTCCATTTTTTGCAATTAATTGCTCTAATAATAATTAAATTGGTCAAGCAATTATGACTTGCTATTATTATTTTGGTTGTAATGCAATAGTAATAATAGTAACATTGAAACAATGCAGATGTGTTTCTGGTCTTAATCATTCAAGTCATCAAAAAATGAATTCAAAGCAAATCAAGATGCCATGAAATATTTTAAGTTCTTTTAAATCTTAAACAACGAATTTAAAAAAAAAGACCATAAGATATTCCACCTAAAATTGGAAATCACAGCCTAAAGAGTAAAACAATGTGGTAATCCACCTTTTTGGCACCAGCCTTGGCTGCAAACATGGACAAAATCCCAGTTCCAGCACCGACATCCATTACTGTTTTGTCCTTGAAGAGGTGCTGATGGGTGTCAATGAAGTTCTTGTAGGCCAATGTCCTAGGCCTGTCTTTGAGCATGAGTTCATGGACAGAGATGTCTGCATAGGAAGACAGGTAGGTGTCTTGTTCTGTATCCATCTATTAAAGATCCATTAAAATGGTATGTGTGTATTGTTTAAAGTTAATGGTTAAATGTTGACTAGAATTATTGTGGTGACAAATAAAATGATAAAACTAATTGTCAATAAGCTTGTCAATATTTATTTCAAATGGTACTGACATTAAACAGATAATGTTGTTAAAGGCTAGATCGTTGCTTTACAGTTATTATTTTTTGTCATTTTAGATTTGTTTACTAACAATTCTTCTATATATTCAAATCACGAGTTAATACTCCATAGTTGTTTAGATAGAGTCATTAATTAATAATAAAAACTAGTAACATTAAATGTGTAACTTATGCTAATTAAAGAAGCCACAAAACGTAATGTCATCGTAACTCCTAGAGAAAAAACAAACCATTAAAAAATAAAAGGCAGTCACTTCTCAACTTTTGCTTTTTGAGCCAAATTTTCCTAACTAGGTCCACACTTGTCAACAACTCGTCTAAAATCGCTAGCAAAGATATTGCACTTCGTAAATAATAAAAAAAAGTAACATAACAATCGGCTAGAAACAACTTGTGAAATACTAAAATTAAATAATTAATTTATTAAATAATTCCAATATCCAATACGATATATTTTTTTTTTACAAATTCTTCCGATGTGTTGCCCGCCAGACGAATTTTCTGGTCTGTTCATGTGGATCCCTGGAAATTTACACAAGTAAGGACCGTAGCTTCGTGAGATTCTTCACGGAAATCCATTATTTCTTACCAATTGACCATCACGTTAATTACACTAGGTACATCTCTTGATTAATAAATTATTTTCATGTTTAAATGTGAATTTTTCAAAATTTTAATTTGTGTGGCACGCGAACATAAAACTTTTGAAAAAGTCTAAAGAAAAATACAGCCTCTGTCTTAATGTCGCATTTGACATATAAATAAAAATAAATAAAAAAAAACATGAGCATTTCACAATTAACTGACTGCATTCGCAACCTTTTAATGCGAAAGCAATTATAGTAACAATAATAATTATTGCGCATCTATAATTTCACATAGTCCTCTTCACTCGGACCTGGTGCTGTTTTTAATTTTTAATTTCGCTGTCAGAAAATTCGGGGAAAGCACAAAACGACAAAAGTGCATTCATTTTCTGTTTGGCCGAGGCCGTAGCCAACATTTTGAGTCTCGATTATTGCACGTTTTTTGTTCTAAATACTTTTTTTTATAAATCGAAAATATCACCGACGATTTTAAAGTCAACTCTTTAAAAAATTAACCCTTCCACGATTTCAAAAACTTTGAAAATGGATTAAAAAGACTTATGGGTGTTAGGCACGAGAGTACTCTTATCTGCTACGTACATTTTGAATTTGATTCCAGACAAAACACGGCAGGAATTTGCATTAGAAACGTTTGAACAATATTTCATTTAAAATCAAATCTATTCAATAAACTCTATCAGATCTTACTTCATCGATTGGATCGAGTCTCCAAACGACATGAGTTTCAGAAGGAATCGATTGTCACGGACTTTCAGCGGTACTCCGAGGAAGTTCCTCTCCAACTTCACGATGTGCATCGGTAATTTCAATAACAATTCGTCCGGCGACGACAAAGAAGAGCAAGATATTTACCAGAACTCCAAAGAACTCCAAAAACGAGAGAAACCAAAAGAGCAGCACCGACATCACCATCATCAAGAGCCAGTAGAAGTTGATAATCCAACCAAAATTCTCCACAATCGTCTTACAAGGCGATATCACAAGGGAACCAGAAAGGATCGTAACTCGTCCGCTTCGCTTCCGAATTTGCTTCAGAAAGAGGACGATGAGGACATTTTGGGCTGCTGTTATTGCATCAAGTCGCAACAAGTTATCGTCTATAAAAGTCATTCGACAGATTTCCTAGCAGGGTTTGTAATCAGTCACAGTCCAAAATTACAATCGCAGTTCAGTTCAGGGGCAACTTGGGAACCATTTTACAGGAGTTGCGAGAATATGATACGAGAAACATCTGTCTAATAGAGGAACGTGGGGGAAGGGTTATATTTCTGATTTAAACTCTTTTTTTTAGATAGAAATAAAGGCCTTTTATTATATAGACACATAAATAAGTAAATAATTATTCTTAGTATACAGATTATACTTATCTATTAAACTTACAGTTTGTTGATTTCGAATTCATTTTGGGCCAACAGCGCCTCCAAATATCTACCTATTTCGTCGACCTTTTTTTGGTTTTAAGATATTTTCCAAACAGTTGTTTTGGTTTTGTTGAGCTTATAACACTAAAGCTTGTTCAATGCTTATTTAACAATTTTGTCATGGAACTTGCATCTAATTTCACAAAAGAAATAAAAGGACTGAATCTTCAATTTTCCTTTGTATCCAGCAGTCCCAAATCGACTCAGCCCCTGGAGCTGGTCGCCAAAAAAGCCCAGCTCTCCAAAAAATGATGGATTTCATGGATTATGTATATTGATATGCATTAACGATAAACTGGAAAGCACATTTATTTTAGGTAACACAATACGAACGATGATGTTTCGACCAACATCTGCTGGAGGCTATTGACCGAATTATTGACCAAGGACTAAATTATCCAAATTATAAATCATCCAATTATCTATATTTGATAAACAATTAATAACTTTTATTTAAAGAGGTTATTGTAAAAACAAAAAATATACATTTTCAAAATGGATATGGTTTTATGTCTATGCTTTGTTTTGTTGGACTTTTGGGTGGAACGTAGCCTTTGTTTTTGTAGAGGTTCGTATTTGGAGAAGTGCTTTTGGACTACGTTTGCATTTTGAAATCTTTCTTTTTAGCCTATTTTAGGATAAGGATTTTTGACAGAGGTTATTTTTTTTTGTATTAGCGGTAATTTGCACATAACATCGGTCAAATTATTTAAAGAATAATCAGAAGACATGATAAAAGGTATCAATACTGTTGAATGTTGCTATGGAAGGCAGTGAATAATTATACCTAGCGATTATTTTTTTGAAATAGACTTTGCAGCTTTGGTTGCATCATTGTCTGGAGAAAGAAATCACGTGATAACGATAAATGATGATATGCTTTACATAAAAACTTTTAATAATAATTTCTAATCTCTCTGTGAGCCATTTATCATCTTGAGGTCATTATTTTATCATCAGTGTCAAGGGTATAACAATAGATTTGACTTGCATGTAATATAGATGCAAAAGATCATTATATAATCTTGTAAAACATCATTATGTAATCTTGGAAGAAGGAAAAAGTGATTGTTGAAATTGAAATCTTTGAACATCAAGTTATTGTTATGCCATCCTTTTTTGTGATAAATATGAGCCAACATTTATAATCTTTTCCTTCCATTTCAGATATGCTGGAGACAAGATGGTCTGACCAAAAACAAAACACAGAAAACTTTCAAACCAGCATTAAATATTTCTGATCTCTCGACAGAAACAGACGCCAATTTTTAACAACAACATCAGCAGCAACAACAACAACAAGATCAAGAACATCAAATCAATCATTTAAGAAATCCCTATTCTGTGTCAACCCACATCGTCTGCTGCTATTGTATCATCAACAAACAAACAAAAAACAAACAAACAAACAATCCTGCATTTGTAGCCCTTCTATTGAGCCATCATCATCATCATCATCTGTTGAGATATCCATCTTGTAGATTGCAAAAAAGTTTAAGCAGAGGTTAGATAAGGTCATTCGTGTTGATTAAATAATAATAATGATGATGGTGATTATGATGATGATGATGGTGATGGTGATGATGATGATGATGGTGATGATGAAATTAAGAGATTGGAAAGTATATCATGGTAATGATGATCCAATTATTTTTTTTTTTAAATGCAAATCCAGAAACATGGAAAACCCGAAACCAGTGAAGTGAGTGTACAATGTTATTGAGATTTATTAATCATCATTGTCATCATCATCATCCTCTGCCTCATCATCACCATACCATCATCACCATCATCATCATCGTCATCATCATACCATCATCATCATCATCATCCTCTGCCTCATCATCGTCATCATCACCATACCATCATCATCATTGTCATCATCATACCATCATCATCATCCTCTGCCTCATCATCGTCATCATCATACCATCATCATCATCATCCTCTGCCTCATCATCGTCATCATCACCATACCATCATCACCATCATCATCGTCGTCGTCATCGTCGTCATCGTCATCATCATCATCAACACTGTTGTTGTTATGTGTCAACACTATCGATCAGGGAAGACATGAGAGTGGTTCAAACAATTAAGTTGATTAAAAATAAATTAATAAAAAAGTTAATAAATAATAATAATAATAATAATAACCATTATCATTGAATAATGAATTTGAATAATGATAATATATAGAATAATTCTGAATAAATTAAATAATTAAGTGATTAATTAAATTAATTTAATAATAGTTAAGTAAATAATATTAAAAGTAATAATAATAATAAATAATAGTAACAATTATCCTCCAGTTCTCCATCGGAGAATCTTTACGACATACTGGGCCTTCCTAAGGATTGCAAATCTGAAGACATTAAAAAGGCATACAGGAAGGTTGGTGGTGATGATGATGGTGGTTGGTGGTGATGATGGTGATGATGTTGGTTGGTGGTGATGATGGTGATGATGGTGGTTGGTGATGATGATGATGATTGCTATCAATGGTGATTGGTTGTGGTGGTGATGATGATGATGATGATGGTGGTGGTTGGTGGTGATGATGATGATGATAATCAATTGCTTCACACTTTTGTCGTGGTATTCATGAAATGTTCTAAATTCAGCTCGCCCTGAAATATCATCCAGACAAGAATCCAAACAATCCTGAAGCCACAGAAAAGGTACCCATTCATTCATTCATCCATTCAGTCGTTCGTTCCTCACCCTTTTGTTTGCTCACTCTTCAATCTTCCACCTACCAATCCACCAACTGTCCATTCGTCTGTCCGCACATCCGTCCACTCTTTAGTTCCAGGAGATCAACAGAGCCCACAGCATCCTCAGCAACCCAACCAAAAGGCAGATTTACGATCAGTACGGTTCACTGGGACTGCAACTTGCGGAGCAGTTCGGAGAGGACAACCTCAAGACGTACTTCCTCATTACGAGCGGATGGTGCAAGGTAGGTTGGGGGGAGATGATGACGACTACGATGATGGTGGAAGTGATGATGATCATTATCATTGCTTTAGTAGTTAGATCATGCTGGTGATAGTGGAAAATAAGGGCCCTGTTGGTATTGATGATGGACACATCTTAGAAATATTATTATTATTATTATTTGGGAATATATTATATTTAAATAATAATAATAATATATATAAATTGTTATAATAACAATAATTATTATGATGTTATTATTATAATAAGATCATCACGCTCTCTCGACAGGCCCTGTTTGTCGTCTGCGGCCTCCTGACGGGTTGCTATTGTTGTTGCTGTTGCTTCTGCTGCTGCTTCAACTTCTGCTGTGGGAAGTACAAGCCGCAGCCGAGCTACGAGTGCGACGTGGCAGACGGAGAGGTGGGTTTGATGATGATGATGATGGTGGTGGTGGAGATTATTGTAGTGGTGTGGGTGGCTCTGGCAGTGATAATGATGATGATGACTACGACAACGGTGGTGGTGGAGATGATTGTTGATGTTATCAGTTAATGTACAATGCCACAGCCGAGCTACGAATAAGGCACGCTGGACCGAGAGGTGGGTTCCGTGGGCCAGTCCTTGGCAATGGTGATGATAGTGATGAAGATGGTGGTGCTGCTAGCACAGTGGTAGTTGTAGCAAGGTGGTGGTGGTGGGAAGTAGTTAGTTATGATTAGCTATTTATTCAGTTGAGATGATGATGATGACGATATATATATATATACATTCGTATACTTTAATTAACTTCATATATCCATATTCAGTATATATTCATATATTTTATTATTATTATATGTATATATACACATACCACACATGTGTGTTGGTTTATTTGCATTCATGAACGTATCGTATCGTGCCACCAATCGCTATCACCAACCAATCATCAAATCGCAGGCCTGCAAACGCAAAAATCAACGTAAACAAAGCGTACGTAAGTCCATGCTTATCGAGACTGAACTTGAATAATTTATTTGTTATTTATTTTCGTTCCTTTTTCTTTGTCGTTAAATAGATTTTAATAAATTAATTTTAATAAATAAATTAATTTTGATTGATTAATCAATAAATTTTATGGCATTGGAAAGAGCGACAGATGGGTTGGATGTTTTTCGAGTCCAAGAGGAGAAGCATGCGTTGCACTTGTTGCACAGCGTTCCATTTTAACTAACAGCTAACAACAGCATCAGCAGTTGTTACTAATTTATTTATTACTGGTGTGATTATTACTAACTTAATCCATTAATGCACATTAATGCATTATTAGGACCAAAAATTATAAAAAGTTATAAAGATAAAGGTATTCATAGTTTTTTGTAATTCATGGTTATTGTTTATTCTTCACGTTTTTACCTGGTTTCGTGTGTTAATTCAAGCTTTTCTTGTTGTTTTGATACGGTTTTCGATCATTTTCTGAGTGAAATCACATAACATGACTGAAAGAACTATTGTATTAACGGCATAATAATAATAATAACAATAATAAGATTATCAACCAGTGGAGTTGAGTCATTACATTGATATAATAACATACCATAATGACTAGCATCGGAAACCTCTGCTTAAAACCCAACTCCATCGCTAATTAGCATAATGGTCGCCACTATGACACATTAACATTAACGAAACCTTCCCTCCTACCAATCAGGATGAAGAGGGAGGAGCCTCCGCCGGCTCGGGAGATCCGATCGTCGTCACCTCTCAGCCCACGGAGACCTCCAGGATCAACGCCAGCGACAACTCCGCCCTCTACGGCTCGGACAAACGGAACGCGGCCCAGGGACGGTCTTAACCGGCTCGTTAACATAATTTATGCTAATCTATTAATCGTTATAATGTTTCCGGCTTCGACTTCGAGTCGAAAGCCCAGGCAAGGTGCCGCGAGGCAAGTTTCGGGACGTTGCGGTCGTGCGTGCGTACAAGCGTAGATTTATTTTTTCGATAATTTATAAACAAATGCTAGTTTATTTTTTTTTTACTTTGGAGTAGTTGTCAGTCTGCCATTGGTTGAAGAATGGTCAGTGCAGATTTTGACCAATCTAATTTTAATGCATTTTTTAAAATGATTATTTGTTATTATTATTATTATTATTATTATTATTATTATTATTATTATTATTATTATTTAAAGATTATCCGTTTGGAGGACCATTGGAGGTTGTGTTCTTTACATTGTTACATCTTTACTATTATTATTATTAGTACTATTATTGTTGTTATTATCATTATTATTATTATTATTATTATTATTATTATCATTATTATTATTATTATTATTATTATTATTATTATTATTATTATTATTATTATTATTATTATTATTATTATTTAAAGATGACCCGTTTGGAGGACCATTGGAGGTTGTGTTCCTTACATCTTTCTCGAGACATTCGATAGATTGATTCGTCTTTTTGCCCGTACACACGCACGCACTCGTAATCGCTTCGAGTCAATTTCATGGTACTGCCACACACTACATCACTAATGTCCTGTACGTCACTAATCTTGAAATGAAATTCAATTATGAAAGTTTCAGATGAAAACTATACATGAGTGCAAGCTGTCTAGTGAATTCGTTAGATCATTATCATCATCATCATCATTCCTGCTACTGCCATCTTCATGACCATGCAACTTATTCTTGTATTGTTGTGGTTAACTTGATTTATTTTATCTTCTTAAATTCCATTATAATAATAAAATATAATAAATAAATTGTAATAATAAAATGTACATTTTCATTCAAAAGCACACCAATGAAAGTAGTTTGTCATCAAATTTTAAATCCATATTTTCCATTTTTTCCTGTCTTGATTCCTTGATTCGTGGCCCACGAACTTTGATTCGACCTCGATGCTCAGTTCCGATTGGTGCGCGATCGTCGGCGGGCACGGCTTTAGTTCGTATTCCTCTCGTGATTGGTGCATTCTTTTCTGGATCGTTATACATATTAACGTGCATATTTCCAAAGCATTTTAATCTTTCAAAGTATTTGCGGTCGATCGGGCCTGTCTACGATTGGCCGTTAGATCCGATCCGATCCGTGACCTCTCTTCGCGAGACGCGATCGTTTGATTTTGACTTTGTCGATAGTCGTCTTTGAATGTTGCTGTGACACTAAAAAAAATCATCAGGGTCTTCGTCCTTTTTTGGGATTGGACTTTTGTTAGGTGATTGGAAAATTAATTAATTCGTAGAGTCACCGATTATTCGTCCTCCGATTGGCCGCTCGTAGAATGGGCCGATCGGCATGCATTCCGGCTCTAGGCTCTCGGACGATTATTTGCAATCCGAAACGTTCATGAATTATTAATGATGCTAATTTTATTATAATTTTTATTATAATTCGGCCACTTTATTATAATTTGTTCTATAAAAGCGTACTTATGGAATTTATCGTCGTTTCGAAAACATTGAAGTTTTTACTTTCGGGGAAAGAGCTTTACTTTGTTTGCAGAATGAATTCCACGATTAGAGGAATTACTTTGTTTCTTAATTTGTTATAAATTCGGAATTAATGTTTTATTTCTCTATTGCCCGATTTATCGCTTCTTCGGTTCGGAAGTTGTTGACGCCCAGGAATAAAAATTGCCGAGACCGAAATTAATAATAATAATAATAAATAAATAATAATTAATAATAATAAACTACGAGGTCATTGCTCAACGTGGTTGACCCCATTCCGGTGTTCATTCAACCATGGAACGGACCTACGAGCCATTAAAACTGCTAATTACAATTATCCCGATTTTTCAGGTCCCTCGTACACCGTTCAAAATGTTTGAGTGACGGTTGGAATCAGAGGATGGAGGGTGAGCAGTTGCATGTATTTGTATGTATGTATGTTTGTTTGTTTGTTTGTTTGTATATTTGTAAATTCATATTCAAATAAATGTCCTAGGATCGGTATCATCAGTGACGGGGAAGATCACTAGCATAGTGATTTTAAATCAAAATCATGATTTTTGATTTTGAAAATCAAAAAGTCCATTGGAGGTGAAGGATATGATATATGTATACACATTTCATTCACTTCTTGCTTTAACTAAACAATAAATAATAACAATCAACTACATAAAACAATCTTTATTTATTTTCAATAACAATATTTTTTTTTGAAAATCTTATCCTTTAACATATTTCTTTTTGAAGTTTTATATCAATCCTGCAGAGCTATACAGTCTCTCTGACGAAATTAAAGTTGTGTTGTATTGTATTATAGAGGTTCTTTTTGCAATGTCATTAGCATATAATATCATCTTGGGATAACTCAGTATTAATAACAGAAGATTTATATTCTAATATACTAATATATTATAGTTATATAATATAGTTATATTCAAATCATTAAATTAATTAGAACTAGTGCTCTAAAAAATATTGCGGCATTTGTGAAAATAAATATTAAAAATTTTATTAAACTTGAATGACCTTTATTTAGCATCTTTGGTTCGATTCGAACGGTGACAAAGTAAATCTTTCGCTATCGCAACACAAGTTTTTAACTTAATTTTTCAATTTAAGCGACAATTTGACAAAATATGATTTCAATTGCGAAGGTTTGTGATGCACTGAAAGAAATCATAAAACACCCCGATCCATTGGGAGAACTGAAAAAGAACGTTGGAGATAAAACTTTGAAGGAATGGCTGGAAATTGGATACGGAGAGGCCATGGTAAAACTTATGTCTAAAAGGAGCACAAGGATGGAAAATTTCCTAATTATTCTTGATGCAAGCCTTCCGCCTATACCAAAGTTGATGGAGGGTTATGATCAAACAAATATTTTTAAACGTTCGCTAATGCCAAGTGACGACTTTGAAGCAATCGAGTGTCTAGCATCTTTAGTCGTATGTTGTGCAACGATACGTTTATGTATAAGTTTCAGAATTTTGAAGAACCAAATTTTCTCCGAGGCTTTTCTAAAAATCGTTTACTATGCCAGTGCACTGAACATAAATGATCGCCGTGCAACAACGTATTTGGTCAACATTATAAATGCATATTTGGAACCCTGGAGTATTCATTCGACGCATATGAGAATGGCTTTGCTTTCCATCTTGCTCGAGAAAATGCCAAAAGCATGGTTTCAATTGTTTATTGAACCGTCCGTATATATAAACATTAAAATGATGCTCATGTTACATGGACAAAGTAATTGCCCTTATGCGGATTATCTGCGAAAGAATTTTTGTTGTTTGGAAGTTGAAGAGTTACTTTATCTGGAATTTCCGCATTTTAAATTATTTCAGGACATTGACTTTAATGGACAATGTATTGACGTTGCTTTAAGACAAGCAATGCCATGTATCATCGGTTTCAAACCCTATTCCAAGCATCTTATTATTATCAGTGGTTTTCTGCAACAATGTCATTCTCTTTTATGCAAACCTTCTGAAATCAGCAAACAGACATTTATCATAAAGTCATTTCTCACAGAGTTTCTAAATCTTAAAGTTGACTCTTACAACCGCCACACATGGGAAAGAACTGCATTCTATAATTATGTTCAAATTCTTCTTTATGCCAGATATTTATTGGAGCGAGACCTAAATTCCTGTAGGGAGTTTGGAATTTCTTCTTGTGAAACTGCTATTATTGAATATCTCAAAAGTTATATTATTTTACTATTGGATCTATTGGAGTATTTTCGTAAGTTAAACAGTACTTGGTATAAATGGTTTGACATTCAAGAAGGGGGTGAAACAATTGTGGAAGATTCTGTTTTTGATAGGACAATAGACATACCAATAGTTGACATAGACGATCTAAGATTCGATGAAGATTTACATAGTTCAAGGACATATTTCCGTAGATAAAATTTAAAAAAAATAAACATGTTTGTAATTTAAAAGTCATATAAAAAAAAAACTCTGTGGACATATAAATTGTGTTAAATTGTTAAAAGATTTTGCAATTAGTCAAAAGATCGATAAAAATGGCGCTTCATTTGCTGATGCATTTGTGATTATTTTGGCATATTAATGACTGGAAAAACGGATACGCTTGAACCAGAAGATGTGAATTGTTCACATCGTTATGATTTAGCTATGGACTGATGATATACAGTTGAATATAAATTATGACGAATCATCGATCCGATATCTATTCCAATGTTTTGCATTCTTAAAAATTATTAAACACTTTTACTTACGTTAACAAATTGATATTAAGCCCTTTTCCTAGTTTTCATAATTTTTGGCGCCCACTGGCGTTTAAAAACATAAAACACAAATAATTAAGTTTGTTTAAATTAAAGTAATTTTCATAGAAATATGACTAAGCATTGTTTTGTAGTAATTCCTTCATTTTGGATAATTTAGATTTTCATTTTAAAATTTAAATTTAAACTTAGTTAAGTTGTATTTACTTAAATAAATCGTTTGAATTGTTTAAATTATAGTTTATTATTTAGAATATTAAAAAAAAAAGAAATTTCATATAAAAACAAAAAAGAAATTAAGCAGTTGTTCGGGCATTGTTTTGGTATTACGTCGAATGTCAAGTGGTAGGCAAAAGACGATCCACTGGTAGCATTCTTTATTTGCTTAACCCCGCAAATGCCTTTTTGTCCGACTTTAACCCTAATCTTGAAAAACTTAGAACACTCAAGCGTTTCTCATTGATCTGAACATTGTACGTACGTTGTGTACGTGCGTTGTGTACGTGCAACGAAATGTGAATTGTTCTTCTCTGAGGATTCCAAAATAAAATCGCGAGCTGGATCAGTCTGGAAAAATCGTTATTCAAAAGCTCGATAGACATTCAAGATGTTTCTGAGAATGCTTGCTTTTATTTTTAACAATTGGTGACATCGACCAGTATATAAAGTCTCATATATTTTGGGGATCAAAAGCTTTATAGAGAGGTCCAATAGATTTTTTTTTGAGTTTATTTAGAACATAGATTCAGTGTTATAAATTACAAAAAGAAGCAAAAAACTAAATCAAAACGAACGTTTAAATACAAAGGAATGATACAAAGTCAAAGGGCCAGCCTTAATGAAGCGTTGGCTTTCGGTATCAAACCGAACTTAGAAATGATTATCACTTATCTTTGGCATTGGATACCCAAGGTAAAAAAAACTGCTCATCTTTGTTTTTTTGTGGATATGCCATCTGGCGAATGCGAAGAAATTAAGCCATTATTGGATATTTTTAATGGGACATCCTTGCCAAAGACCTGAGATAAAGCAGAGTAAATTTAGGAGGGATATCATAAATTTGCATAATTAATTATTCATTGGGGTTCATTGGAGAAAATTATCATTATTTTATTATATTATTACTTAAATTATACACCAATTTTAACAATTTAAAATTTTTATTTTTTAAGAATATGGAAAAGGAAGCACGACTTTCGATAAAGGATCAATGAATTTTCATTAAAGTCTCAAAGGGGAAACTATCAAATAATCAATACTAAATGAATAAATTAATCAAATAAATTAATAATAAAGTAAAAATGCATTTGTCTTTGCGTGTCTTCTGCGTTGGCTTCTTTGTATCTTGTTGTTGTTACAACTTGTAGCAAATTGATAATACTATCAGCCGAACAAGTTCGTACATCATTAAACTCCTACGAGAGCATAGGTCTCTTGGTCTTTGAAGAATTTTTTGAATCCATATTGACATAATGCTTCCAGTAAATCTGGACTAAGAAAGCGCATTCCCCTAGACAAAACTTCATCAAATCCTGTTTTGATGATTCGAAATATATTGCATAGTTTCTCGAGATACAAATCGAGGTTTTCCGGAGAAAGTAATATGTTATGCCCATTCTCAATAAGATCTATATCCGTACCAGGAACTGTGAAGTTGATATTCAAATCATCGAAAGACCTCCCGTCTTCCAAGATCAAGTTGCTGATCATTTTCTGCTTTTTACGCTGAGAAAGATCCACCTCAGCTCTAATAGCATCTATCTTTATTTTTATCGGAAGAAGTTGCCCTAAATGCATTGGAAATGTACCGAGTAAACTAAAGTAATCACTCAAATGGAGATTGTTCCTTCTTCTGACTGCTACTAGCCTTTTAAAAAAGTTAGCGCTTAAAGAAATATCCAAAGCGTGTCCATCAAATAGAGCCTTTGATATAATTCTTGGAAACAATTTAAATTGGTCTGCTTCTTTGTTTTTTGTTGAGGTACGTTCTTGCATTTTTTCATTACCGGATATTTTAGTGGGATATTCATGCCAAAGACCCTGATAACGCTTTCGTAGCTCCAGAGATAAGATGGAGTAAACCTCTTTTGTTACTTCAGGTCCACTTGCATCTTCATTTTTGAAGGTGAAATTCCAAGAAGACATATCTTCATCATTTCGTCTGAATATTTCGAAAATGTCGTTCAGCACGTTGTCTCTTGATACTTCGAAGGTTATTTCGTTGTTAGAGACTTGTTCCAGTTTGTTCAAGTCCATGTTTTTCATAAATAACATCCCTTGCAATTCTCTAGGAGCAATTGATGGGCATATTTTTAATAATTTTATGAGCCATTTATCATCGACATTGGAATCCTGCATCGCTACATAAGATTTTGTTTTCATGCTTACAAATTCCGTGCATGGAATCAGTCTCTGCTCTTTCACAATGCCAAAATAATGGTACCATGTGTCGTTTAATTTGTACATAAGTTCCAACAGATGCGCAACGATGACAGCGAAACTTTTGGCGTATTCGATAGGTATTGAACAAGAATGATAATTAATTTCATCAACGAGATGTTCCGCCGTGTTTGTTATAATGGACGATGCTATATTGTTGAGGAGAAAAACAAATTCTTTGAAAAATCTAAGTTCCCATGTGTAACCTTTTTCAGTGCCAACTTTAAAGTTTAGAAATACTGTGAGAAATGACTTAATGACAACTGACTGTTGGCCGATATCGGAAGGCGTGCATAAAAGATAGTAAAATTTCTGTATAAGTCCACTGAGCATGATTCCGCCAGTTCGATTTGAAACGTCACCGATTATTTCGGCAGCTTGTTTCAAAGCCTTGTCAAGGCATTTTCCGTCAAAATCAATGTCCTGCATTTTTTTGTAACTGCCAAATTTCTTCTGAAATGATTTTTCTAGTTCCATACAATAAAAGATTTTTCGAAGATAATTTGCATACACGCAATTACTCTCTCCATGGAACATGAAAATAACTTTCATGTAGAGACAGATTGATCGTTTAAAGTACATTTCAAACCATGATTTTGACATTTTCTCCATCAATATGGAAAGCAATGCCATCGCCGTGTGAGATAACATTCCAAAGCCAATTTTTAAATACCTGGTTATAAACTTGACTAATCTCGAGTTTGTGTAGGCATTATTTAAGGTCAGGGTACTGGCATAGTAAACGATTTTTACAACGACATCGGGACAATGCGGCACTACCAATTTCTCCCGCTTTAAATTGGGAGTTAATGTATGGCGTATAATCAAGGAGACCAAATACTCGACTCCAAGTAAATGATCGTGTTTAGATGAATCTTTGAAAATATTTTCATGAACTTTGTTGTCCATCAGCTTTGGTACAGGCGGAATAATTGCATCGACAATAATTAGGTAGTTGTTTTGTGATATTTGACATACTGGTGATGCATATGATACTGGTGATACTGATTTAGCCATGGCCTCTCCATATCCAATTTCCAGCCATTCTTTCAAAGTCTTATCTCCAATGCTATTTTTCAATTCTTCTAGTGGATCATCGGATTTCAAGATTTCTTGAAATTGTTCCAGAATAATTGAATTCATTTTCACTTGTCGTTTTAGTGTGTGGCTAAGTTAAGCTTGTGATGTGATAGTATTTGAGTTAACTGTTAGACGTTCATATCGAATGTAACAAAAGATGCTGGATATTATTCAAATTTTATTGAAATTTGACAATATTAGGTAATAAATTTGTAAAAATTTAAAATTAATATGATTTAAATTATGATTTTAAATTAATTTATATAAAATAATATAAACAAATGAAATTTGATTTTTAATTAGATTATTAAAGCTATTATTTATGATTACTATTTGTAAGGAGTTGAGTGGCTCAAATAGTTTAAAGACTATTCCTTTGAATTCCTTTGGGGATCCATGACGGAGTAGCAGGTTCCCGTACTGAAAGTGACCTTTGCTTTTTAAGAATCTACAGCTAGTCAGCTCCATTAAGTTCACTTGAGCGGAGTTATTCGATATGACTTTAGATTGAATTTAACGAATGTAAAGGCGGTTATTCTGCTTATTATTTTATTAAATGTAAGTACGTTTCCATCACACTGAAATCGATATTCACCAGTAGATCGTACTTATTATGATAAAATCAATTGTTCATGACTTAATTTCTTGAGAACAAGGTAATTCATCCAAGCCTGGGAAGGAATTCCGAATCCACCTTGATTACGGCGTTCTCATTAAAGCTTGCATCGCTGATATTCGCTGAAGTCTCCACAGCACGTAAATCAACTGGCTGATATTCATCTTTCAGCTTGAATTCTGAAATATTCTGGCCTGATTTGGCAGTGAAAAGAAGTATTTTGTTGAAACGACAATTTCTTACGGGCTGTTTGAACAATAGAATCGAATTCTTAAAACTTACCGAAGGAAAGACCTACCTAATAATAATAATAATAATAATAATAATAATAATAATAATAATAATAATAATTAAAAAAAAATAAATAATCTCAAAGCTCATAGTTGAATGGCCCATATCTTAGTAGTTTCATTTACCTTTTAAAGTCAGTTTTATTGGTCTTTAGGAGGACATAAAAGTCAATTGTATGTAAATTGCCTTCAATATAATTAATAATAAAATTTTTTAATATGGGATAATTTTTAATCAAATAAATTTCATTTATAAAACTATTCTCTCAATAATATTATGATATTATTACTTGAATTATATTACTTTTTGCCACAAAGACTCACATAAAATAATAATGTAAATATAAACAACAATTAATTGTAAATAACCATAAATCATGTGAAGAAAATGACTTATTTTTAATTTTTATTAAAATTTTTAAAATTAATTATTTCAAAAGTAATTTCATGAACTTTAAAAAAATATCGTAAGTTGAAATGAACCAAAAATTATAAATTCATAGTCTTTGATTAACAAACACTCGCAAAGACGTAACGAGGTAATGTAAGCTTTTGAACAGCTTTTTTGTGTTCAACACAAACGGAGATTCCAGACATCATGGTAGCTTAGATATTTCGGTACTCTGTAAATCATACAATTGATCAGAATTTAACATAATTTGATCATTAACTGCTAATATGAAAAATTAAAATTTTAATTTTTTAATCCATTTATTATGAATTATTCACGTATTCCAATTAAAAAAGGTTAACAGGACAAGACGAAATAAAAATTTATTAGTTATATTTATTACATTAATCCAGTTTATATTTATACTTGTATTAAAAAAAACATTTATTTAACTTTATTATATGAATTACGATCACCACCACCAGCCGCCCCACAATCGTCACCCTCGTCGGCCTCAACACCCTCCCGCCTCACATACGCCGACGTCGCCTCGACACCACCCCGCCCACCAACCCCAACCCACAGTCGGCCCCAGCAAAGAAACCCAGCACACAGGCCAAACGCGTCACTCCGCTGCTAAGCATCAAAGATGCCCGTGCAGCAAAAACCAGACTCCCAATCGGCCAAAGCAAAGCCTGCGAAGAAAACCGTACCACCCAGAACAAAGGCTACACCCGCAGGACAGAGGAACCACTTCACCGTCAGCAAAATTGGCAGACGCACACGACTCTGGATCGCCCAACCCCCGCGCTTCTCGGAGGCAAATTGTCCCCTATGCCCCCAGGGTCAGCCGCGACTGAAGTCAATCGAAGAGGCTCTCAGGCACTTCAAAGAAACACACAAGGTAGAGACATGCTTCGATTGCTCCTTCTGCGGATCAAACAAACCGGAGCCGGAGATGGCCGCGAGGCACTTTAATGACTGCTACAGGGAAGAGGCCAAGAAAACAGTAGAAAAGCCCAAAAACACAGGCAAAGGCACTGCGAAGAAGGACGGGGCTCCTAGCGAACAGCCCAGGCCCAGCAGGATAGGACTAAGGAGGCCACTCGAATTCAAAGGCTCTTTCGCTATAACATGAAAGAAGCCTTTAGGCAAATCACCGAGATCCCCAGCCCAAAATGTGCGATACCCCATAAGGTCATCGCCAATCACTTCGCCAATCACCAGGTCCTCGCTACGCTCTTCAGCAAATGCAGAGAACTGCTGCTGGTCCCCTCCTCATGGAGAACCTCCAGAACAGTGCTGCTTCATAAGAAGGGAGACCAGTCCGATCCCGGAAACTGATTTCGACAGGAGCAGTGAAGATGGCACTGACTTCTGCTAGCGGGCAAGGAAAGCCGCGGGGTTACTCCGCAAAAGTATCAACTTCCAGTGGGTAGTTGATAACAACGGCATTCCGAACCTGAAAATGGAAGGTAGTCCCCTGGATTCCGCGGAGAGCAGATTGAAAAATTCCTTCAGAAGAAAGTACCAAAAAGGACCAGGGTAAAGTGTACGCCTCGACCATCCAGTCGGCGTACGCGAACCATTTCTTGCGAGATGGAGACTCCACCAGTTTCACGGACTGGAGATTTATCTTCAGAGCCCGCTTGAACCTTCTCCCCCTCAATGGCGCAAAGAAGTGGAAATACGGGGCCAGGAATTGCCGCCTGTGTGGTTACCCTGACGAAACGCTACCTCACGTCATCAATCACTGCAAGCCATGGATGTACCTGGTCACGGTGACGTTCAGCGATGGTGCCGACGCCATGGAAAAAGCTAGAGCAGGGAAGATTGACAAGTACAAGGAACTGGAGTTGACAGTCAAAGGATACAAGGTCGTCAACGAGGCCTTCGTACTTGACTTTCTCGGATCGTTCCCCTGCATAATCTGGTCGTAACCAAGATACTTGGTATAAACCAGAACTATGCGAGGACGATGGCCAAGTACATGGTCTCGGAGACGATCCGCTGGTCCCGAGACATCTACAAGGCGCACGTAACAGGCGTCATCCAAAGAAAACCAAGAAGCATGATGACGACGATACTCACCCCGGACGACCTCACCCAAACCGCTGGATGCGGTCGCTAACCCGGTCCAGGAAGAGGAAGGCCGAGACCATGAACAGTACCAAGAGGAAGACATAAGACCACCGGGGGAGGACGGAGCTACCCAGGAGGAAGACATGGAAGAAGAAGAAGAACAGGAAACAGCCGCTTGAAGCGGACGAGTACTCTACCAAAGACAAAAAGCAATCTAACTACTTAAACCATGCATTTAACAAACAATTCTGCTTAAAAGTTTCATAGACAATTCAAACATTTGCTTTAAAATAAGAAGCATGATGACGACGATAGCGCCAGTATGACGGTCCTCAGGCCGGACGACCTCACCGAAACCGCTGGATCGCTAACCCGATCAATTCTTCTAGTGGATCATCGGATTTCAAGATTTCCTTAAGTTGTTTCCGAATAATCGAATTCATTATCAGCAAGATTGACGGCAAGACAGTAGTGGTAATCTCATACCCTCCCCAACTCGAGGGCGCCACTTGCCCCTTGTGTACCAAGAGCAAGACCCGCATTGGAAGCCTCAGCCAGGCCCTCACCCACTTCTCCACCCACGGGGCCAAAACATGCTACAACTGCGTAGAATGCGACTCCTGGAACCAGGAGAAAACCTGGGCGGACTCACACCTCCGTGACTGCCATCCCCACCTCCTACCAGCCTCCAGCTCTGAAGCTGCCACCACCCCGCTGGACTCTTCCACATGGACTGTAGTCGCCAGCAAAAGACACGCAGGCAGCCGAGCCTCAACCACTCAGACAAAAGCGGCCAACCAGATCCCGGTCCCATCCCCGAAGGCAACTGTCCCGACAGAAACCTACATCTTCACCATTCCGTTCGACAGTTCGGAGAAGCAGTGTAGGCTATGCGGGCTGTCCTTTCAGAAGCACAACAACAAAGTGCGCCACCTAAACCGGGTTCACAAGACGCCTCACACTTTCCGCTGTGGAACATGTGATGAGACCTTTGGGCTACTGAAACAAGCCAACGCCCACGTAAAAAGGTCCCATCCAGCGGTCTGGACCACGGCACATACCCCTGACACATCAACAACCCCGCCCAAAAAGACAGCCGGCCCCACCAAGCCGGACCCGCCCGCGACTGAAGCCACGGACGGAGAGCCCAGCCAGACCACACAGAGCTGATTCAGCGGACTCTTGCATGCGCATCTCAACAGGACCTTGATGCACTAATGAGCGGATTAACCTCCACCATCAGAGGGATAATCGAGGCCACGTCGTCCCCCAAGCCAGGTAACCCAGGCAAGGGGTACACGAAGAATGACGTGACACACTCCGAGCAAACCCAGACACAAAAGGAGAAGACGAAAGAGGCCACCAGGATCCAAAGGCTCTTCCGCTTCAACATGAAGGAGGCCTTCAGGCAGATTACTGAGGTCCCTAGCCCAAAGTGTGAAATAGCACACGAGGCTATTGCAAGCCACTTCGCCCTCCCCGCCCCCGCCCCCTTCACCCCATCCTTCACCTCACCCACCACATCACAACCACCTAAAAGCAGCATGTCCCATGACATCTTCGCCCAGGACTTCACTCCATCCGAAGTTCTGGCGAAGCTGAAAAAAATGGGCAACACCAGCCCCGGGCCAGACAAAATCCGGTATAAACACTGGCGGAAGTTTGACCCCGAGGCCCTGGTCCTCGCTACGCTTTTCGGCAAATGCAGAGAACTACTACTGATTCCCTCCTCTTGGAGAACCTCCAGAACAGTTCTACTGCATAAGAAGGGTGACCAGTCCGATCCCGGAAACTGGCGCCCTATTGCCCTAATAAACACGGTGGCCAAGCTGTTCACAGCCTGCCTGGCCACCCGCCTTACATCCCTCTTCACATCTGAGGGCATACTAGCCCCTCAGCAGAAGGGCTTCCTGCCTACCGAAGGATGCCTGGAGCACAACTTCGTTCTCCAGTCCATCATCGAGGATGCGAAGCGCAAGGGCAAAGACCTCGCTATTGCCTGGCTTGACTTGCGCAACGCCTTCGGTAGTGTACCTTTCAGCACTATCTTTGAGTCCCTCTCCCAGCATGGATTCAACCTTAGAACCCAATCCATGGTTTGGGAACTATACAGGGATTCCTCCACTGCCTTCACCACAGCGGAGGGTCCCTCCCCACAATACCCTGTATCCAGTGGAGTAAAACAGGGCTGCCCCCTCTCCCCCCTGATCTTCAACATAGCGATCAACTCGTTGATCAAGGGAGTCGCAGCCCTGTCCCAATCCCACGGATACCCCCTTTTCGACCTTCACCACTCCATCTTGGCGTATGCAGATGACTTGGTCTTCACTTCAAATAACCAAGATCATCTGCATCTTATGCTCCTTCAGGCAGGTCTCTCCTTTAACCCGGCCAAATGCGCTACTTTCCACTTAAGCAAGGCCGTGGTCTTAGATACCACATTCACCATACAAGGCGGTGCCCCCCCAGCCCTAAAGGAGGATGAATATTACTCCTACCTGGGCCGACCAACGGGGCACCAACCCTTCCTTTCCATAAAGCAAACCCTCGAGGGCATGATCTCAGACATTGAGAAACTCGAGGGTTCGCTTCTTGCCCCGTGGCAGAAAATCCAAGCCACGAACACCTTTTTGCTGCCCAGACTTAACTACATCCTTAAGTCTGGGTACGTATACAAAAAGGACCTTAAGGCCTTCGACGAGAGGCTCACAGCAACGGCCAAGAAATGGACTTGGCTTCCTAAAAGAGGCAGCTGTGAGCCTCTCTTCATCTCCCAGAATGAGGGAGGACTCGGCCTTCTCCCTACGAGGCAAATGGCTGACATAGCCACTGTGGTGCAAGCCCACAAATTCCTCAACAATAAAGACTCAGCCATCAGGGAGTTGGCCCGAAACTCCCTCACCACCGTCACTTCCTCCCGCGCGAGGCGACCCGCAAACAACTCGGAGGTCGCCTCCTTCCTCAACGGCTCGACGGAAGGCGACCTTGGTCTGCCTTCCAACGACCACTCCACCTTCTTTGCTCGGGTTCGAGTAGCCACTGTCGAACTCCGAAAAAGGGTGCAGTTCTCCTGGACACCAGGAGTCAACACACCCTTCTTACAAATGGGCGGACACCCCGTCCCATTCTTCCAAGCTGAGGCCCGGCTGAAGAGAGCAGTCCGCAAGGACTTCCTGGGTAAGCTCCATGGCAAAAAGAGCCAAGGAGCAGTATCCAGGTGCGCCTCCCAGTCGGCCCTCAGCAACCACTTCATACTCAAGGGAACCTACTGCTCCTTTGCCAATTGGAGATTCATCCACAGCGCCAGAATTAACGTTCTGGCCACCAAAAGCCAGCCCTGGGTCAAGGACGATCGCAGCTGCCGCAGGTGCGGCGCGGATAATGGGGACCCTGGGCCATATCCTCTGTGGATGCAAGCCCAATCTGGCAATGGCCACTATCCGTCACAACGCCATCGTTGACGAGATAGTGAGGCTGATTCCGGAAACCAACTTACGCCTGAATCAGCAGGTTCCCTTGAGCCTTTCGCCCCTCCGACCCGATATAGTCTCCTTTAACCTCTCCAGCAAAAAGGCGGTCATCATTGACGTCAAATGTCCATTCGACTACAACGCCGACGCGCTGGAGAGGGGGAAGCTCGAAAAATTCAATAAATACCAGGGAATAGCTCAAGAGCTAAGATCCCTGGGCTTTAGCGTTCATGTTGGGGCAGTCGTCGTTGGAGCTCTCGGCCCAGGCCCGCAGGGCCCGGAAAAGCCCAAGAAAACTGACCAGTTTCTAAAAACTTGCTAATTTTCTCCCTTTCAATTACAGATTACAAAAGTCGCACAGAAGCACGACGCTCACAGAACTATGACAACGACACATCAAGCTACTTACTTTAGTTAAAATAAAAAACGATTCAATCTGATAGTAGAATTGTATTTGAGTTAACTGCTAGACGTTCTTATCGAATGTAACAAAAGATGCTGGATATTATTCAAATTTTATTGAAATTTGATAATATTAGGTAATAAATTTGTAAAAATTTAAAATAAATATGATTTAAATTATGATTTTAAATTAATTTATATAAAATAATATAAACAAATAATTTTTTTTTTAGTTTATCACGCATAATCTACTTTGTTATCAAATTTATTATTTGAATTTCTTAATGATAAAAGAAAAAAAGGACATCTGCCGACAATGGCGCAAAATTTCTGAGGATTCATTATGTTTAACGTTTTTGGAGTTTTAGAGAACCTCTTTCCTGGAAGTCTGATTGACACTGAACTGATTGACTCACCTGTTTCAGTCTCTAACAGTCTCTAATTGGACATCGATAAGAAGTCTCCTGAAGACCCACCAAATTTGGAAAGCCTTCAGAACGAATGCCTGGAGAGAAAGGAGGAGGAACAGACGGAGGCGGATAGTCTTATGAAAATACGTTATTTAATTTATTTCGAACACTCACTTTTCGCGATTTTCTACATTATAGTTATACAGTCTTTGGGTTTTCCGGGGCCCGTTTGCGGACTTTAAAAACATTGTTGAGGTTTTTTAATGTGTGATGGTTCTTTAACATGGAATAATTTTTAATCCAATAAATTTCATTTATCAAACTATTCTCTCAATAATATTATAAATTTATAACATGAATTATATTACGTTTTGCCACTTATAAGGGTTAACACAAAGATTCACATATAGTAATAATTTTATAAACAACAAATTATTGTAAATAACCATAAATAATTTGAAGAAAATGACATTTTATACGTTTTTAATTTTTATTAAGTTTCATGAACTTTTAAAGCACCCAATAATAAAATTATGCAAGTTGAAAAGAACCAAAAATTATAAATTGATTGCCTTTGATTAGCAAACACTCGTAATGACGTAACGAAGTAATGCCAGCTTTTGAAGTTTCCAGTGTAAATCTCGTTCAACCCAAATGGGGATTCAAGATTCCAGACATCATGGTAGCTTAGATACTTGGTATAAAAAAGAACTATGCTAGGACGATGGCCAAATACATGGTCTCGGAGACGATCCCATGGTCCCGAGACATCTACACGGCGCACGTATCAGGCGTCATCCAAAGAAAACCAAGAAGCATGATGACGACGATAGTAGGACGGTCCTCAGGCCGGACGACCTCACCCAAACCGCTGGATGCGGTCGCTAACCCGGTCCAGGAAGAGGAAGGCCGAGACCATGAACAGTACCAAGAGGAAGACATAAGACCACCGGGGGAGGACGGAGCTACCCTGGAGGAAGACATGGAAGAAGAAGAAGAGGAAACAGCCGCTTGAAGCGGACGAGTACTCTACCAAAGACAAAAAGCAATCTAACTTAAACCATGCATTTAACAAACAATTCTGCTTAAAAGTTTCATAGACAATTCAAACATTTGCTTTAAAATAAGAAGCATGATGACGACGATAGCGCCAGTATGACGGTCCTCAGGCCGGACGACCTCACCGAAACCGCTGGATCGCTAACCCGATCAATTCTTCTAGTGGATCATCGGATTTCAAGATTTCCTTAAGTTGTTTCCGAATAATCGAATTCATTATCAGCAAGATTGACGGCAAGACAGTAGTGGTAATCTCATACCCTCCCCAACTCGAGGGCGCCACTTGCCCCTTGTGTACCAAGAGCAAGACCCGCATTGGAAGCCTCAGCCAGGCCCTCACCCACTTCTCCACCCACGGGGCCAAAACTTGCTACAACTGCGTAGAATGCGACTCCTGGAACCAGGAGAAAACCTGGGCGGACTCACACCTCCGTGACTGCCATCCCCACCTCCTACCAGCCTCCAGCTCTGAAGCTGCCACCACCCCGCTGGACTCTTCCACATGGACTGTAGTCGCCAGCAAAAGACACGCAGGCAGCCGAGCCTCAACCACTCAGACAAAAGCGGCCAACCAGATCCCGGTCCCCTCCCCGAAGGCAACTGTCCCGACAGAAACCTACATCTTCACCATTCCGTTCGACAGTTCGGAGAAGCAGTGTAGGCTATGCGGGCTGTCCTTTCAGAAGCACAACAACACAGTGCGCCACCTAAACCGGGTTCACAAGACGCCTCACACTTTCCGCTGTGGAACATGTGATGAGACCTTTGGGCTACTGAAACAAGCCAACGCCCACGTAAAAAGGTCCCATCCAGCGGTCTGGACCACGGCACATCCCCCTGACACATCAACAACCCCGCCCAAAAAGGCAGCCGGCCCCACCAAGCCGGACCCGCCCGCGACTGAAGCCACGGACGGAGAGCCCGCCGCACCGGCCCAGCCAGACCACACAGAGCTGATTCAGCGGACTCTTGCATGCGCATCTCAACAGGACCTTGATGCACTAATGAGCGGATTAACCTCCACCATCAGAGGGATAATCGAGGCCACGTCGTCCCCCAAGCCAGGTAACCCAGGCAAGGGGTACACGAAGAATGACGTGACACACTCCGAGCAAACCCAGACACAAAAGGAGAAGACGAAAGAGGCCACCAGGATCCAAAGGCTCTTCCGCTTCAACATGAAGGAGGCCTTCAGGCAGATTACTGAGGTCCCTAGCCCAAAGTGTGAAATAGCACACGAGGCTATTGCAAGCCACTGGAAAAGCCCAAGAAAACTGACCAGTTTCTAAAAACTTGCTAATTTTCTCCCTTTCAATTACAGATTACAAAAGTCGCACAGAAGCACGACGCTCACAGAACTATGACAACGACACATCAAGCTACTTACTTTAGTTAAAATAAAAAACGATTCAATCTGATAGTAGAATTGTATTTGAGTTAACTGCTAGACGTTCTTATCGAATGTAACAAAAGATGCTGGATATTATTCAAATTTTATTGAAATTTGATAATATTAGGTAATAAATTTGTAAAAATTTAAAATAAATATGATTTAAATTATGATTTTAAATTAATTTATATAAAATAATATAAACAAATAATTTTTTTTTAGTTTATCACGCATAATCTACTTTGTTATCCAATTATTTCTTAATGATAAAAGAAAAAAAGGACATCTGCGCAAAATTTCTGAGGATTCAGTATGTTTAACGTTTTTGGAGTTTTAGAGAACCTCTTTCCTGGAAGTCTGATTGACACTGAACTGATTGACTCACCTGTTTCAGTCTCTAACAGTCTCTAATTGGACATCGATAAGAAGTCTCCTGGAGACCCACCAAATTTGGAAAGCCTTCAGAACCAATGCCTGGAGAGAAAGGAGGAGGAACAGACGGAGGCGGATAGTCTTATGAAAATACGTTATTTAATTTATTTCGAACACTCACTTTTCGCGATTTTCTACATTATAGTTATACAGTCTTTGGGTTTTCCGGGGCCCGTTTGCGGACTTTAAAAACATTGTTGAGGTTTTTTAATGTGCGATGGTTCTTTAACATGGAATAATTTTTAATCCAATAAATTTCATTTACCAAACTATTCTCTCAATAATATTATGATATTATTACATGAATTATATTACGTTTTGCCACTTATAAGGGTTAACACAAAGATTCACATATAGTAATAATTTTATAAACAACAAATAATTTTAAATAACCATAAATAATTTGAAGAAAATGACATTTTATACGTTTTTAATTTTTTATTAAGTTTCATGAACTTTTAAAGCACCCAATAATAAAATATCGCAAGTTGAAAAGAACCAAAAATTATAAATTGATAGCCTTTGATTAACAAACACTCGTAATGACGTAACGAAGTAATGCCAGTTTTTGAAATTTAAAGTGAAAATCTCGTTGAACCCAAATGGAGATTCCTGATTGGATCACATCATGTTAGCATAGATATCTGGGTAATCTGTAAACCATACAATTTAGCAGAATTTAACATAATTTGATCATTAAATGCCAATTTTAAAAGTTAAAATTTTATTTTTTTTAATCCGTTTATTATGAATTATTCACGTATTCCAATTAAAAAAGGCTAACAGGACAAGACGAAATACAAATTTATTAATTATATTTATTACATTGCTCCAACTTATATTTATACTTATATTAAAAAAAAAACATTTATTTAACTTTATTACATGAATTACGAAGTCCCGAATCTCAGACAATTAACAGATTGTCTGTATTAATCACTTAAATTCAAAATTAAGTCCTACAAGATATTCACAAATTCAACAATTACTTTTTCCCAAATAGTCTTTTATCATTATAATGACGATGCTACTGAAAAGTGGCAGTTCTTCCAATGCAGCCCAATTTCCAGCTTCGCCGAAGTCTTCAACGTAAGAAATCTCATTTGCAGACAGTGACAACGCCATTTCAAACAATTCGTCACTCGAGACGATTGTCAGATGAAGGCAATTCTTCAAAAATTGATACATCGCCAAATAAAGAATATGAAGAGTAATCTCTAAATAATAACTAAGCAAATGTTGAATAGTAACTGGTTAAATAATAGTTCAACAATATAATCTACCTTAGATAAGCAGAGAGAATGCCCTTTTATTCCGGTCTGAGATTCCTCAGGGAAAACCCTTGGTTGTGAATCGGTTGTGGTTGTGATGGATGGAAAAAGAACAATAGTATATCGGAAATTTTCCTTCGATCTCCAGGTTATATTATGATTGGGTTATAATAAAATATATTATTATTAATTTATTCAAATCAATTAAATTATTAATTAATTCAAGCAATTTCCAAAGACACCATCATTTATCAGTCAATAATTACTTTATAACCTCATTCGTAGGAATTTGGGAGAGACCAAATTGTTTTTCCAAATTGCTTGCTGAGACTTGGAATTTTATAACCTAAACGTTTTGATACAAAAAGCTCATTACAAATTATTTATTCAGTCGTTTCATAACATGACACACATATACCAGAAATTTTTCCTTCTATCACCAGGTTATATTATGATTGGGTTGTAATAAAATATATTATTATTAATTTATTATTATATAATCATCGTTCCATGCGCAAAGGTCTGGGATTCTCGTCCTATTGACGGTGGGATTTCGCGGTTCTTTGTTGAGTATCCCATTTTCATCAGAACGCTCTCTAGAATTTTTACTATGGAGTCGTGCCTTGCATGTCGGGGGCCTTCGGTGCTCGGACATTTCTGGACATTGTGGGCAAGAGACTCCATCTCACCGCAACCGGCCTTTACATTGGACATTGGTGCCCTCCTCGAGGCCCGTAGTCTGTTAAAGAGTGTTCCTTGGATGAACTTTACATTGTATTTGACGTTGTCGTGATGTCGGATAATATTGATTTGGACCGAGTCCATCAATTCAAGACAAATAAATGCGACACCACGGACATACATCGATAGATGAGGGCGAACCCGAGACAAAACCGGGGTCAGTTGGTGCTTTAATCTGCGACTGATAATATATTTTATGGAATAATATTTTTTTGATAGAATAATAACGCAGAGTGCACGACAGACATTTGGTGTTTTTAATTTTCATTTATTTGTTCATTTATTAAAGCGGTTTGAAGGCAAAAGTATCAATGGATTATTTCGTACGTGAGATTAACCTCAATATCTCCATATCGAAATAGATCGAATCATAATTCGAAACATATGCCAAGCTGTTTAGTTGAGCCATTGCAACACGAGGGAAATATGAACTAGCATTGCTTACGACTTTATTTATTTTGCTACAAGATATATTCCACATAAAAGATTTAGAAAAATAATTTGTTTACTAAATGAAATATTACCGAAAAGGCTCGAAAGAGAAGCAAGATGTTGCAAATCAAAATGCCACCAAAAACATACCCCGTCATGATACTATTTCAAAAGCATATCAATACATACATATGTGACTAGGAAATTCATTTCATATTGGTGGAAAAATGAATTGAATAAACTAAATATGCAATTTTTCGAAATCCTTGTTCTTCGGAGATACATTTTTAAAAACTAAATCAAACTATAAAGTCACTATAAAATAAAAGGAGCATCATCATCTCCCCACCACCATCTTCTTCTTTTTCTTCACCAACATCGTCTTTTTCTTCTTTACTGTTCTTTTTTCTCGTCTTCACCCTCCATGACGACGACCAATTCACTTCCGATCGGAAGCTCAATGGTCAAGACTCCGTCCTGGTAGACAGAGGTGGTGACACTGGCAGGGTCGATTGCTTCAGGAGTGGGGAGCTCGTAGACTCTGGAAAACTCTTCGCTTCTCTCCTCGCCCTCTGGATTGACGTGCTTCTTCTTGGCATGGACTTGGACCTTGTTGCCGTCGGTCTTGACTTCCAAGCTCTGGGACTCGAATTCCGAGACGTTGAAGCTCAAAACGGCCGCCTTTCCGCCGTCTTTCTGGGTAGTGAGGTCTTCCGGTTTCAGAAGGATCGTTGGCTGGTCTTCGCTGACCAAGACCAATTCCTGGAGTTGGAGATTCGGAGCGGCACTGGCCAAAGCAGCCTTAATGCCTTCGATGCCGAGCGCTTGCTGTTCCTGGGTAATGCCACTCGAGATGGTGGCGAGGTGTTCGCTGTAAGTCTTGCCGCATTGCTTGACGATGAGACTCCTCGAGGCGGACATCGTAGCCGAGCTCGACGAAGACGTCTCGGTCTTGACTTCCCCTGTCGCCGCCGTAGTCGATGTAGTCGCTGTGGTCGTTGTAGCAGCTGCGCTCTTCTTTTCCTGCTGTTGCGTCTCAGAGGTGGTAGTGTTGGAGACCCCATCGCTGCCAGTCACTGTCTTGGTCACCTTTTTAGTGGCCGAACTACGGCTCGAAGAACTGACTTTCTTCGTGTGTTTCACGGTCTTGACGGACGAGACCGTGGTGGTAGCAAGACCGGATGGCTGGACATTGGCCACTTGTTGATCCTGATTGGCTGTTGTTGCTTGGACTTCAGACATTTCGATTTGTGTTTTTTTTATTTATTATTATTGTCGAGATGTTGTCTTTTGCTGCGGTGTTGTTGTGAAGGAGTTTCAGACAGTCTGGAATTTTGTTAAAGGAATTTAGAAATAAAGGTCCGTTGCTTATCTCAATGATAAGTAGGAGTTGTAATATTAAATACAATAGGTAATATATAAATATATATATATATATATATAAACAATAACTAGTTAATACATAGTTAAAGGTAAAAATTGTACATCATATTTTATTAGTCATGGTATAACCTAATTAATAGATATTGATATTTAACCATAACAATAACAACAACAACAATAATAGTAATAATTATAATAATAATAATAATAATAATAATAATAATAACGAAGTAATTAATAATCTGTAAGCGATAGGATTTAAAAATGGACACCATCCCATAGCAACAGATGCAACGAAGTGTTGCTTCTTTTCAAAAGCAGACAACGCTTATCAGCTCGGCAGCTTAAAAATCTCAGACATTCACTTATCATACTCAAAGCAATACATTATTTGACGACATATTATAAATATTTATATTCATGCGAATATCTCAGATAAATTCCAAAATGTATTCCAAAACATATTTAATGCTTACTACATTTAATTACTTACTACAATAAAATGGAGAGCTTAATGCGTTGTTAGCTTTATTAATTTAATTAAATTTATAAATTAATTATACATTTTTAAAATAATATATTTATTATGAAATAATTGGAGATAATGTCTTGGGAAATTGTTATAAACAATCACAGCTCGACTGGAAAAAGATCGTAAACATTGAAAGTGATCCAAGAATGCACGCAGATTAAAGTAAAGTAGGCCCAGACAAAAGCCAGGCAGCAGTTTTGGAAAGCTTCATGCAACTGAGATGCTACAATGCAGTTCATGTTTGCATTTCTTAACATTTGTTTGCTAAATAAATAAAATAAATATATAAATATATAAAATATAAAAAATATAAATAAATAAATAAATATATATATTGAAATTTCTATCAATATATATATATATATTTATTTATTTATTTATTTTTTATTTATATATATATATATTTCTAAACCATACCTAGTCTATTACTTTAATGCACTCGTATAAATCACTCCATAACAAAAGACCCATCAAGCACCTGTTACTAACGCTCATCCTCACAAGGTTATTATAATTTTTACCTAATTTATAATAAAATAATAAATAAAGTCAAGATTTAGATTTAGATGTAATAGAGTTAAATAAGCATATTTATTTATATTCTATAGTCATTTGTACTGGCATATTTATGTAATTAAATTATAACTTATAATTGCTTCCATTGGATGCAATCAATGCAATGAATAGTACCAGGTGACCTCAACCATATCAAAGTACTCTTTAGGTAATAAAGCAATTTACCAATTTAAAGTTATAATTTATCAAACATTTATATCATATTATATATTATAAACCAACCTGTGAGATATCGTATCTTGTTCCTCTTGGCTCCAGTGTTAAGTCAGTCCTTTATATAACCCGCTTCTGATTCAATGGTGTGTTCACGTGGAGAGAATTTGGAAAGAACAGAGATGGTGACTGCTGCCGGAGAGCGGATCTTTCCAGGACGGCACGAACTTTCTGGATGGTCTTCTAAGAAATTTCCACGTAAAATTGTAATTTTAAGAGAATTCTGATTCATTACAATGAATAATGTTTTGTAAAATGGATAAAATCACCTGTCACAATGTCAGAATGATTGTGTTTTTTTTGGTATTTGGTTTAATTGTATTGTTGTCGTTGTTAAATAAATAACAAATTATATGCAATTAAATAGATTTTATCAGATTAATATAAAAGTCTATAGTAATGGAAAACATATAATCAATAATATTATTATTTGTATCCACTGAGTTACATGTTCTGCAGTTACACATTTATGTTTAACAATACAAATCATGTAGTTCATTATAAATAGAACCATTATAAATTAATCAGATATAAATAAAAACAAGTGATAAAATAATATCTATTTTATTTATTCTTAATATTTAATCAATAATATTTGAATTGTATTTAGGCAAACCTCGTTGTTGTGGTTCGTCATCGGTTTGGCATCCAAGCAATTGCATGACGACAATTGTGGAATTCGCCATCGTCTTCTTCGTCATCACCATCACCATCATCAACATCCGCTTTATCATCAACAGCCACATCACCGCCCACTCGTTCATTCACCCACCTACCCATCCATCCATCCATACATCAGTATTTCTTGATAATCAAAAGCATTCCTAACCTAGGAACAGTTCCAGAGGTCATAGGAAGACAGGAAGGTTTGAGGATGAATATGCGGTTGTATATTTTTAGCTTATAATAAATACGATATAATAATGTTACTATTACGATATAATATTACTATTATTATTAATAATATTTTTTTGAGGCACTACGGGGTGGACAGTCGAGCGACTTAAGACAATAAATAATTAATTAAGATTCTGGGGCTGAAAGGTTCTTTCTGAGTGTAATTCATTATTATTAAACAACAGTCATCTGATAAGGTCACTTGTAAGGTCACTGGGACGATAAAAGAGGTTCATTTTCATTCTTTTATTCTTCCTTCATTAGTTGCTTCAGATTTTGGACCCGACTTTCTTTATCTTTGTACGAAGATGGGGTGATGCTGGGGTTAGGGTTACTTCATTTTGTTTGGTTCATTGAACGATTGTTTATTAGCTATTATAAGTTGCATTATTATTATTGTTATTATTATTATTAAAAAATTTAAATAAGTTAAGTTTTAAAACTGTTATTGTCTGAATTTAAGTGACGAAAATGATGTCAATTTGTTAGTAGATATAATGGCATTAATTTCAATCTTGAAAATGATCATAATGTATCATTATCAAATTTTAGATCTGTGATTATTTTTCAATATAATATTTTAGATATTCTTTTAAATAACATGTGCCATTTATTTCTGTTATTTGTTATATATTTATTTAAATATTGCCTTTATATTTCTTAATATAGGATGATTCTTTTATTTCCATTATTAGTATTTATTGTTTATCAAAAGATTGTTTTGCTTGATTTCTCTTCGTTTGACTGAAGGTTTCGATTTCTTAGATCAGATTTTCCAGGTAAATATTTGGATTCGAGCTATGTTTGCCAGTCGTCATCATTATCAGAAACTGGTTGCAGTCGAGAAATTGATGGTTGGTCGATTGCTTACCCTTATAAGATAGGAATTAATATTACAATAAGATAATTATTCATTATAAGAAACATTAAAAACACAGAATAAATATTGCATTAAAACACATTTTACTTTTAATTGATTAAAAATGTACCATTTCCCTCGCGAATGGCATACGAAAGCTTTTCCACAGTCACCTGAAGACTGCTATAATAGGGCAAAAAAAGGCTGTTACTGCAAGTTGCTGCGGTAGGCAATGAACTGTCAGCACTATCTCTTGTTATACTTAATACGGTCAGTGGAGGGTCGAGCTTAGCAAATCCTCCATCTGGCAACCCAGACATGCCTGTGACGAACTTCAAGAATAGTTTTTGTTCCTCAACACCAAAGGAAGCCAAGCACTCGAAGAGAAATTGAACGGACTTTTGTGAATTGTCATATTGACAGTAATTGCATAGATCTTCCACTGTCCATTTTTTAAACTGTTCACAGCAAATCAATTTTTTCAACTCATCCGGTTCAAACAAATTCAATTTTTTAATACTTAGAACCTCACCGAAGCCAAGTCTGAGAGCTTGAAACTGAGGCGAAAAGGATTGATTTACCTGGAAACAACATAATGCCTCCAGATACAAGTCAATGTTATGAGGAGAGAGTAAGACATCGCGTCCACCTTCAATCAATTCATCATCTGTGCCCGGAACAGTAAAACATAAAGAAAGATCGTCAAATGAGTTTCCATCGTCGAAAGTTAGGTTTCCTATTATTTCATTCTTTTGGCGATCTGAGAGGCCAATTTCAGACCGGATAAAATCTATTTTTGCTTTTACTGGAAGCAGTTGTTTGAACAAAGATTTAATCAATGGCAATGAATTGGCCAAGCTAAAATATTCCCTCTCTAAATGGGATTGCTGTTTTACTGACAGTAACCTAAAGAATTCGTCACTCAACGGAATATCTAACAAGTAGCCATTTAGAATGTTCTTGGCCAGAATTCGACCCAGCAGTCTAAAATTCAACGTCCCTGCCTGTGTATTTGGTAAGAGACCGCCTGGCGAATAAGTGTACATCACCTTATCATCTGGTCCTCTCACCGGTTCTCCTTGCCAAAGTCCTAAATCGTGACGTTGCAGTTCTCTTGAGAGTAAGCAACAGACCTCCTTCGTGATACCGGGACCTTGTCCAATTTCATCTTTGAAAGCGAATTCCCAGGAGAGATTTCTTAAACATCCCAAGTGATCGGTTATTTGTAAGATATCATTCAGCAAGTTATTTCTAGATACTTCTATAGGCATCATCTCTCTTGTATTCGGTATCGAGTTCATCAGAATATCGTGTCTCTCTTCGACCATAATTGCAGCAGGGCATATTCTAATCATATTGTATAATTTTTTATATTTTGGCCCGTTTTTATCTTCCAACTTATTAATACAGGGTAAATTTAAGGCCAAAAAACCGTGATGGTCAGCTATTATTTTCCTTTCATCAATAATGTCAAACCATTGATTCCATTTGCTGTTCAGGACGAATAAGCATTGGAGTAGGTTCATGGCTTCGACAATGTCATTGTCAATGCTTACGAAGGTGATTGGGGGGTATTTCAGACGCTCCTTGGGATCATAAAGTCTTTCCCAAAGTATGGCAAAATAGTCTACGGTTTTGACAACGATGCCAACCAACTTCTTGAACAAGTCAAAATTCAACATGATTTCTGACTCAAATTTTAGAAAAATCTTCAGAAATGATTTAATAACGTACGCTGGCTGACCGAATTCTCCAGGATTGCTTAGAAAATAGTTAAGATTGTGCAAGACTTCACTCTGAATGAATTGTTGGACACACATCTTGTCGTCTTCTATGAACCGCGATATAATTTTTAAAGCCGAAATAAAATTTTTTTCATAGAACATTTTCTTCGCTTCAAGTAAAGGAACCCAAGTTGGCAGTTTTTTCCGGAGCATTTCATCGAGCTCTAGGGTTGCATACAATTTTCGAAGGTAGTTTTCAAAGAAACAATTACTTGTGCCATGTACCATCATTATGAATCTCATTTTGAGAATAATTTCCGGCTTTAAAAAATTTTCAAACCATTCGTTAGGCATTTTTCTCCTCAACAGGACGATAATGGCCATAATGAAGCGAGAATCATTACGACAGACTGGATTAAAGCAGTTGTCAATATAACGCAAAAAACTCTCAGAACAGACATCGAACTTATCAATTACGGTCTCCACCTCGGCATGACAAAGTGCTTTGATAAAAACCTTTGATAACAACGGCCAAGTTGTGTAATCATAAAATAGAAAACTCAATGAGCCAATTGTCTCCGATATTAACTTATCGACATCTTTCAAGTCAAAGGTATGCCTCGATTTGCTTTTAGAGAGATTAGATTCCTTCAGAAATTCCTCTTCCGTGCGTCTTGTAGTTGGGGGAATGATAGAGTCCAAAATAGTCAAATATTTCAATGCCTCTAACATTGCTTCCTCTGTTGTAATGAATCCACCTATTTCTAAACATTTACACATAGCTTTACCAAAGCCAAGTTGCAGCCATGTTTTCAGACACGAAGTACCAAAAATTATCTTTAAGGCCTCTAAAGGCTCATTAGAATCCACATCTCGAAGTATGCTTGAAAGATCCATAAACTTTGGTGTTTTGAAATTAATGAGGAGGTGTCCTTTGTTTTAAAATATAAAATGGAAATTAATTATGATTAATTAGAATGAAAATTTGTCTGAATCTGATTAAAATCGTAGATTGGATCGACAGAGTTCTTACGCTATTAACGATGTAAAAGATTATGAATGTTGTCGTATAAATTAAAATTACTCTAATTAATTAATTAATATTAAAATGAAAAATAAATTACTATTATTTTTATTATGAAAATTTCGTATAATTTTTATTGAAATCGTCTAAGATTTCTCATAAATTTGTAGAATATTAATTAAATTGTGTCAATTAAATTTATAATAAATTGATATTAAATGTACCAATTGACTTGGAGGGACGGCTTCATATCCGATTCCATTTTAAATTTCTAACGATCTTATTTGTTAATATAACTATATATTTTATTTTATATTAATTTTTACTGTTTATCTTAATTACCCAAATTTTATTATTGGCTAAACTCAACGTAATCACCAGAATCTATTCAATTACACAAATCATAGCTATTATAGCTACTGCCATCTGTCGAACGACAGCGAAATTGATGAATACATACAGATTGAAAATATTAGTTATTAATTGGTTTCAACAAGTTGTTAATTGATTATTCAATTAACTTTCACGGCTCTAGTTAAACCATCCCTTGAAGTTTTCACATATTAATATTTAATTCAAGCTATTAATGAAGCAATGTTTATTTACAGAGATACATATTATACTATAATAATTGTATGCAATCGCTTGGTATTTTTTTTTAATTTTCCCTGTTATTTATGCTGTAATGTATTTATTAAAACACCTAGACAGACTCAAATTTAAAATTATTGTGTGTTGGACATTTTTTGCGGCATAAATCATGGATTAATGCGAATTATATTCGAAATTAAAATAATATTTTTTTCAATTATTCAATTATTATTATTGTCATTATCATCAATATAATTAATTACAACTAATTAATTACAGATCAAACCGTATAAAACAAAAAGTATCAAAATAGCATCGATTTGAAGTATAAACTTTCAATTAATAAATTAATGCTGTGGTTCAACAAAAATAAAGTAGGCTATTTTATAAACAAAATATTAAAATAACATTATTCGATATGTTAATGTTATTCGATATGTTAATGTTATTTGGTATGTTAATGTTATTCGATATGTTAATGTTATTCGATATGTTAATGTTATTCGATATGTTAATGTTATTCATTTCAGAATACAAATTAATTTTGATTGATATTTCACCCCCGTAAGTGGGAGGCAAATGTCATATCGATTTCTTCAGATATATCTGTAGTTGATTCTGTAAATAATATCAATGAATAAAAAGAGGTCGCTCCTTGATGTTAACGGATATTCTTCGCAACAAAATATATATTTTAGTTACGATGACATAATAGATTAGAACTATTAAATAATTAAGTTAAACCAACGGCTCTAGTTCATTTTCTTCTGGTCTGCTTTGGTTGACTGCAATATAATTATTAGAATTAACAAAAATATTTGATATTAAATTATTTGTCGTTGATGAGATATTATTTAATAATTTAATATTGATAAAAGGATATAATATAAACTTCATCATATAACTTGACATACATCCAACAATTGAATTTATTCTGATTTTTGCCATAAACTTTTTTGAATGATTTTTAATTAATTAATTACAATAATTCATTATTGCTTAACATCATTAAAATACTTGATAAATCATGTTTATAAACAAATTATCAAATAATTTTAAGCTCACCAGTGATTCTACTTTCTATATACCTAAATTTCTTTCTGAAAAATAACAAACCGTTGTTATTTGCAATGTGATGCAGTAAACATCATGCATACAAAGTATGCATTCGATTTCACACTTGGACAGTTAAAGCCAATACAAATGTTATTAGTTTTCAGTAGTTTAAAGTAACTAATAATTCTAGAGTTAGGTCAGAGTAAGGAGGTATGTCATAAGGGTTGACCTATTAGTTTTCAAACATTTGTTGTATTGAATTAATAAATAAACAAATAATATTAATATTGTTTCCAGCCTTAAGTAGACAATCAAAAAGACCATGACGGCAATAATTAAGCTAGGTGCCACACCTACAATTAAAAAAATGATCGTAATTATTGCTTATAAAGAATAACACAATATAAATGCATACTAATGATTAAGCCTATGTAGATGAAGTGTCGTAAGTCGGTTGCTTTATCCTTTTCGTGTATAACTTCAATAACTTCAATTTCCATTGCTTTGATGATGCATTCACGATTTACGAGTTGACACTTCCCAATGCAGGTGTAATTACCAGGTGAGTTTGAATACGAAAATATTTCCCTTGCTCCATACTTTTCATTAATCCAATAATATGAGCAGATGACGTTTTCACTTTTGTTTGCAAAGCATTTTACATTGTGGAGATCACTGAAGTATATGGGCGGAAGTCTTTTTGTGCTGTTTTTGACATCTGGTTCATATGTAAAAATATATTAAACGATAATAATGCAGAAAATAAAATATAATCAAAACATTTAATAACTCTAATAAAATTATAAAATACTTTCTTAATGAACTAAGAACACAAAATGACAAATGGTGGTATTATAAACATTCCATTGTTCTAACACTGAGTCTTGAATTCTTGCAACTGACATGGTTTGACCAAAGTATCATCCAAAATACATTGAAATATTGAGTTTTGCATCTCATAAGCAACAGATAAGTTGGTTTGAATTGAAATCTTTTTTGTTTCATCTTTCACTTCATGGTTTATTAGTGATGAATTTAATTTCTTTTCCAATGAATTAAATTTATATTTTTCAATCCATCTGAGATGAAGAAGGTTATAATTGATGTTGCCAAAGTAATAGAAAGAACATTTCAGATTTAAAACATCTGCTTCTATTCCATAGCAATCATTTTCTCCAATTAATATCAGGTCTTTATTCATATTTTCATTGCATTTTAATTCTGTTTACAAAGTGAATATATTTTAATATTCAGAAATAAAATCAAAATATTATACCAGTTTACCTCCAACAACAAGTTGTATTTCAATGAAATATGTCATATCATCCAAACCATATTTCTCTTCAAACTCTTGTGATTCTCCAACCATGCAAATATATTTTCCTGCACTTTCCTTGTTTGCTTCAAGTATTTTCAGATTACAATAAAGTGAATGAGATTCACACTGGCCTTGATAATTGAAGTAATATGCTGAGGTCCAATCCATGTAATACAATTGATATGTCATAACACCCTTCATTGAAACATGGCTCCATTTTGCTCGTGTTAAATTTTTTATGTTGTGTTCGCATTGAAGAACGACTTGCTCGCCTTCGCTTACTACCACGGTATCATATTTTGGTCCTGAAATTAAATTTAATATCCTACTTTTATAATGAAAATTGAGATGCGATATTTAATTCACCCGCCGCTAAATGTAGCTTAAGATTAACCTCTTATCACCAATTCAATTTCAACGATGGATTCCAACAAATTGGAATTAAATTGTTTATTATTTCCAACAAAACAAATGTATTTTCCTGAATCTTCCTTTCTTGCTTGTAGTAGTTTGAGTGTGCACGCTGATATAAATGTTTGATCAGGTTGACAGGAGACTTCAAAACCACTTTTTAATATTTTGTTGGACTGACTGTCATAAATGGCTTCACTTCTGCTTTTATTGCTCGAAATATATTCCCATATCATTCTTGCCACGTTTCTATGTTCAGGACTGCAATCCATTTCAAAGGGACTGCTTTCACTTATCACAAATCTGTCCACTTTCAGTCCTAAAAATAAATATTTGTTAAAGATAGTCATCATGATAAATTGTCGTTTTTAATAAATGACTTGATTATTTTTTAATGTTGCTGAACGATTCGATTGAAAACTCAATGCTTATAATTGTGGTTATAGCTTGGTTACCATTTTTTGCTACATTTGCATACGGCTGAGTGCTAAAATTTTTGCAATTTATGGAAACTGTTCGCTTTATCGTTCTCAAACTAAAAAAGTATTGCAATTACGTCCAAATTGAATTAAACTACAATTTTAACGAAGCGAAATAAATTGCCTGTGAAAGTATCTATTTTAGGTGCTAATGCATTGCTAGCCTCTGGATTGCATAACTTACATTGCGTATTTAGTTTAGTATTTACTTGGATTTTAGTAGAACTTCGTTAATAAGAGCCTCTTAGATCGAATAGAAATCAACATGTTTTTTTTATTCAATAGAAGGTTCAATAGAGCTAAGTGTGAAACATACAAGACCTCAAGTAATTCTTATTATTTGCTAACGTAAATAAAGTTAATTTATATTACACAACCACTGCCATTTTGATAACTATGACAAGACTTATATTATGCCTTAATTTTTGCATGAAATAATTGCTTTATCAATAAATATGCTATGATATAACGTGGTTGCGATTATGTTAGGAATTTCCAAACGACTAACTTTTTATTAACGATCAGACAGATTAGAAAAGGCAGCTATTCGATTTGAGCATAAATTTAAATATTAATATATCTAATATAATGCCAATAAAGGTAACAATCTATGAAAATATTTACAATCAAACCTGCTTTGATTGCGGCAAGAGTTAATATCAGATTGGCAGCCAAAATCATCACCATATTTTGTCGCTGCTCAAAAGTCATTAACTTATTATAATATTATTTTATTAACTATCTTAAATATGTATTTGACTTATTACATAAAGCACTAGTATTTCAAGATAATCCAATATAGCCAAACAAACTCAGTCCAAAAATCTCAAAATTAAAATTTTCTTAAATCATATATGTTCTGGTGTTACGAGAGAGCCAGTTATTTTTAACGAATAACAATGTTGCCCTTTCAAGCGCTTCATTTACTAGCTGAACAATAAATTATGCTTATGATAGCATCAGAAGTAGTATTGGACTAGTTTTCATATTTAGTATGTATTTTTGCTTCACTAGCTTTGATTGCATTGATTAACTTAAATTGTTGATTTACAAACTCGAATGTTATGAACTTCCTTCATCTTAGATTCAATAGAGCTAACTGAGGAACAAACAAGATTACAAGTAATGTTATCAAGTAATGTTACAATATTGTTATTATTATTATTATTATTATTATTATTATTATTATTATTATTATTATTATTATTATTATTATTATTATTATTATTATTATTATTATTATTATTATTATTATTATTATTATTATTATTATTATTATTATTATTATTATTATTATTATTATTATTATTATTATTATTATTATTATTATTATTATTATTATTATTATTATTATTATTATTATTATTATTATTATTATTATACACATTTTTCCTGCTTCTTCTTGGTCTCACAGCTGGTGGTGAATGAATTCTGAGCACTACCAGTGCTCTCAGCAATTCACCCAAGAACTTTCTGAAGAATGTGGGCAGTGCCCAGCAAGGAGATCTTCTGAATCTCCGAAGTCTTTGGTCGTCCTGGTAGCAACTCTACTTACTTTGTAAAGTCTTTTCTTAGCGTTCCGAGCGCTCCTACAATTAGCGGAACGACTTTAGACTTCACTTTCCACATCCGGTTAATTTAAATCTCCAGGTCCTTGTATTTGCCAATTTTTTCAGCTTTCTTTGAGCGCCACTGGTTCAAATAATTGATATATTCCAATTGACATTAATATTGCTAATTGTAAATATTGTTATCTAATTTCAGAGTATTTTGAGAAATAATAGAAAAAAATAGTTGAAAATACGAGAAAAAAAGAAGATACAAATAAATAATATAAATAATAATAATATTAAATATTAATATTAATATTACTGGTATAGTTACATAAAGTTTATTATGGATAACACTTTCAGATTTATGATAGCACCCCTTTCTTATTTAACTCATCGACAGAATATTTATTAAATTAATCTTCAATAGTAGTCAATTGTTTTATTGCACAACTTCAGCCGCTTTTATTAACGACTAAATTTAACAAGATTATTCGAATGCATTATATATGATTAATATGGAGATAAACGTTAGTCTTTGTTCGCAAAAATATTTACCTAGCATGTTTATCAGCATGATGAATTTGACATTAATCATTTATTGCATTATGGTGGACCCTATCTAGAAAGATGAATTTTACGTGACCCAGAGAACGATTTTCCATGCTGTAAGCAATGTTTATTTATTCATTTTATTTATTTATTTTATTCAACAAACTGAAAGACACAGAATCTCTCCAATAACACCAGCATTAGTCGATTTGCAATGCTATTTCATGTTTATTAACATAAATTAAGTTAAGATAAGTAATTACTGAGATCAAAGTCAATCCTTAAAGCTTATTTTATATATAAAAATTAAACCAGTACTCGAATTTTTTATGGTTTCTATTCAAAGTAACGTTCTAAGGTTATTTAAATATTAAAATAACATTATTCAATACATTAAAGTTATTCATTTCAGAATACAAAATAATTTTTATTGATATTTCACCGCCGTAAATGGGAGACAATCAAGTCTTTTTGTTCTTCATATCGATTTCTTCAGACTGTGATTTGTCTGTTGGGATTCTGTAAATAATATCAATGAATAAAAAGAGGTCGCTCCTTGATATTAACGGATATTCTTCGCAACAAAATATATGTCTTAGTTACGATGACATAGCTAATAATAGATTATAACTAATAAATAATTAAGTTAAACCAACGGCTCTAGTTCGACATTTTCTTCTGGTCTGCTTTGGTTGACTGCAACATAATTAATAAGATTAACAAAAATATTTGATATTAAATTATTTGTCGTTGATGAGATATTATTTAATAATTTAATACTGATAAAAGGATATAATATAAACTTCATCATATAACTTGACATACATCCAACAATTGAATTTATTCTGATTTTTGACATAAACTTGTTCTGAATGATTTTTTAAAAATAATTAAATTGAATAATTCAATTTAAGGAATTAATTACGATAATCCATTACTGTTCAATACTATTAAAATACTTGATAAATCATGTTTATAAACAAATTATCAAATAATTTTAAGCTCACCAGTGATTCTACTTTCTATATACCTAAATTTCTTTCTGAAAAATAACAATCCGTTGTTATTTGCAATGTGATGCAGTAAACATCATGCATACAAAGTATGTATTCGATTTCACACTTGGACAGTTAAAGCCAATACAAATGTTATTAGCTTCCAGTAGTTTAAAGTAAATAATAATTCAAGAGTTAGGTCAGGCTAATAATAATATAATATGTCATAAGGGTTGACCTATTAGTTTTCAAACATTTGTTGTATTGAATTAATAAATAAAAAAATAATATTAATATTGTTTCCAGCCTTAAGTAGAAAGTCAAAACGACCGCCAAGCCGGCAACTGTAATTAAGTTAGGTGCCATACCTACAATTAAAAAAATGATCGTAATTTTAATATCATTATCAATATGCATTGCTAATAAAGTGTAACTCAATATAAATGCATACCATAGATTAAGCCTATGTAGATGAAGTGTCGTAAGTCGGTTGCTTTATCCTTTTTGTGTATAACTTCAATGACTTCAATTTGCATTGCTTTGACGATGCATTCACGATTTCCGAGGTGACACTTCCCAATGCAGGTGTAATTACCAGGTGAATTAGAAAAAGCAAATATTTCCATGTCCCCATACTTTTCATTAATCCAATAATATGAGCAGATGACGTTTTCACTTTTGTTTGCAAAGCATTTTACATTGTGGAGATCACTGAAGTATATGGGCGGAAGTCTTTTTGTGCTGTTTTTGACATCTGGTTCATATGTAAAAATATATTAAACGATAATAATGCAGAAAATAAAATATAATCAAAACATTTAATAACTCTAATAAAATTATAAAATACTTTCTTAATGAACTAAGAACACAAAATGACAAATGGTGGTATTATAAACATTCCATTGTTCTAACACTGAGGCTTAAATTCTTGCAACTGACATGGTTTGACCAAAGTATCATCCAAAATACATTGAAATATTGAGTTTTGCATCTCATAAGCAACAGATAAGTTGGTTTGAATTGAAATCTTTTTTGTTTCATCTTTCACTTCATGGTTTATTAGTGATGAATTTAATTTCTTTTCCAATGAATTAAATTTATATTTTTGAATCCATCTGAGATGAAGAAGGTTATAATTGATGTTGCCAAAGTAATTGAAAGAACATTTCAGATTTAAAACATCTGCTTCTATTCCATAGCAATCATTTTCTCCAATCAATGTCAGATCTTTACTCATATTTTTATCGCATTTTAGTTCTGTTTAAAAAGTGAATATATTTTAATATTTAGAAATAAAATCAAAATATTATAACAATTTACCTCCAATAACAAGTTGTATTTCAATGAAATATGTCATTTGATCCAAACCATATTTCTCTTCAAACTCTTGTGATTCTCCAACCATGCAAATATATTTTCCTGCACTTTCCTTGTTTGCTTCAAGTATTTTCAGATTACAAGAAAGTGAATGAGGTTCGCAATGTCCTTCATAATTGAAGTAATATGCTGAAGTCCAGTCTATGAAATAAAGTTGATAAGTCATAACATCCTGAAGTGAAACATGGCTCCATTTTGCTCGTGTTAAATTTTTTATGTTGTGTTCGCATTGAAGAACGACTTGATCTCCTTCGCTTACTACCACTGTATCATATTTTGGTCCTGAAATTAAATTTAATATTCTGCTTTTATAATGAAATTATATGGAATAATTTTGCTAATCAATGTAACTATAAATTATTTATTACATTACTTAAATTTAGATGCGATATTTATTTCAATCGCCGCTATTTAGCTTAAGATTAACCTCTTATCACCAATTCAGTTGCAACGATGGGCTCCAACAAATTGGAATCAAATTGTTTATTATTTCCAACAAAACAAATGTATTTTCCTGAATCTTCCTTTCCTGCTTCTAGCAGTTTGAGAGTGCACGTTGATATAAATGTTTGATCAGGTTGACAGGAGATTTCAAAACCTGTTTTTAATATTTGGTTGGACTGACTGTCATAGATGGTTTCACTTTCATTTTTGTCGATCGAACTGTACTCCCATCTGATTCTTGTCACATTTCTATGTTCAGGACTGCAATCCATTTCGAAAGAGCTGCTTTCTCTTACCACAAATCTGTCCACTTTCAGCCCTAAAAATAAATATTTCTTAAAGAGAGTTTAGAAATCTAAATTTTAGTATCGATTTTAGTATTGTTGTAATCTTGGACCCAGGTAATTAATCAAAATTATGTTATATGTTTTATATGAATGTTATTCAGAGTCTTAGATTATTTCAATAATATAATGTCATAACTTCCAGCCATATTATGATCAGTTACCTTAACAGAACACTTCCAATAAACCTGACCTCGCTTTGATTAGTTTACGGACTCTCGGGTTATAAAAGTATTATAGAATTTATTTTACAATTAATGATAAATTGTCGTTTTTAATGAATGACATTTTGATGGATTTTTGTTTGAAAATGCGATTTAGTTGTGATGAAAGTGTTCGTTTCCAGTTTTTTTTTAGCCTTACGTACATATACCTTCGTCATTCTATCATCATGTTACTAGGACAATAAGAAACTTTCTTACGAATGTGATTTAAAAAGTTATAACTTCTACCTATAAATAGATATTGAGAATTTCTAAAAGAAGTAAATAACAGTTCAATAAATAATCAGTTGTTATCCTGATTTAAGTAAAATGCTATTGTCGCTAATGTAATGGTATTAAAAGTAACAATATATAAAAATATTGTCAATCGAACCTGCTTCAATTGTGATGAAAATGAAGAGAATCAATGTAATGGCAAACATTCTAGCCATATTTTGATGCTTCAAATAATTTATTAACTTTTACATTTGCCCCTTAAGGTATTAAACAGAAGAATTACAAAATAAGTCAAATCGAAATAAACTCAATCTGGAAATCTCAAAATATTCATATCATTTATATCTGGTATTGTTGACTTACAACGCTAGCAAGTATTTCATTTAGTAGCAATACAATCAATTGCTTAATATTAACATCTGTCCATAGAATTGATCTATTTTTAATACAAAATATAGTTTTAAATCGCGTCCTTATTCAAGACCTAGGAAGTCAAATTAAAATCCAATATTAAAATTATTTAACAATTTAGGAAAAATTGTTGATCAAAAAAGCGATTATTTTATTAATTAATAATTACCTTGAGTGTCAATTTTTGCCGTTATCTACATCTGCGTTACATTCGCATTTATCCTTTTAATATAATCGTTAAAAAATGGCGACACAAAATTATCATTAGCGAAGTTTAGAAATAATGTTCGCTTTCTTTTTGGATTTCACAAAAATAATGATCTAGAATTTTGAATTCAAAACATTTCCAGGTTACCAAATATATGAAGAGCATAACATTACAAATATTCGAGCTCGTGTGGCCGAGTGGTTATGGCTTTAGCTTTGATGTATTTAACTAAATCAATGTCTCATTTGTTAGCAGTACTTTATGATTATCTTTTGATAGCAATAGCGTTGTATTATATATTCATATTTGACAATTACATACTGACGCCATCATTCAAAAATTATTTTCTACACTCAGATAACTCTCAGATAATTTCTATACTGAAATAACTCAGGTTTGCAATTACATCCGTTCTCCGTTCTACCAAACGACTCCGTGATCCCAACATAGGCAAGTTGATCTCCATGGAATGATTTAGACCTAATGCACATGCTTCTATTCCTCTTCAAATCAGATAGTCACTCTCTCTTTCAATATCTAAATCATCTTAAAAGGTCTTGTAGTGGTCTAAATTATCGGAATAAGTGAAAAACGATTTCAATCACATTCAGTCAGAATCTTTTGTTTCACGAATTCAGAACTCATTCTTGTTCAATAAAGCCGGCCTTGCTTCGTTGACTTGGCTCCCGGGCAGATTATGTTAGGTATTTCCTATGATATAATGAATATATTCGGAATTTCCTGATGACTAACTTTTTGTGAACGATCCTTATTCGGACAGAAAAGGCAACTATTCGAGTTGAGTTTAGTGCTAAAACTATTTTAGAAAAAGAGAAGAAATTAATATGATTAAACTCTTCAGGTTTATCAGAATTTGTGGACGCTTTTTGAAACAGAAACCAAGCTTTTTAAATTGACGAATTGACGAATTGACTTTAATCGTCTCCTGAGCAGAACACGTAGAGTAAAATAGATTTTTTTAAATTTAAAATCAAATTCCAACAATTATTAAAAACTGTGTATACCATCATGCACAATATCATGTGCGTCACAAATTTGTGTTTGTATTAATAAACTATAACTAATTAGCACTTTTGAATCAAAATAACTCCGAAATAGTGAATACCATTACTGGACAATTTGCTGCAATTGTGTCTTTGGCTCCATAATTTTGAAGTTGTGTTCCAATCGGGTGGTCACGAAGAAGTGAAGTCAAGATTTTAGAACAATTCGTAATTTTAAATCTAGTTTAGTAATAAAAACAAATTGTCTGTGACACCTCGCAAAAAAAATTATTTTGAAAAAAAGGATGAGAATTTATAAATGACAAGATGGCGTCGTCAAATTATCTGGTGGAGGATGTAAGACATTGGTGTAAAAAGTTAATTTTTTTATACACATTCTGTGATAACATTCACAGTTTTTAAGCACTAATGGAATTAAAAAATTTCACTCAACCCTAATGTGGAGTCTCAAAAATTATCCAATAGTAAAATTATGATTTTTATACTTAATTAATGATATAATTATTTAGTTTACTTTGGATTTCCAGCTAAATCTTTTAAAATACAATACGACAGAAAAATAAACATCCAAAAGGGTAGAGCCCTCCAGAGATTACTTTTTGAGTTCCAGCATAAATTCCCATCTCAACCAATAATCCAAATTCCAAATTCCATTGTTCAGCTCTTCTTGTTAAAATCTTCCAGTATAGCCACTGGATCAAATAATTGATATTTTCCTTTTTGATATTAATAATGTTAATTGTAAATATTGATATCTAATTTCAGAGTATTTTGAGATATAGAAGAAACACATTTGAAAATATGAGAAAATAAGAAGAGAGAATAGGCCTAGCTATCTAAATATAGTCTTTAAAGTTTCCAAAGGTTATCTGAAAATAATAACAACCTTATCTTACCCGTCTATAAAATCTAAAAAAAAAAATTAATGTTTTGCATTTTCTAAAGGGTTACAAAAATACAGTATGTAGTCCTGTTTGATCAATGACATAAAACAAATAGTGATAATATTAAACTTATTATGTTATTGAGTTATCATTATTGTTAACATCATGAATGTAATCAGATGATATCGGAAACCCTCGTGTTTTTTTTAGTGGCACTTAAAAACATTTTTACATTGCAATCTCGAACAACATCAAATGTACCGCATGCAGCCCCACATATATTCGAGCTCAATGTTAATTAAATTAGATTCTTTGCTGATAAATCACTATAATTCATAATCACTTTTTAAGCCATATTTGATGACTAAGGCGTCAATTTAAAACCTAAACTTTGAGCGCAAAAATTTAAAAAAACGCGCCCATTTCACGCAAAACAAGTCCTTACGTCATCTTACTTCAGTTTATCGGTTGGAGACAAGCGGGGCTGAGAATTTCAAATCGAGACTACGAATAAATATTCATTTTTGACTATAATTCAGTGAAAATTCGTCAATAAATTGACGTTAATTCCATTACTCCATTTAAAACGTTCATTCAGTAAAGACGAAAACAAGGGGAAAAGGTTAAGATTAACTTTAGAGTAGCAAGATATCTTTTACTTACTAGATTTTTGTAATTAAATATTTATATTATATTTAATAAATGTAATCTGAGAAATAATTGATTCAAGAAAAGGGATAGAAAGATTATGATTTACCTCTTGTAGGCACCCAATCACCCAATTGACAGCTGATCCATATTTTAGTAAATAATGAAGCAATATTAATAAAAAAATTGCATTGATGATTGTTTCGTAATTGATTAATAATTTGAAAATAATGGAACAATAATAAAGTTTTCTAATATAACTGGTAATATGGTGTTGTTTGAAACAGAGATGCAGGGATCCGGAAGGATAGCCATCTTTGGCAGAGGGATCAAGAGACGAGATAATCCTTACATGTACGAGAAGAAACTCATATCTAGTGAGATTAATGTTATATTTCTTTTTTCAGACTGAGCATAAATCTTTACAAGAGAAGCATTATGAAATTTCATAGTAGAGAGATCTCTATAGAGCGGGCGGCTCTGCTTCTAATTGTCTAGTATTTGCTAGAAGTTAAATTCCCACGTTGAATAAAAAAACAAACAAACATTATTAACTTAAATTCACTAGTAATTCACCAATGACACAATTAATTACAGAGCCAAGATGATGCTATAAAATAAATGTTACCTCCGTCCTGAAGTCATGTTGTACTCAAAAACAAAACTTTAACAAATATTCCAGTAAGCAAAGTAACTGATTCGATCTCTAAAGCGACATATAAAATGATATTTTCGTAGATGCAAGAATCCCGGGCACCGTGAAATGGTTCAACTTTAAGAATGGTTATGGATTCATCACCAGGTGGCTTAGAGAAATTTCCATTGAGTTTATTTATTTATTAATTAAAATCAACTACGTGATTATATAAATACAGTCTCAATATGACGAGTACTAAATCTTGTTTGCACTATCACATGCACCCTCTGGCGATCACTACATAAATTATTACAAAGCCAAACCGAGTGTTATTAAGCGATTAAACGGAGCGCTAGATAATTATTAATCTTTTTAATTCTAATTATCTAAGCATTTTAGCCGATCTGCTGACTTTACTAAGTTTTGCCTAAATGAAAAATATATAAATAAAACTTTCTAACGCAAGGGATGACACAAAAGAAGATATATTTGTCCACCAAACTGCCATAACGAGGTGCAACCCAAACAAACTTCTGCGATCCTTGGGTGATGGAGAAGCCGTAGAGTTTGACCTCGTTGAGGGCATTAAGGGCATCGAAGCGGCCAACGTTACTGGTCCGAACTGGCAGCCAGTCATAGGCAGCATCCACGCCTCGATCAAACGTTTCAGCAACAAATTGAGATCAAGACTTCAGGGCTCGTATCTGATTGGACATGATGATCTACGATCGCAGCTCAACTCCACCAATGGGGCCACCATTGGTGGAGGAAGCATCGCTTCAGTCAGTTATGTTAAATCATCAGTTAAAATCTTAAAATAACTATAATAGCCACGAATAGGTCTTTTCACACATATTCTTCTATCAAACATACTAAACATATCATGTATCATAAGTGATTTTCTATCAAAATTAAGCTTGAATAAATAACTAATAATTAATTAAATTCCATCAGAATGGAGCCTCGGGTGACAGACCATCCGCTTGCGCCCTGAATTCGAGCTCAGTGCCCTTCTACCCAAGCAGCCACGAGGGCACCCAACCAGTGCTTGGGGGAGGGTCTTATTATTCCTCCAATCAGCGCGGACACTTTCATCAACACCCTATATTGAACAGGTAACAGACAACATAGTAAGGAATGGTTCAAACCAGTAGCACAGGCAGCATGAACTGGAAGATGCAATACTTTGAAACTAGAATTGAAAAACATTTCTTACCTCCCGATTCAATACTTTTACTTTTATCTTAAACTATATTACAATTTGCATCAACATGAATTTGTACGCATTGATTAATCATTCAAAAGGGGAAGCCACGTCAACAATGAACCGAATCTTAGCGGTGCAAGACTGAAGCCCGAATATCTGACCCATCAGCAATCCAAAGTAAACTTTATGACAGGAGACAAGACGTTCCACTGCGGGCAGGTGTGCTATTGTCAGGTAGAAATTAAATTAAAATAAAAAATATTTTTATTGGTGACTCCTTATATTGATGTAATGTTAATTAATTCTATTTAATTCCACTCTGAATACCAGGAAGCAGGAGGTCATCATCAATGTCCAGCCCAGCATCTTTGTAACCCCGCCTACTACGGTCACTCATTCAACGAAGAGGGTGGAGCCGGCGACGTGCATGCCAACCACATGATCCTTCCTTGTCTTCGCCAACAACAGTGCAATGTAAACAACAACAGCAACAACAACTCGCTTCCGTTCTACGGCCACAACTCCGCCTGCAACAAATCGTGCTGCTCTAGGCCAGTCGCACAAGTTGCTGACCTGAGCGATGCCAGTTCATTGGATGACACTGCGAAATTGGAGGCGGAGCTGTGCGAGGCGGGCTTAGCTACCCAGTCTCTGGTTGGTTTAAGTAAAATACGATAATGTGCAATTATCAACGCAAAAAAATATAAATATTATATATTTAAATATTAAATATTAAAATATTACATATCGAATAATGATTTTCTCTATCAACACTCATGCTACAATCCATCGTAGGTCACTAATGGATAACATTTGAATTTAACTAGATATTACATAAAAGTGAGAAGAGTATTACAACAATCTATTTAATCTATTAGCGACCAATAATACTGATAGTTGTTTATATCCTTTTAAAATACATCTTATCTGTCTAACTGCGTTTCTTATTCATTACCTGTATTAGGTCGAAGACGTGAAAAAGATGATCGACTTGAACCAAATGAAGAAGGAAATCTACCTGGATCAAATCAAACAACTGATTCTACAGGAAGTTCAGCACGAGTTGAGACTGGCCTGCGAGAGTGTCTTCGCTAAGCACATCAAGAGAATGCTCATCAAAGAGGAGGACGAAGACGAGGAGGAGGAAAAACGCCAAATCCTGACATCCAATCAGAGCGAAGGTCAGTCAGGACAAGTTCCGACTGGTCAGTGTCAAATGTCCGATGGGCAGTGCCACGCTGAGAGGACAAACGGCGAACAGTTGCATCAGCCAAGAGTCCGTGAAACTCTCTCTTCCGAAGAGCTACAAGCTGTTCTAAGTGACCAGCCCATGGATGATTGTCCTACACCGGAAGCGACGGAAGTACGACAGAAGCCGAGAGAGGAAGCAGAAGCTCACGGCCAAAGGGCTGTCGCAGGGGATCGTGCTGTTTCTTCCACTGAGGGTTCCACCAATCTGGAGATGTCAAATCAAATGTTGGATCTGAAGTCATCGTCATCGGCAGCTCATGTAGAAAGATTGGGCGCCGCAATTGAGTCCGGAGTCGATGGAGAGGTCGACAAGTGCGGATTCTGATGTGATGACGTGGAAGATTATTATTATCACCCTGTCGTCACCAGCATTGAAAATGTAAAAGTGTTTATTTTAATACAATAAAAATATTACAGTAAAAATATTAATTTATTTAGAAAAGGTCTAATCTCATTGATTCATGCTATTCATGTAAACGTGTGTTGGTCAAATTTTGATTGCAGAGACTATATTCAAAACATAAATATATAAATAAACCAATGAGAATAATTTTAAATATGAATTTAATTGCCTTAGCAATTTAAAATATTATTTGCAATTTTTTTTTGTAATAATATTTATGCAATTTCCCGGTATTAATTTTTGTGCAAAGGGATTTATTCCCAAATGTAGCAGATGCTTAGTGGTTAAGAAAGTTTTCCTGGGTCATTTATTCATGTGTTTACGAAATATTATTTTAGTAATAAAATTTAATAATTAACAAATGTTTTGTCTCATAAAATTTCAGTTTTAAGTCCAATTAACTCCTTAAAAATTACTAAATACATACATATACAAAAGACATAATGTATTGCATGAGTCACTGGTTTCAAATTGGTTTAATATCTTGTGCCATAGAAAGATTAGGGCAGGGTTATTAATACCGAGGTATGAGTATCGCCGATACTTTTGAAGCGTATACAATATAAATTGATTTTAATAAAAAATAAAATTATACATAAATAAGATAATAGTAAAAATTAATTTATTTGCATTAACAGATAAACCATATTCATAAATTTAATTTAAAGATTAATTATTTTTCATAACTATTTACATTTTCTATTCATTCAACCTCTTCGAAAGCATCAATCATCATTAATCACGCTATTAGTCAATTATAGATCTGATAATTCTTTCTAACCGAGTCATGTCATAAACCCTAACCCTAACCCCTGACCCCAACCCCAAAAATCTGGACCTCATGCAAGTAACACGATATTTAGAAAGTTTTAGCAGAAGACAAAGATTTTACTTGATCGGTAAAAAAGAAAAAAACACAAAAAAGACAAATCTTGAAATTGAGTGCGTATCAGTTATTTTCGTGAAGGTCCCTGCTATTATTATATCATTGGGCCAAATTATTTTATATTTCACTCGCATACTGAGACATGCCTGGATCAAGATTTAAGGTGATGTAACGCCTTATTGTAGCTGCGAAATACGGTGAGCTTATCTGAAAGCATGAGGAAATATTTAAAAATCATGTCACATCTGGATCAATCATCATCACCAGGCAGACATCAAAGTAAGCAATAAGACTTTCTGAATATTTCATAAAATCAATGCAGATATTTCAGTTCAGGAATACAGTTAAATAGAACTAACCATTTCAAGCTTTTTAGTACTAGTTAATAAATTGGCCATTTTCCTGAAATAAGTGGTGATTTTTGTTTTAATAAATAAAATATTTACTTATAGAATTACTTTTAAATAACTCCAAAATCTAACTTTCCAAAGTCTGTTGAAAATCCCTCCATCTTCATCAATTCAATGCTAAAATATAAATTTTCAGTGGTAATGAATGATTTTTTATTGCAGGCCAAATAGCAAGGTAAAGACGATTGTATACTAACGAATCGTGTACAACATGTTCAAATTCATGATGAAATAAGAGGTAGTCTAACAATCCCTGAAACGGAACCGATCATGTTTACCAATGGAAAAAATAAATTAGATCTTTTACTTATAATATTAATAATATCACGAGCCCTGAAAGTAAATGCCATAGATGGAAAAACGCTTGCAGTGGCTATTTGACAGGGATTGCCCCCTTTACTAGAAAAAAGAACCAAACTTTTCAAACTTTGCGACCCTGTTGGATGATATGCCTACCTTTTCAAGTCTTTTCAGCTGTGAGGCAGTTAGTAATGTCGACCAGTTAATGCCGTAATTCGCTCTATTCGAAACCATCGCCAGTAAGGCTCCAGTACTCCACGAATAGTTAAAAATTGAACAGGAATGCTCCATGAAATTCAAACAAGATTGGACAGTCTCCAACGTTCCAAGCTAAGACGATATTAAGTAATCAATTAATTACGTAAGCGCTGAACCCCTATTTTAGATAGGGGAAAATTACCTTCTTTGCCAACTTCTTTATATCGCTTGGAATGCTTTTCTTTGAAGTTGATCCCAGATAATTCAATAATTTGCCATTTAGAGGCGCTCGTTCGGATCTGCGCAATAATAATGAGGTTTCTTTAGAAATCGAATCATTACAGGACTCAAAATCAATGCCGCTACACTTATCATTATGTGGAAATCTTACTTTAAATATTGTTCTGAAATTATCAAATTCTCAAGATTAGGCAGAATCTCCAAATATCCCGGTAATATGTCGTCGTGAAAAACATGCCCGTCATTTAATACGACAAGCGTCCTGGAATTTGAGGCAAAGTTACGTATATTATTTATTTAAGGTATCTTTAACTTCTATTAAATCAACTCTAAGTAACGTCTAAAGACTTACTTTAAATTTAAGAGATGCTCAACTGCTAAGATAACGTCTTCAGTAAACAGTGGCGTGTCGGAGCAAAGAGTTTCTAGCCGTGTCAGTACTTTAATAGAAAGACAGAACATTCTGCTTATTTCACCTTCTTTACGACCAATAAAATTTTCAAGAGAATCTTTCAGGCACAGGGATTTCAAAGAGTTGGATAAAGAAGACAAATCGATTCTTTGTATTAAATGTGAAGGCATTGATCTGAAGTCTAGGTATAGTTTCTTCAGTTTTGTAAACTTGACGATATTCGCGTATTCTTTATTTCTTGATTGGCCGTAATAAATTGTAATTAGAAATAATACCAAAACCAAGTTTATTAAGTAGCAAAAAAAAACTAAAGCATTAATATTGGTAAACAATATTGATATTACTAGCTATATTTATTGTCATCCTATTTATAATGGAAAGGTGATTCAGTAAAAACAGTAACTTATTTTTTATTATTTTCATGCATGTCCCTTTAACCAAGTTATAAGTAATATTTAAAATTTTTAAAAATGTGGGCGCTTAAGATTTTTGAAATATTATTGTATTCCACTAAACGCCATTAAATTTGAGATTTTAAAAAAAAATTAAATGTCAATGAATTTTTTAAAAATTACTATATCTAATCGCTTACTTCCAGACATTATTTAACCTTGAATGATTTCTGAAAATCCTCCCAGAATGACCGATTTCTAGTTCTTCGATAGTTGAAGAAAATTTATCGAACACATCCATCATGACATCAGTCACCAGATTTGTTTCAAACGACAGCTTCCTGAGTGGGAAATCTGACCTTGCTATATTCAGTAAATCTTCTTCTTCTACTAACATTCCTATTAGCTGGTAAATGTTCACCCAATTCAACGCTTTCCTGCACGAGAGACATGCTCTCAGGTACTTGTGAGGTATTACCCAATATAGTTCATGGCTTTTCGCCAGAATGTCTTCGAACAATCTCGCTGGTAGGCATATTCCGTCCCTTACCTTTTCTAGAAATCATATATCATGAAATTAATCATCAAAATCATTTTGAACGATTCTTCTAAAACTGAATAAAACGTAAACATCGCAAAACAGTAATGAAATTAGTTAAGGATTGCTTAATACCTTGTTCCGTTTCTTCTTCACATTCCAAAAATATTTTCTTAAAATTGAGAACACATCTTTTCAAGAGACAATCTCTCAAACTTTTAACATTAATCTTCTTAAATCCTTTGTCCGATGCTGACAGAAACAAAATAAAATCACCTCAGATTCTTATAACTACTAACACCAACCAAAGGACAAAGACGTTTTGTGTCTTTTGGACCTACACATTATAGACCGCAGAATAATTCTGTAAACACAGCGAAATAATTTTTTGGTAACTAATCTATTAGCGACTTAATTTTGATTCATGGTCATCAGATGCTGATGATACTAATTTTTATGATACTAATATATTTTTAAAATCTACTTTCAAATAATTTAAATATTTAAGAAGATAAAGATGATTTCGAGATTTAGCATAGGTAATATATATTCGCTGGCAGCAATATTGTGTTTTATAGTTGTCTAACGAATCGCATATTTATTTTCTTAAGAATAAAACAGCCTTTTCTGCAGCAAATTCCAAAAAGGCAAGTTTCCAAAACTCTCCTATATTTTCTAACATTATTTGAAAGCATCGATTGGATGGTTTAACTCCAGAGAAAGGTTGTATCAACAGTCGTTATGTACCAACTTTGTACCAAGTATGTACGATCACAGAACAAATATGGCGAAGGGAACATCATCCATTGTTTTTAAATAATGCGTATAGGCTTACCTCTTGTCAAGCTTTTTCTCTTAGCTTTAGGTTTTTGAGATGTAAAAAAATATTAAAACTGCAGGTTTATAAATAAAGAACAATATTTTATTAATATTTTATAAATATTTTTTATTTGCTACATGTTCATTATTTTTTAATAGTGATAATAATAATAATAATCTCAAATCCTACTTTACTCAAATGTGACGTTCTCAACATTTAATTGTGCTTACGTGAAAATATATTCCATTTTCGATTTAAACCTGGTCTAAATTTTGTTGACTGATATTTGCTTCTAGGTCATGCAAAACATTGAATAAAAACAATTTGTGTTTTTTTTCCCTTTTATTGATGTTCCACCAGTTAAAACTCATGACTGTATATTTTCAAATACATCAACACTTATAAATAACAGTTCAAGGTAAATATAAAACATTTTATTTAAATACAAGCCAATCAAAATCTTTATCAACTAGAAGAAAAAGTATTAAAAAAAAAATTAAGTATAGAATAAATAGCGTAATTTCATTTAATTATCGCAAGAACGTACAAGTTAAGGTGTGGATGGCCTGCCCTATTCATGTGCTTTTGACTTGGCTTTAGTCTCTTTAGCTTCTACTATGTATCATCTTTGGTATCTTTACTGTCAATACTGCCCGATGGCGATTTCAGGATGTTTAATGTCGCTGGCATGACATCCCTCTTGCCACGTTCCCGAACATTAGCTTCGGGATCTTCATCAGAGGTTCTAAATGGAACGGTAAACCTGGAACAGTCAATAATTCATTTATGGATTTGTCCAATAAGATTTAATTCGTTCAGTTATCCTTGTAACATTATTTGCTGCAGTATGCACTGCTCATTATAAAAGCAGGATTCAAGGTTCCTTGTGGCTATTTCTCAGGAGTGGCTTATCTCTAATTTACATATTTAATGGTAAGAACACGACCCTACGAAGTATTTTATTATAATTTGCTATGTTATAAAATAAAATGCATTGTCAATCATCTAAATACACTTTAAAGAGTAAGCCAAATAACCATAGTATGAGACCAAAGATAGCTATGGAACACCAAGGGAGAATAAATGGCAAGAACCTGTCCAGCGTATAAAAGAACATTTGCACTTTATACAAGAGATCACGTATGGAATAGACTTCAACGCTTACTAAAAAGGAATAAAGCAATAACAATTATTAATAAAATAATGAAATTATTATTATTATCATATTTTGTTAAATTTGATATTTTAATTATTATATGTATTATAAGTATTATTATTATAATTTTACATGTCATAAAGATAAGTTCATTACTTTTTTGGAAATCTAATAAAATTAAGATATCGAATTGAAAGTATTATAAATACTATTTAACCAAATTAATCATTAAGAAGAACTTTGAGAAAAACAATTATAACCATGTTGGCCATACTTCTTTTTGCGAGGCTCAATGGTAATGTTGACTGAAAAAAACAGGAAAATACTGAATTTATTTACATTTTTAGACAAGATATATGATGATAAAGTTCATGTTGGTTTATCGAAAGTTCTTGCGTATATTTATGCAAATAACAATTTAAACAAATTTGGCGTTGAAGTGCACCATGAAACATCACGTAATAGCTTAATACTTTAATACGATACATAATAACTTAATACTTTAATTCTACCGTCATTCGCTTAGAGAAAGGAGAAAATACACTTTAATTAATAATAGTAGCAATAACATCAATCAATGTACCTATTCGATCCATGCAGTACTCCCCTTTGAAGCTGGGCTTGCATATCCCTTCACATATTCCAAACTTGTCATACCGCTGATGTATGTTACAGTTGAATAACTCACTGCACAACATAGAAGTGGGTTTGTCAGCTCTGCAAGCTATTGGAATGAAGCAAAAAAATATATTTGAAGGGTATTGATATCAATGCTAAACATTAGCATTAACTAGGAAGTTAACGATTCGATCATAGACTAGGCTAAGGCCTGCCTAGTAGCTAGCTTTTATTAGATTTTCTCCAGCGGGATATATCGTTGTAAGATTCATGTTTGGATTTGCAAGGCTAGTCCAAGCCTTCCGGATATGGTGAATCGTTATTACAGTGACAGTTGGAACTGCTTTAAAATTGAGATAACCTAACAAGACGTTAAAGACAAGAATAAAAATATTTTATATCAGATAATTTCTTATCTGCATCATTTAACAACATTAAAAATTTAATCTTATGGAAATAGTTAAAGAATAAAAGGTTACTGTTCTTACTCCCCCATACGGAGGCGTGTTGAGATCCGCCACAAAATTCTCTGCTGTTATCACATACAGCGTTACATTTCGAGTCCTCATAAGGATTTTGCTCAAACATTTGTCTATCTACACATAGGCAGTGCTTTTGTACCTATAGATAAAGTACTATTGGCCAATGGTTTTGCTAAACTAAATATTAGTAAAAATAAAAATATAGCATCACACTTCATCAAATGGCTTATTACTGGTCGAAATAATAATAGGGACATTTCAAATATTTATAGGAATTTTCTTTTTTTTTGCGAAGGAAAGTTTAACGTGCCTGTATCACGGCGTACCGGTATTTCTCGCAGAAGCGGAGGCACTCCGCTACAGACATGGGAGCCTCATTTTTTGGTGTAGTAATGAGGGATGGATCCAATTTGTCATAGCATCCTTTATAGTAGGGCAGAGGAATCGTAACTAATCGTAAAAGGAAGTTTCGTTATTTCACTTAAAAAAAAAATTGTACTCAATTCGTCTAATTACAAAAAACATGTCATTCTTTTCTTGTAGATATCGATAACAGGGACAATGTTTAATGAATTATAGGTAATGAAAACAATAAACCAAACTCGTTTGAGTTGCGAGTTATCGCTCACGCTAACGAGTTGCATGTTCAGCAGCGTTAAAACTTCGATTTAAAAGATTATTATGAACAATTTTTGTTACGGAATATTATCGAAAAGTTCGTAAAAGCCGATTTTCTTCATTTTTAAACTAAATTATGTCAAAACAGAAAAGTGCCAAGGAAGCCAATTGTGAAAAATGAATTACGATTGTTTTGGAAGCAACAAATGGGTTGTAAGGATAAGAGGATAGTCAGGTTCCTTCCACTGAGTGGTGTACAAAAGGAGAAAAGAAAAATGGACATTATTTTGTGATCGATTTATTTGGCGTCAATTAAATGATTTTAAGTTTTTTTTATTTGTCATTTATGTATAGTTTACGTTGTTTAATTGAGTTATCATTTATCTTGTCCAGGCGAAGATCCCGCGTCACGTTTGAGGGACTTGAAATTAAAAGAGGGACTTTTGATTCAACCATTGAGGATTTTTGATTAGACGATTGTGTGATCATTTTGATCACAGTGACTGTTTGTTCGGGTCAATAAATTGTGTCGACCATTAAAAAAATATTAACGACAATAGTAATAATAATAATAATAATAATAATAATAATAATAATAATAATAATAATAATAATAATAATAATAATAATAATAATAATAATAATAATAATAATAATAATAATAATAATAATAATAATAATAATAATAATAATAATAATAATAACAATAATAATAAGAATAATAATAAGAATAATAATAATAATAATAATAACAAGGAAACAAACCAAAATAAACAGAAAAGAAGTTCTTGCCGCCGCAGTAGCGCAAGCCGTCGTCGCATTTGACGTCACAGTCGGTTGTGAGCGCCAAATGGCTTATTTTCACGTTGTCTTGGCAGCCACAATATTTATTGTCCTACAATTAATTAATATTATAAATATTATTATTATAATATTTGTCAAGTATTGACATCGACATATGTTACAAATACGTTAATAACATGCTTCAAATATCAACTGATTTTACACACCTTAATTCCAACGAGGAAGAAACTACCTTTCAAACATTTCAGCTGACATTTTTCCCAGTTAATAGGTGCTGGATCGTGAGAAAATTTTGAAAAACAACCTCGATAAATCAGAGAATGTCCGTTTATAGACTCCCCTAAAAATAATTCATTATTATTAATCATTGGTTAATTAATAAAATTAACGGTAGCTTTGAGTTTCTTGTTAGACTACCTAACCTTCTGCTATGTTCGGATGCGCCATTACATTAATAATTCTGAATCCGTTGTAAAACTGATTATTGCAATATTAGTTAGGTTCAGTAATCCCACATCACAAGTAATAACATCACTGTAATACAGGCAACATGCAGCAGATACAACATGCAACATACCCAGAGAATGGACTTCTACCTCGGGAGTGTAAAAAATGCCTCGGGAATGTACAAACATTAGAACTTCAGAAAAGACTTTGGTACTTGGTTGGCAATTGACTCTCAACCTGGGTAATGTTAAAATCAGCACTGGAACGGAACACGGAACGATGTAATCAGCTTCTTTCAGATCGACCCATAAACTGTGTAGTTTATCCCCTTTCTCTATGAATAATAGTTCAAATGAAGGAATGGTTCGAATTTATTAAAGAAGATAGTTAGTTACTAGTCGCTATTAGTTGTGAAGGAATGATTATGTTTTGAATAAATTCGATAAATTCGAAACAAATATCATTTTAAACCAGCTGGCTCGTCACGCATTGACGTTCCAATATGTTTGTTTTTTACTATTTCACAGTGCTTGAGGGTATACAAAATTTTTAGATGCTCCCTTGAGCAGCATAGATGTTGTGTCAAAATTTCAAAGCAATCAGTGAAGAACTTCCAGAGAAAGTATCCGGAAAATTCATCGCATCGTCATTTTTAAAGGGAATAATAAATTGTGGTTATTTAACGGGGACGACCATTTTGACCATTTTGAATAGAATAATACAACATGCACATTTAAAGATTTTATTTAAAACATGACTTAATTAATAATTAAAATTATAAGCCAAGCCCATCATGTAGTCATTTTATTAGTGATCTAAGTTATAATTAATTATGTTTCTCTTTTACATTTGTCGAACGCACAATGTGATAAATTCAATGGTAGCGCAATGACTTTTCTGGCGATTGATTTTCCGTCCGATGAATTTGCCATAAACTCTCATAAAACATTGATTGCTTACAAACACACAGTTACATTTTTATTTATATAGATTTTTCGGGCTCTTTGTACTGATATAAATTGATGGTCGCCTATTAGTATCACATTTTGTACTTCAATTTTTGAAGTCTTCTAATTTATCTAAAAATGGCTAAACTAAAGACAAATTAATCATCTCATTTTTTTTTAAATCAAATTGATAAAAAGTACAAAATGTTTTCTGTTAATTTCAATCAGATAAATCAGACTTCTGAAATTGAAAAGAGATCTGGAGATTTCAGTATCTTTAATAATAGACATCTTACCGACTGTATGAAGGATTACGAACCGCACGTTATAAAGTTCTTCCAGGTAAACATGTATAAATAGCTTGCCACTGTCCTTACACAAATCATTATCTATTAGGATACCCCTATGAACGTCGCCATCAGTTAGGGCTTTTTGTAGCTTCGTGTTACAAATGTAACTATCTTTATTGGAAGCTAGGTTGAAACCAGTAATCTCTGTACGTTAATAAAGTATGGTAAACATTACAAAACAATTCTTAAAAGAGTTATTATTTTTTTTTTTTTAGATAATATTGGAATAATGCTGATTATATAATAAAAATGAGAGTTTTGTCATTATCATTCCCAATCTCGCTTTTGATGCAATACCATAAAAATTATCAATGATCGTTGGTCAGGGCGCTTCAACCCAAGCTGGGTTTCGAACCAGGTACATCATGGGTATTGCAAAAGTCCCTTCAAGATGAAATTCGTTTGAGAACGAAACTTAAACTACTTTGAACTCACCTTTAATCTTTGGCAGTGTGAAAATGAATGTAAATATATTGATAAGCTGTACGAAAAGCATTAACTTCTTGCATCTAAATTCAAATATGATAAATTTATGTATTGGATATTTAGAAAGTGATTTGTTTTTTTTTTTTAATAATGACGTTGAATTGCCATAGTGTAGCCGTAACAACTTTTCGAAATTTATAATTGTGGATCAATTACTTGAATTACATTTTAACATCTTAACTTGAGAAAGTCAATTGAATTGCAAATAAAATATCTGAAAACGCAAATTTATTTTATGAATCCCTATAAATATTCATTTAAAGGAGGCGGGTATACTAGAGAATCGACCAATCACGTTGGGACAGAAAGAAACTAAAATATTTTTAAATAAACGAGAATTGAGAAAATCTCCTGAATTTTAAATAAAATGTTTGAATACGCAAATTTATTTATAAACTACTATAAATTTACAAGAGAAGATTAGTGGAAAATCGACCAATCACGTGCTCGTGTTTATTGATAAGATGCCAGTGTCTGTTGATTAGGAAAGGCGGAAGAATCTCTGTTGTCCACATCGTTATAGTACATCATTGGGATCGTTCCCCTCATGCCGTCCATGTTACGCTGTTGGTCCAACTGGTGTAAAAAGAAGATTAGAATGAATGATTCGCAAGACATGCGGAGTTCCAAATAAGAGCTTGTAATTTATCATGTTAAAGATTAAATTAAGAGAGGAGATTATGTCGTAAATAATTTGGGGAACGACAGGGAGTTCAAGGTAGCAGGAAAATGTATTTTACTATGTATTTTTGAAATTTATTTAAAAATCTAATTTAATTAAAATGAATTACATCAATATAAAAACGAATCAATAAATAAGTATTACATAAAATTTAATTTAAAAAAAATGGAAATATCAATAATAAATTTAAGATAATAATGACAAATGAAACCAAGCATAAAAAGGACAACAACAAAACATATTGAAACATAAATTATTATTATTATTATTATTATTATTATTATTACTACTATTACTATTATTATTATTATCATTAGCGCCAAAAAAGATTTAATAAAATATTATATTTAGACTTACATAAATAAATAAATATATAAATATTATTTAAAGACACTTTTTTAGTTTCTAAAATTTGTTCATTATTTCATTCTAAAATCTGAAAGTTAAAATATTAATGATAATTTAATCAATTATTTCGTCCACCTAAACGTGTATAATTGCAAAAACTAATTTATATACATGTGCATGTGTGATTAGCATTGCCAAAGCAATTGCAAATGATCTGGACTTTTTCTAACATGCAAGTCAAGCAATGTAATGGAATATTGACAATGTCATGCTATTGACGATGACGACGACGATGACGTTGACGATGATGGTTACGAAGGTTTTGGTGGTGATGTACATAAATCATTCATCCATTCACACCATATTGATAATTAACACCAAAAAGCCTTTTAATTACATTAAATTAATTTCATAAATGTTAATCATATTATTAAAGGCGGTTTTAATAAACCGTTTAGATCTCGATATTCTGGAGTCATAACAGAAAGCTACTGCAGATGGTCTATTAAATGTATCCTGATAAATTATTGTGCCTTTTCGTGCATTATTATTATTATTTTAAAATTATTTTATTACTTTGATTACACATCAAGCATAGCCTATTCAGAAATTTATCCTTAAAACCCTTATACAACCATCAGACGGTACAAGAGAAAGGTTTATGGATAGATAGATAGATAGATTGATTGATTGATTGAATGATTGATTGATTGATCGATTCCTTCCTTCATTCAATCTATTTCCACCGCTAATCCCAGAATCAAAGGAAAACCGTGACCTTGGCGACGCAGGTACAAAAGAATGGCAATGTTTGACGCATTGCCATGGTTCCGTAGCAACGGATGAAAACAAATTCCAGAGGAGAATTCCGGACCTTTACTGACGGCTGTGGTGGTGATGATTATGATGATTATGACGACGATGATATCGTGTATCATCATTGATTACTATCATAGCTACCAGTGCGTTAACAGGCTCCATTTAAAGCAACTGAAGCATAAAATATTTACTAATCATCATTCTTCCTCATATATGTCGTTTGCCTGAAAAGTCGGATAATATATTAATCACTCTCACTCACTCACTCACTCACTCACTCACTCACTCACTCACTCACTCACTCACTCACTCACTCACTCACTCACTCACTCACTCACTCACTCACTCACTCACTCACTCACTCACTCACTCACTCACTCACCTGTCCCTTTTCAACCTCTTGTTCTTTGTCTCTGGTCATCCTTAGATTTTCCCTGGCCTGCATGAGATGTGGTCCAAATAGTTTCAATGTTTTTCAAACAGACTATTTCCATTCATTCACCATTAAATCATTTCAGGTTAATTAATAAAAAATTAAAATAAATTATGAAGAAATAATTCTAAACATTTTTATGCACGAATGAAGAACGCCATACATATCTCTAGAATCAATCTTTAGCATTTCCACAGGTCCAAAATACGTACCTAGTTAACTCTCCATCAACCTACCCAAATGCATCCATCCATCCGTCCTCCCGTCCGTCCATCCATCCATCCAAGTGTATCCATCCATTTCCCAGTATCCATCCATCCATCTGTCTTTTCGTCCATGCATCTGTCTCACCAAGCAGGCTATGGAGATGACGAAGATGAGATGGAAGATGAAGTAGACGCTTCCTAATATCCCGATGGCGTAACGATCGGCCACGTTGGCAACTGCCTCGCTGAACTTGTTATAGATGGAGATGGCAATTGCATGCCAGACGCAGATGCAGCACAGTATGGCCATGGAACTGAGGATGTACTTGTCCTATGTCGTCATGGTCACGATCGTAGTCATCATCATCATCATCATCGTCGTCGTCGTCGTTAT